>JALXJV020000018.1:32618992-32958413 GCA_024633595.2 Lepomis macrochirus
ATGTATCTTTCCAGGACATGCTTATTTCAGCAGGACAACGCTAGGCCTCAGTCTGCACAGGCTTACAACAACATGGGCTCGTACACACAGATTGCGTGTTCTTTAAAGGCCTGCTGCCGGTCCAGATCTGTCTCCTATTGAAAATGTATGGCGCATCAGAATCAGACAGTGGCAACCACAAACGTTTGAGCAGCTGAAGTTTTGAATAACAAAAATTCCAATTACAAAACTGGCACAATTAGTATCTTCACTTCCCAAATGATTAGTTGTTATCCGAGGAAAGGTGAGGTAACACGATGGTAAACAAGCCTCTGCCCCAACATTTATTTATGCATTATGTGCAACATTTATTTGAATGCATGAAATTCTAACTTTGTTTATATTTACAAAATACTGTTACATTGATCAGTAAAACTACTGAAAATCTTTTCTTTGTACTTTTGTAAGTTAAATAAAGGGTCATGTGAATTAATCCCAGATTATTATTTATTTTTAATTGGAAAATATCACAACTTTTGTGGAAATGGGGTTTGTAGATGGCGCTCATGTGCTTTGTTCTTGAGGTCGCTTGGCTCTATCTGTGGTTGTTTCCAAAACCATCTCTTATATCTCTTTTCTGTGTCTTTATTTTGCCCTCCTCCACCCTATTCTTCAGTCTTTCCCTCTCCTTTCTCAGGAACTCCACCCTCAGCTCAGGCTGGCTATCAATTTTTCACCTTCTTTTGATACTCCCTGTTCCTTCTCTTTCGCTCTTCCACTAACAGCTTTTCACTAGCCATTATGGCCTAAAATGCATTGCATTCAATAATTGCATCCAATGCATCCAATGCATTTTAATCCAACACCCTAACTTTTGATACCTATTAAAATAGGTTAATTTTGCATTACTTTTAATTCTTTTCAAGCTATTATATTGTAATACCACCTGCTTCCGGACAAGGACTTTTACAGGCACTGGTCACATATTACATCATTTTTAATTTAAAAAAAAGTGAAACAACATGAAATAAATAATTGGGTGTGCTAAAGTTGTCTTGTTAGTATTCTGGCTAAATGTATGAATAATTTTATGTAAATGTTTTACCAAAAACTGTGTTTTATCTGGTGGACATGTTTTGTCCCAGATCTCAAGAATCACTGGCTACATATATTTTTTGTGTGGCCATTCATGCCATAAGCTAACTAGCTACAATTTGTCTAAAGCTGAACGTAACAACTGGCCATGTAGCTAATTGCTAACGGCAGCTAACGTTTAGTGCAGCCTTTAGTTATCCTTAGTAGCCTTTTATCTGTCTGACATGAAAAACACTTCAAGGTCCACACCAGCCTTCATACAAGTGTATTTCTAATGATTCCTCGCTCCAAACGTATCCCTGTAGCAGCATTTATTCTCATATCTATTTCTTTACCTAGAGTAAAGAAAGTCCAGTTGAAATTTTCACAATTTTTCAAAATGGACATATAGGAAACATGAGCATAAGATTTTGAACATTTAAAAAAAAAAAAGTAAGTCTCTACCCCATTCCTGTGAGGAGTTATGGCCGCTTAAAGAAACCAACCGAAACGAAGCTAAAATGGCTAAAGCTATCTATGTAAGCTAGTGGAGAATGAATGCTGCTGCTGCTACAGGGATACGTTTGGGATGAGGAATCGTCAGAAATATACTTGTTTGAAGACTGGAATGGTCCTTTCAGTTTCCATTACAATATCCATATTACCATTCTTTTCCCAAAACGCTGGTAGACTGATGAATGTCACTAAAGTCACTGTCACTTACCACTGACAATGATGAGCAGCTTCAAAGTCCGTTGGTAACCGTTGGTAACCGTTGGTTTGTTGTTACAAACTCATTTAAATTTAAATTACTAAGATCATGGGTGTGAGTGTGTAAGTGTGCCATGATGTTAAATATCCAGTTTGTCTTTCGGAATTTTGAAAGTAGTCAAAAATTAGATTGAAGTTCTGAGCCTGTTGATCGCCAACTAGTAGTGAAATCATCACAGATCCATTGATTTTGGTTGGATTTTTATAATTTTTTCTGTGGAATGAGTATACTGTTTGGTGAAAAGAATGGCATATTGACTGATGTCATAACTTAGGGGAATAGTTGATTACCAATGAAGTAAAGATGAAAATATTGAAAAAAGTGAGAAAACGCCTACTTTTTTTTGCATGAAATTGATGCAAAATCATGTAGAAATGTGTTTTAAGAGTTATTTTTTCAGTGGATGTTGTCAGCACATGAGTTCTGTGTATCTGGAATGCATTTATTGACAGCCTACCCAATCAACTGAGGATTTGAGGAAAAAAATAATTTTTCACATTTTTCTGATAAAAAATAAAGGGTGCATACACTAAAATGGCTACAATTTTTTTTCGCGATATTTCCGCAGAGCAGACCCTCCAATTATTGGTTCTTAGGGTCAAAGTTAACAGAAAAAACACAAATAAAAAGTATGACAGACCATGTCAGGTTCAACCCATTTTATTGAGCTTTTGAGACTTTGGCTCCCCGACTATAATATATTTTTTATTGTCAGTGACGCATCTAACAGTCTAGACTGTGCTTCCATAGACTGTATAGAAGAAGTGGACGTAGTCATGGTGACGTCACCCGTTGGTTTGTGGACCGCTGTCTTGAAGCCTCGAGTTTGGTTAACAAGGCGCCGCCATGTTGAGTTTTTGCAACCAGCAGCACCGGACGTGACCATATTCGGACAAGACGGCGGAGCTAACGGCCGTGTGCGGAGCTAGCTAGCTAGCTTAGCTAGGTGCAGCTGTAACTCAGGTTAACTGTCATTTTAACAGGCTGATAAGTTTGTCCAGAGAACAACAGTCTGAAAACTAAATGTTCTCACCAGAGAAAGTGAACAGCCGACTCCTGATAAGCTTTTTCAACGGCGCTGGTTAAATTTACACAGCGCCGAGGGTACGAGTCGGCTCTAGCCTAAAAGGTCGCCATGTTCAATCAGCTTGTAGCCCCGCCCTAAAGCCTCCCCTTCTTCCTGGTCTATGTTCCTCTAAATGGTACCATAATTTACTAAATGAACATCATGCTGTGTTGAAGAAGACTTGAAACTAGCGACTGAGACCATAAACTCATCAGGAAAGTGTTTACTGGGGTAATTATTCAGCTGAGAAGGAGAAACATTTTCCCATTATTTCTAATGGAGCCGGACTTCTTTTTGCAACCAGAGGAGTCGCCCCCTGCTGGATTTTCAATAGAATGCAGGTTTAAGGGATTTTTGCATTGGCTTTGGGTCTCAGCCTGGAAGCTTCCCGCTGCTTCCATGATGGCGATAAAAGGTTAAACCCTCAGTAGAAAATACCGGAGTCTGATACTAAACTATGGCTGTCAATCAAAACACAAGACCAGCTGATTAGAGAGAGAGAGAGGAAGGAGGCACATCTGGCAGGACAGCTGTGGTCTCTCTCTCTCTCTCTCTCCAGAGACACTGATGTCAGGGAGGCTTGACCACAGCTAATGAGCTTACCGAGCGTCATCTATGAGCAACCAATTAACAACGTGGACAGAAACCCGAGGAAGCACGGGACGGAAGTGCAGGAAGGAAAGTAAAAGGAGCGGGGAGAGAACGGGGAGGGCAGCGGGGGAGACGAGGAGAAAGGAAAAGAGAGAAGAGGAGCGGGAGGAGGGCAGGAAGCAAAATGTAAAGGATGGGGAGGACGGAGGAGGCGGGTAAAGGAAAAGAGAGAAGGTTGTTGAGTTGTGACTTTGTCGTCCTCTGGGGGAGGAAACACTGTTCTGCTGCAGGGGAGGTGACCACGACATCGGGGACAAACGGTGTGTGTGTCATTATGTGTTCATTTGTGTGTGTGTGTGTCATTGCATGAGTGTGCGCGCCGCCTCTGGCTCTGTCCTTGCCTCCCACCGTGACCTCTGACCTTTGACCTCTGGTCCTCAGTGATGCTGCAGCCTGCCAGCAGCATGACGGATGTTCCTGCTGCCTACCAACACTGTGTGTGTGTGCGTTTAGTCAGGTGAGTGTACGAACTTGTGCTTTGTGTTATGTAGTAGACGCCGTAGAACAGCTGCCGGGTATTACGGAAATAAAACACACAGTGCGGCAATTTACAGACATTTTAAAATAAAATGTATGTTATATGTCTAGTTGTCAAATCACGTTTCTGCTCCCCAGAGGACGAACGCTCTCGCCACCCTGAAGAAAAATTCCAAACCGGACGCAAAAACGTTTTTAGGGCTCCGTCACGCCTTTGTGTTGTATGGCCAGGACAACATGAGTGTTGTCGCGCTGGCTCCGAACATAAGCCCTTTTTCCCGTTAGCAGTACCAGCTCAACTCGCCCGGACTTGGCCGTCCTCTGTTTTCCATTGCAGATAGGACCCCTCAATAGTAGCTGGTTGTCATAGCGACGTCACACACAACTGCTGCGATGCAATGTTGAATGCGACACGCACACCAGCGACCCGCAAACAGCTGTCTCTTGATTTAAGTTCAAAAGTTTCAGCATTACTGAGAACGTAGAGACAGATGGTGCGAATAGTGACGATTCTCTCTGACCAATCAGCAGCCTGCTGTGTTTTCCCGTCACATTTTAGTTTCGCCTCAGCTCGCTTGGAACGTCGACGGGGGCGATATGAAAAAAAAAGTACCTGTAGAACTTTTCAGCAATGGAAAACCAAACAAAGGCGAGGCGAGCTGGTACCGTGCGGCGGAAAAGGGGCTGTACTTTACAAACTCCTGCTTTAAGGCTCTGTGAACAGCTGCTTCATCGTCAGTCTTCATCAGACTGAAGGAGGAGGAGGGAGGAGGGAGGAGGCCAGCGGAAAGAGAGACGAGGACATGAAAAGACATGGATTCACTCAGCTCGAGCCGTCTGAGACAAAAAGAAAAACTGAGGGATGATAAATAACCTGCATGTTGTTCATGTAACAAACTGAAGCCATGAGCCTTTAATAATTTCTCCTCCAGCTCACAGCTGGACACAGAAATGATCAGGTGACGCATCAGGTGAGTTTGTTCAGAAGGTGTGATAGACTGACCACCACCCGGTGCATGCTGGGACAGGATCCATCCGTCTGCAGCCCTGAACGGGATAAGAGGTTTGGAAAAAGGACGGATGGACGGGTGTCACATGTTCAACACGTGATCACATGATGCTGCAGCTGATCTGAGGTGTGTGTGTGTGTGTGTGTGTGTGTGTGTGTGTGTGTGTGTGTGTGTGTGTGTGTGTGTGTGTGTTGCTGGTGGGGTTTCATTTTCAGGGTCAGCAGCCAAATCTCTAACAGATGGTCTGATCCAGGAGGAGCCCAGCGCCTCCTGCTGGCAAATGAGCTGCGAGAAGCAAAACACAAACTCTGGACTCAAACCCGGGAAAACACTCCTCCTCCTCCTCCTCCTCCTCCCCCCCCAGACCCTCTCCCCCTCCTCCTCCCTCTTTCAAATCCCTGTCTTTATGACTCATCCATCTTCCTCTTCTCTCCCTTTCTCCTCCTTCTTCATCCTCCATTGTTTCCTTCTTCTCATCATCCTTCCTCATCTCCCTCACCTTGTCCTCCTCCGCCTCCTTTTCTTTCTCCTCCATTTTGCTTGTTCTCCTCCTTCTCCTTCCCCATCATGTTGCTCATCATACACCTTATGCTCTATTTTTCCTCCTCCTCCTCCTCTTTCAATTCCCTCTCTATATGACTCATCCCTCTCTCCTTGCTCCCCTTCTTTCACCTCCTCATTGGTTTTCCTTCCTCCCCTCCTTCTGTTCCTCCTCTTGTCCCGCATCATCTTCTTTCTGACCCCCCCCTTTCTGTTCGTCCTCCTCCTTTCTTCTTATCCCTCCTTTTGCTTCTTGTCTTCCTCCTCCTCTAATTCTCCTCCCCCTCTTTCTGCTTCATCTTTCTCTTTCCCATCGTCATTATCATCCACCTCCTCTTCCTCCTTCTGGATGTTTTTTTAACTCCCTCTCCTCCTCGTTCCCCTGTATCCTCCCCCTCCTCCCCCCCTCTCTCCTCCTCTGGGACCTCCTGTCCTACCACCTGAAGCTCTCTGCTGGTTTCGGGGGATTTTCTGGAGCCGAGGCCATGAAAGCGCCGGCCTTCGGCTGGAGCGCGCTCAGAATCACCAAACCCCCTTCTCTCTGTTGCTGATGTGTTAACATGCAGCAGCATCTGCAGTCTGACTGCTGGAGTTTGGTTAGGAGTCAAGATCAGGACGTGAGGCGCTGCTGGAACTCCTCTGTTCATCGGTCCTGCACACTCTGAAGAAAACATCACTCGTCTTAAATGTAATACTGAGACGAGATTAATGCCCGTGGTGTTGGAATCACATGCATATTGTTTTTGCTCATAGTGGGTATATTTGCGTTGTCTGTCTGATTTTATTTTAACTTTATTATTGTGTTATTGTATTTTTGTATGAGTAAGCGACTCGTGAGCAAATCCCTGAGTCAGATTCCTCGTTTGCGAACACATACCTGGCAAATAAGCCGATTCTGATGTTCAGCTGCGGCGCACAGGTGTAATATACTCGTGTTCACATACTTTTGGACGTCAGTGTAGCTGAGTTTGGGCTCTGCTGCAAAGTGGCTTCAGGACATTGACTTCTTTCTTTTTTATATCTTAAATTCGGAAAACCTCTGTGGCCCCAAAACTTCAGTTTCTGCAAGTATGTGAGCATGCTCAGAGCCGCAGGAGGAGCTGAAATCAGACTCCCAGCTACCACTGGATAACACATTCACTATTCACTGTATTAATGCTTGCAGTTCAGTTTCTGGTTGCCTATTGTGAGCTGCTCCTCCAATGCTGTTGAGCCCACTCTCAAAAATCCAGTAATATTAGTCTGTTTACTGGTATTTTAGGCAAACTGAAAGACATTTAAGGCCTTTGCACCCTTATTAAACTTTCGTTCTTAATTTTAAGTTTGCCGAACAGCTCCGCTCAGCAGGCGGGACAGTATCATTCAGGTGAACGATGACGAGGAGGAGGATAAAATGGAGGATGAGGGCCGCTCAGCCCAGGCAGAGGGTGGCGACGCCCTCCAGTGAAGAGAAGCAAGGGAGGGAATGAGAGACCGAGCGAGAGATAGCGGTGTCCACAAAATCATCCTCACAGCTTTGCCACTCCATTTTGTGTCTTGCTGTGAATTTTCACAACAAATATGATAATAATAATAATAAGTTTCCCTTAATCCACATTAACTAACAACTAAGTGTATCAGGCGCTGAAAGTAATTTTTAAGCAGAAGTGGAACAGAAGGAGAACTTTCTGATCTGAACCTTTGTCAATCGTCCAGACCGCCGCAGCGGCCTGGCCTGCTTTACCTGCCTCCCCCCTTCCTCCTCGGCGCCCCCACCCTCGTTAATGAAAGACATGTGGTGAAGGCATAATGCTATTGTCTGTCAAATCTGCTTAGGGATCGTGGGGAGCGGCAGGGATCTGGCTGTTTGTGTGGGTGGACGGGCAGATCATCTGCCACGGATGACGGCTTAATCCAATCATAGCGAGCGGATCACAGGAAGCCGATTCACCGTATAGCTGCCGGCCGGCCTCGCCGAGCGAACCTGGATCTGTCTGTGTGTCTGTCAGAGCCCCCTGCTGCTGCGAATTCAACAGGACGGCCCATCAGCCGGCCTCATTGTGCCTATTTATGGACGGCTGTAACGCTGACAGGCCGACTCATATGCACGATACACTTAAGCAAACGTCCATTAAAGGACAATTACAATATTCCACTTTGCATTTAGTGCATTTCCCCTCGCTTTAATGTGATTTCTGACAGGCCCCACATGCTCGCAGCGTGATAAAAGACATTTTTTAATCAGTTTAGCTAAACCTTTCAGGCTCATTCAGTCCAATTCAGCTGCAAACAGCAGAAGAAACAACTGCATGTTTCTAATTCAGTCGGTAAAGAAGATCACTTCACTGAGGAGGAGGAGAAGGAACCAGGTTGCAAAGCAAAGGAAAGCAAAGGTTTTGGTCTCCAAATGTCTGGCTTCTGCTTTTTGCTCTTGGCACAAAAAAACCCAACTGATAATGTCATAAAATCTCAAATAAATCACTAAAGTGATGCAAAAAAAGAGAGAAGAGACTGACATGTTTCATTTCACAGGTAATGGTTTGTGTACACAGACACAATAACATTGAGAGTGTTTTAGCCTATTAACTGCAAATAGGCTCCACTTTATTTGACGTCTGAGCATTTTCTAAATCATTCAATCAGTTTTTAGCTTCCCTCCCTTACAGGCAGTGATTGGTTCATTTCTGGGGCCCATTTCACCAAATCTGCAACCGAATGTGACCCATACAGCAGCATGTGAGAACGCTGTGGGACTCACTCAGGGCATCTGCAATTTGCAAATGACAATCATTCGTGAAACATGACACGCTGCAACAATTTGCGATCTGTGCAAACAGCGCTTCCAGAAAGCTTCTGGGGAAACAGGTCCATCTTTCAGAAAGATAATCCACCAGAGGGAACATCATGTCCGCTGTTTTTGTTGTCAAACTGACAATATTGTCACGTGATAATGCAGTTATAAGTGCTTATTTTAAGCACATTTTTAGTTGAATAGTTGTTTGACAGCTAGGGAGCTCAGCCTATGAACGAATCCGCCATTAAGCTCGGCGTGTTAGCGTCGTGATATTTTTTATTAAGGTTAACAAATTCCACGAAAACACCAAAAGCAACTTTGCGTCTCCCACTTATAGATAAATCATTTTTAAAAAGGCTAAAACAGCAGTAAGTTTTAAGCAAACATTACTAAAACAGGAGGAAATAGTGCGTTTGTTAGGGACTATTTTCAGCGGCGGATTAACCCACATTTGGTGCTGTCGTGAGTATTTGGGGCAGCAGGACGAGAGCGACTCAAAAGTGCACCAGGACAGGCTTTAAATGAGGTGTATTATTGGAGGCTAACCCGCTAACGCTAGCCAGACATCCATCATAACCTTTGACCTCCCGACCAACATAGACCGGTTCGCGCTGGACCGGAGCGTGAATGAGCGAGACAAGTGAATCAGCAGAAACGACACAGGAGAAGCTGAATGTACGCTGGCAAAAAATACACGAATACACACACATAGATACAGGATACAGGAGTCGAGGCCGTCTGAGCTGCTCTGAAGTGAAAGCAGAAATCAATACAACACAGAAACATTTCAGAATCCAATATCCAGCTGCTTCAAAGCGGAGGAGGAGGGAGAGGAGGTGGGAGGAAACGGGGAAGGAGGCGGACGATTCTATCAAACAGCAATGACTGATAAAAAAAAATGAATAAACAGTAACGTCAAAGCAGCCGGTGAGATCTGGATTTGGTTGTTATGTAACGTTGGCAGGGAGCTTCAGTCAACCTGGACAGGTGAGCAGGCCGTCACAGGGGCGACAGATGACATCATTCACACCAGTGTTTCATCTCTGCTCACATCCTTGTGATTTAAAAGAGCATTTCTAAAGTCATGATGTCAGACAAGCTTCTTTATGCACAGTCATAATGATCAGACTGTAAATCCAAATTATAACAGGAGACAGGAAGTAAGACATAATTAGAGCTGAGGGACGTCATACATTTACTGGACAGTAAAGTAGTTTGAAGTCGGCTACAGGGGGGAGCGTAAATTAAGAAAAATTATTATTAATCTATTTATTGATTCATTGATGTTATTTCCCCGCCCACCGTAGCCATGGCAGCTGATTTACGTGCAGCAGAGCGGAACACAGACAGTAAAAACGTTAAAGTTGTCTCTGTGAATGTGGAAGTCTTTAAACACCACAGTCTGAAACTGGTTAAGACAAAAGATACCATTAACATACTGCTTCTGTCGGACTCCCACGGCGTGGACGGGAGAGAGCTGGAGCGAGATGATGAAACGCAGCAGGAACGACCTGTTAGCTTAAGATTTAAATCCTCCACGATTCTTTGCTCCATGACCATTTCATGACGATTGCAAATATTTCGGCCGCACAAAGAGAGCAAAAAGCTAGCAAGAGATCTGCGGGGTAAAAGTTAAGTTTTGTGGATGTTGAGTGCTGCAGGATGTTGAGTTTCTAACGTTACCCATTAATGGCCCCGGGGCCATCGGGTCACCGTTATTGTCGAGCCCTGACTCTCCTGGACAGACTTCTTGGCAAAAGCTCTTTAAAAAGTTAAATCCTTTCCACATTACAGTGTTTACAAGTGTAGCGAGTCAGGTTTTACGAGCTCGTCAACTACTTCCAAACTACAGCCAGGATTAAGATAAACGCTTCACGGTGAATATGGACACAACATATGCTGAGCAGGAGAAGACAGTGTGGACGTCACAAGGGCTGCATCGTGCTGGGCGTCTCTCGGAGTCGGTGAAAAGACGGAGGTGCGTGATAATATTGGTCTTAACTGTCCTCCCGACCTTTAACATACTGTATTTCAGGGCGGTTAGAGCTTAGAGCTTCCCCCAGCTCGCACGTCAAAGTGTCCTTGGGTAAGATCCTGTTGCACCAGCGTATGAATCCGTGTGAACGGGCTGAATGTGACATGTGGTGTAAAGTGCTTTGAGTGGTCAGAAAGGCGCTTCACGCTCCATTTACGATTTCTTTTCACAGGCAGACACACGCAACTTAAAGGACAATATTATTTTTATTAAACGACATTTGGCTGTCTTGTTTCAGCTGCAGTCTTCTTTTCTTTCCTTGTCTTTCTCCTTCTCGTGCAGCAGGCCGTAAGCTGCTTGTAGCACAAATCACATTTTAATTAGCTTGATCCCGGCTAACGACCTCCTCCTCCAGGATTACCTGCCAGCATCAGTCTAATCCGTCCGTCCTCCGTCTCTCCTCCCTCGCATCAAACCTCTTTCCTCCTTCTCCTCTGACCTCCTCTGCTGCTCCTTCAGTTTCATCCTCCATGCTTTATTTCTCCTACGTCATTTTTCAACTTTAAATTCACACATTCATACCTCCAGCTGTGATGTTTCACATTCTGCATACATCCAGACATTTTTATCATTTTCCACACCCCACATATTTCATATCTTTTGTGTGTTCTCATATCGTATGCAGTTTTCCTTCCATTTGCTCGGCTGCTGGTTTTTGTTACATTCTAATAAAGCTGCTGCGTATTTTCTTTCCAATTCATTTTTTCCCCTTCTACTTTCCATATATTTCCACGTAACGTATCAAGCCGCAATGATTTTCATTCTCTCATCTGTTTTATTGTTATTCATGTTCTGCAGTCGCTTCCTTTTTCGGTATCTCGTCACTGTTTGCCACACGGCTGTAATGTTGGGTTGCAACTTTCTCTGGGTTTGGGGGAGAATGATGCTGAGAATATCTCAGCAGCTGCAGTGAACTGACAACATGAACTGAATTTTTTATGTGTAAAGTTCAACAATGACCACAGCGACTCTTCTACAAACACTCTGAGGTCTTCCTTCGTGCAGTCACAAGCTGACAGCGTACATCTACACGTCCCTCCTTTTTCCCGTGAAATGTTCAAACCCAAGACTCCATTTTTTTTTTATGGCTGCACAATTCCATCAAATAGAAATATTCAAGATGTCTTGTGTGTAATTTTAGACACATTTCCCCCGAAATTCAGCCTGACACACTCGGGAAACTTGTGGATCTCCAGTAAAATAAAGTTCTGTGGGTTTCAAACAACCCGAGTTTGTAAAGAGGGAGACACAAGGGGGGGGGGTCTGCCAGTGTTTTTAAGGCAGCCATAAGAAGCACTGAACATTTGTTATGTTAATGATGACACGAAGAGGAGGTTCCTACTCCTCCTCCTCTTCCTCCTGCTCCTCCTCCTGCTGTGTTGGAGGCAGGAGAGGGAAAAACCTTATTAAGTTCGGAAGGATCGCTACGTTAATACCTGGCATATAAGTGGATTATCAGGGGGGTCACCAGGGATTAGCCATCAGTTTTTGTTCTTGTGACGTCTCCCCTCCTCGGGAACCCCGTAATCTCGTCTAAACCCTGTAAAGCAAAGGCTCGGGGCCAAACGGGGCCCCAGACGTCGTCCCGCTGTCAACTTCCTGGACAGAGAAGGAGGCGGGCCGCAAAGGAAAAACCCTCTCCTGTGTATGTCACAGGTCTTTATTCTCGTCCGATTACCTCCATCGCTCCTCTTCAATTTGACCTCCCCCTCCTCCGCCGCCGTCCCTCAGCTCTTTGTCTGCTCTCGTCTCACAATACATCAAAGCTTTTGTTGCTGTGACAACAGCCCTGACTGAACCCCATCCAGACCTCCTCCCCTCACCACCCTCCTTTCAGAACCGCTTTTCTAATTGGCTGGATCGGCCAGTGGACTCTAAGGACAAATCCCCCCCCCCGGTCAGCCGCACAGAGAGGTTACCTAGCAGATGAATATGAATCAGGTGCTCATATCTCCCTTCTTTCATCGCCGCTCAACATCAGTTCAGGGGTTGAGCGAGGCGAGGTGGGATAATTGGCAGGCTTGGGGTAGAAGGATGTGGCACGACTTCATACCGGGCTCAGGAAATTAATGGTGAACCCCAGCGAGCGGCGGGAGGAGGAGGTTCAGTTCACGGCATGTGGTCAAACGCCGCCTCAGATAGGTGAAGGCCGCACGGCATCACAGCGGCGACCAGAAGAGAAAGACTCTCTCGGTTTGAATCTTATGAAACACAGGAGTAATAGCGGGCTATCATCTGCATGTTGTCTTTGAGCAGCAGGCGCTACACAGAGCCAGGTGCATTATGGGGAGTCAGATCACCCTTTCAAGGAAGAGCTTCAATTTTCACCCTTGAGATAAAGACCATCTATGAAAGTAAAAGATTCCAAATACTCGTGCTGTTTGTTTTTGATGGTTACTATTTAGGGGTTTGGTCACATTGTACATATTTATGCGTTGCTACTGAAGACCTAAACGGCCTCCCATACAAATATTTTTTTGACTCTGTTTTCCCGCGATAAGGGGATAATTTTCTCATGATCTCGAGATAGTTTAACACAGGGGTCGGCACTAACGTTTCTCCAATTGTAATCTAATTTCAGCTTGATTTTCAATGGCACTGGTTAGCTCAGCTGGGTGGCTTCGATCATGAGCCCTCGTGCAAATGAGCCCCGTAGCTCGCACAAATCTTAGCATGTTGCTATCACTGGTTCATGTTTTTCGTTATGCTGAAGAAAGTCAAACTTTATGGAAATGCACGACTTCAGAAAAGTTTAAGAGGAGGTGTAATGTTTTATTTTGTGCATTTTTAATATTTTGGTCATTTGCCATCGTTTATTTGATGAACCAGTCAGATAATGAGATTCTCTGTGTACAAGAGGTAAACAGAAAACACTCTGTAGCGATTGTCAACCTAAAGTGATATTTTTGCATATTGCAGAGAAAAATCTTCATTAAATGTGTCGCACCAGTTTGAGCCTTTGAGACGTCGCTCTGTGCCCCGCTACATAAAGACAGATAAGCAGAATGAAAACCTTCCAACTGTGTTTTACTCTCTGACCAATCAGCAGTCTGACGTGTTTTCACGTCACATTTTAGCGTCGCCTCAGCTCCCTTCGAACTTCAAAGAAAGGGGATACGAAAAAAAGTGCCTGTTAGCAGGTACAGGTGCAACGTTTCAGCAATGGAAAAGCAAACAAAGGCGAGTTGACCTGGTACCGTGCAGGGGAAAAGGGGGCTTAAATGACCGTTAATGCCTAACGAGTTGGATGGTCTACAATTAAAATAGGTGATTTCGGATGTACATATTCTGGCAAACGTCAGTTTTAAAATTTAATTTGATTCACATTTGGCTCCTTATCTAAGTTCAGCATTGGTTTCACAAGAACTTGCGAGCTCATCAGCTAAACCTAACCTCTCGTCGCAGTTTAAAACTTACATGTTATTTTAGAAAAAACAAAGAAGCTCTTTACACTCCGACAAACGCTCCATCTTTATCTCACATAAAAGCATCGTTTTATTAAACTCTTCACCCGTCTGGACTCCCTGGAGACTCCTTCAACACAAACCCAGGCGGTGTGGCCAAGAATTGTTCAAACCCACACAATTTTATTTTAAATTCTAGTGGAGAGCCCAATGTGTCCTACAATAAGAAATGTGTGTAATTTTGGTGTGAATATTTAACTATATCTGAACATCATATAGTTTTAATGAAGAGCTGGGACAAGATGAAACACAACATATATAAGAAACCACAGAGATCTGGTTTAAAGGTTGAATCTACACAACTGGTGCATTCAAGATGTTTGCTGTTTGTGCTGCAGCCGTTATTGTTTTGAAGTGAAGAAAAGCAGGGTATGACTATAATTTACTGTAGGGCTGCACAATCACGACTGTATGGCTGCGGCAGTTTCACAGCGGTGAAGTGAAGTTGATGTTTATCTGGAAGAAAATAACTCATGTAAATCTGCCAAAAGGGAGGATCCTCTCCTGCTGTCAGCTCTGACTGGGAAGGGGAAATCTGTGTAACACTAGGACTCAGAAACCAGCAGAAGTGGACGAAATATATAATACTGAAGAGATGTAGACTGTAGACAAATCTCCTCCGAACCATGTGGCTCAATGTTTTGCCATGAAGTTATCTGTAAATGTTTATTAAGGGGGTCATAATGTCTTAATTTCAGCTTAGACACGTTAGCTATATTCAACCATTTTCTATACCTTCTGATTTTGTTCTAGCCAATTTCCAAACACCTGACTTTTAATCCACATCTTTTCAGACACCCAAAAGTATATCTGGCCTTGCGTTCATCGACAGCTGTTTCCCTGGTTGGAAAAACAACCGAGCCAATCAGAGCTTTGTAGACGGGATAAAGAACGAGCCAGAGGTAGAACCGTCCCCGGACAAAAAGCATGGATGGGAAGGAAGCAGCTGTACAGGTTGTTGGACGTTGACTGAAAGACATAACTTAAATCAAGATATTCCTTCATCAAAATGACAAAGAAGAAGCTGCCTGCTCCAAAATAATTGACCTTCAAAACCACGTCATCTGTGATCATAGACTTCACCTGTGGTAGTGATTTGAAAGTTTCAGAGTTGCGGTTGATCCAACAGCTGGACGATGAAAAGATTTCTTTGAGGCCTTTTCGACTTCATTTGAAAGGTGAGTGACTGGATAAACCTCAGAAAAAAACTAACCACACCAGAACTGGGGACCAAATCCCCCTCGTGTCATCAGCTTTATCCTGCAGGCAAACTTGAGTCTTTTGAGGCTGTGACGCTGCCAGAGCGGTTCCATCTTGATGTACACAGAGCGGTCAGTGTCCCTGATGTTCAAACCAGCATCGGTATGTAACCTGGCTTAGCTGCCTACAGGCCTGATCCAGGACCACATATATGAACTCTGCGTTTTCTGCCTTTCTGAGATGGACTAAATGTCTTTTGTAACGTTACACCTGCCCCGATGTCATTTTCCTGCACCTGTGTTGACCTGCCATCTACAGAGTTGATATTTTCCTCCTTTAACACATTTTACAAGCTGCTGAGTGAGTGAAATGTCCCGGTTTCAGGAGATGTGGACGTAAGTTTGGTCCTGGATCAGGCTGGTTCCACTGTAAGACCTGCAGAACATTAACTTTTGTCCCTGTACTCGACCATCTTAGAAGAAAAAACAAACACCAGAGGAAGTTCTTACTTTACGAGAATAAGCTGCACAGCACCTTAAATCTAACTTAGTCTAACATTTAGCAAGACAGTATAGATGGAAGCCAAGTGGCTGCAGTTTTCAGCTGTAGTTGGGTAAAAGTACGATATGTTTCCTTTAAAATGGAGGTATTGAGTCACTCAAAACAGGAACTGTAACGACCCTTCCACACTAATTATACTACTTAAAGTTCTCTTCAGAAACTACTAACTTCTGCCCCTCTGCAGTGCCACAGCAGCACTTAGTGCTAATTCTGCTAATTCAGAGCAACTGGTAGCACTCATCAATCAGCAGCATGTTGAGCGACAGGTCAGGAAATGCTCGACTACGTTCCTGGTTTCATCGTTAATGAGAAACAATATCGGTTTAAGAGAGCGGGTCCACTCTGTGATTTGCCGCTAAGCTGCTCATTAATTACTGAGAGCATTAATCTGCGGGTCTTAATAGGCGATCAAGGGGCTGTAACGTGAAGCAGCAGCATGTGACCGGCACACACCTTAAGCCTCTGTTAATCTATCAGCCGAGAGCCCGCCCCCGGCCGGTTTAATTCTGAGAGGGAAGTTTTCAGTTAAAAGATTAATCGACTGAATGACGGCGCGAGCTCAGGACGGAGCAGGCAGAGAGGCGGCGGTGGAGTCTGACAGAGTACTTTACTTTGGTACTTTTTAGTTTTTCTTAAACGCTTCTGAAAGACATCCCAGTTTGTTTAACATGATCATTAAGGTTTATTACAGAAACATCAGTTTTTACCAGTTGACTTTTTGCATGTTTACTTTAAATGTAGATGTTATTTAGTTTGCTGCTTTTCAATCAAAATGTGTCTGAGAGAAATATTTACAAGGTTTTACAAACAAAATATATCATTTTATATATAGTTGATCAAACTACCCAAAAGTACTTGTAAGTAGTTATAACAGTGAAATGCTGATAAAATGTCACAATATTTACTGTATGTAATATTAACCTGAGAGACTTGAAAGTATGTGTAAACCATCTGTAGTAGCTTCGGTGTCATAACCCTGACAGCAGGACATGAGTGAGACCTCAAGGATTCAAGAACAGGAACACTTTTATTTTGAGTACATCGTGCAAGGCGCTGTCGTAACTGACATGTGGTGCAGGAGTATGACTCGTATTTTCGCATTGTGCTACAGCTGTTTTGAATTTGACGGTATGTTTATGACGTTTGTCTCTGATCACCCCAAAAAGGACTCATGTCACTCGATTGCTGTGTGACCTCCGGTCGCTCCCAGGGGCCTCCAGAATGAACTTCAAGTCACTAATGCTGCATACACAGTGACTAATGGCTGCATCCATCTACCCAAACTCCACAACACAAGACCGGTCTTAAGACGCAAACAATGCCTTTAAGATGGTCTAGCGGTCATGTCTGGACATTGATGGGATTCAGGATCTTTTTTTCCAAGACCTATAACTTTGGGACATATCAGTATAATGTGTCTTGGTCTTTAGCATCGAAATCCTCGAGTATATTTGTCATAACACCTCTAACTTTGATTGCATGTAAAACTTAATTTGCTTCAAATTGCACAACAACTAAGCCTCACATCTCAAATATGTGTTCATTACTGCCGATGCATTAAGATCTGTACTTGTCACTTGTGGATCTCTTCCTGTATTGACGCCGGTGTGTTGTTCCTCAAATGTAAGTCGCTTTGGATAAAAGCGTCGGCTGAATGTGTAAATGTGTTTTGCACCCGGTGTGGATACAATATCTTTGGCATTACAATCAATAAACTTAATAACTTCCTTTTGAAAATTGAAGAAAGTTTGGTCTTTGCACAAGTGTGTGTGTGTGTCAGGTCTCTTGGCACTGACAACTAACCCCCTACACCCCGAACTGTCTCCCTGTTTCCATGGAAATCCATCCCCACTGAGGTTCACAGCAGGACATCAGAAAAACAAAGTTAGACCCACCAGGGAGCCGGCTGTGTGCGCATTTGTTTACGTGTGTGTGTCTATTTACCTGATGCAAACTCCCCCATTAACACTCTGACATCACCTCACACACACTCCCCTCCAGCCAGCCTCTGTTCATTAGTTCCCATGATGCAACACTAACCTAGCAACCAGACCTGTGGCTAACTCCCCTGCTGCCTGCCTGCTCTCATTGGACAGGTTCCCGCGGGTCACGGCCCTGCACTGTCCCCCCCCGCCAGCCGACCATCTGTCCTGGAGACACCACCTCGGCGCAGGCGGAGCCCACCGGGAACAGCTGCCGGCGCTAACGGAGGCGGCTAACCGGAGCCAGGACCCGGCGGGAGGCGGCTTTAGACGAGCTGCTTTTAGCTCGCTCGGCGCTGAAGCAGCCAGTGGCATCCTGTTCAGAGCGGACAGTCTAGCGGTGCGTGATCGCCGAGATAATCTCACACCTCGTGGACCTTTGACACTGTGATGTCACAGCTGAGCTTTGCATGATCTACTGATAAAGTTAAGATGAACTCGAAGAAAGTTCAAACGTATGCTCATGCAGTGGAAACACTGTCAACATTATTAAATGGAAATAATATATTAAAGTGTGAAACGCATCTGAAGTTTGTGCTGCAGCAGGAATATAATACCTGCAAACTTCTTTTTCTGCAGGTCAGGGATCCAAACGCCGAGACAAACACCCCCAAATCGGAAGGCCGGCGGTTTGATCCCCGGCTCCTCCAGCCATGCATGTGTAAGTGCCTTTGGGCAAGATCTTGAGACCCAAATTGCTGTGCGAGTGTGTGTGAATGCACTTTGTGCGTTCAGAAGAATAGGAAGACGCTGTGCCAACACAGCCCATTTACCAAATCCAGACACGTTACATCGCCCGTTTGACTTTATCTGACAACATAAACATGTTTAATTATTAATGGAGACAAATCCAAGATGGCGGTGTGAGCGTATCTTGCCTCTATATTGTCTCCCTAAATGTAAGCCTGTGACATTTGTAATACAGTCGAGCCAGATCATCAATACAAGAGAGTCACATTTGATTTGTCGTTGTAGGACTCTTACTGGTCTGGTAATGGTCACTCGGTCAAGCAGACCCACACGGGAGCTACAGCAAGGTGACGCAATGGATGGACATCAACAAACTAAACCACTGATTAAAACACTTTGTGCAGATTTTACAGGGGAGGTTAAAATCAAGGGCCAGTGGACTCGGTTGGAGATAGTTGAAGACGTTTCGTCCCCTATCGGAGAGACTTCTTCAGTTCTGACTGGCTGGTAGCTCAGCTCAGTCTATTTTAACCTCTGTGGGGTGAGATGATCGATATCGTTGGCTGCTGTAACGACAGTCATTATAGTCGTTGGAGTTTCCCGAGGCCAAGTCACAACAACACAGTATCTTCAACCAATCTAAACCTTCCTTGGATGACTGAGAACCTTCACAGACATCTTTCTGTAGATTTGTCAGCAAGAAGCTGTTGCGGTTTGGCTCATTTCCAATCAGACATGCTTTCCAACACATTGTTCTCCTGTTACCATGTAATACCTTTAGCTCTTAAGACCTACTGTACTTTAAAACCCCTGTAGGGCTCCTGAAAACATCACAGGACATCACGGCACGTACAGACATTACTTATTTACATGAATTCTAGAGCTAATTAGTAAATGTAAATTGGAAATGTTAAGAACATCACCAATTAGTGAGAAACATTTTCAGAGGACTGAATGGATCTATATTTTATCACGCCTGAAAACTATGAATCTCTGCCTCTGTGGGTTTTTTTTTTTTTTTGCTCTGCACAAAGTTTTTTTATATTTCAAGAGCTTTTATATTTCATACCAATAAAGAAAACTCAGGCTGACAGAAAGGACGGTTTGACAGTTTATTCAAGCTTCAGTTTAAGAGCCAAGAAGCTCACCCTCTGAAGAGAATACAGAACAGTTCACCGTGCTCAATATTCATCATTATAGTTATACATGTGGCTTCTAAAGCTACTATTTGTTAAAGGTTTTATGTCTACCGATAACAGAGGTAGAGAAGATGTGAACAATTCACCTTCAGAAGACAGAACCCTACTATATATTCAAGCTCAGTATTCAATGTTATCTGAGAGATAAGGACAGAGTTATATGTTGCACATAAATAAGAATATCTAACCCATGACAAAATAGGTAAACCAGTATAGGATATAATCTAGTGGTCCTTTAACCAGACCAGAACCAGTGACCCCTGAATCCTGGAACCCTCTTCAGCAACCCCTGGACTCATCAGTATGCCCTGAACCATTCATAAAGGCAACTGGAACCTCTTTAAGGTTCTACTTCTTACTACTTTCTGCACCTGGAAACGTTCTTTAAGATGTCTAGAACTTAAAGGCTCTTGGAAAGTTTGTGAAAAGGTATTGGAACCTCTAACTGACTCCTAAAACCCCTGGAGAGTTCTCAGTTACCCCTTAAACTCTTTCAATTCCCCCCGGAACATTTTTAATGAGCCCTGGAACATTGAAAATGGCAACAGAAACTGCTGCTTACCTGAAACGTTCCTAAAGACCCCTAGTACCTCTCAGAAAACACTCCAACACTGATCTGCATCTGGTCCCCTGTAATGTCCACCGTAACATCCTCAATGACCCCTAAAACCTTTTAGGCTTGCGGGGCCTTTTAAAGTACACCTGGAACATTTTTAAAGACGTGTTGTCCTCTACATTTTTTGGGGGGAAATGCACTGAAACCTCTAAGTGACTCTCAGAATCCCTGTCACATTTGTTATAATCCATAAACCCTTGGAACCTCTCCAGTGGACCCCAGTGGCACCTGGAATACACCCTGATCCACTTTAAGGACCCAGTCCCAATCTGTGACACACCTGAAACCCTTGTTGTGTTCCTGTAACTTCATCAAATCCACACAGAACATTTTTAAGGAGCATAAGTACTTCACAAGACACCCCCACAAGGTCTAAGTGACTCCAAGAACCCCTGTCATATTCATAAAGACCCCCAGCACCCTTTAAGTGACCCTAGGAACCTCTCCAGTGACCCCTGAACTACACCCTGAACCTGTTCAAGGACCCAGTCCGGATCTGTGTGACACCTGAAACCCTTATTGTGTCACTGTAACTTCATAAAAATTACACATAGAACATCCTTAAGTAGAATTAGTACTTCCAAAGAGGCTCCTGGGAAGTCTAAGTAACTCAGGAACCAATGTCATGTTCTTAATGACCCCAGAACCTCATAAACTACACCTAGAACTCTAAAATAACCCAGGAACCCAATGACCCCTGGAACCTCATAAACTACACCTAGAACTCTAAAATAACCCAGGAACCCATGTCATGTTCTTAATGACCCCTGGAAACTCGTAAACTACAGCTAGAACTCTAAAATAACCCAGGAACCCATGTCATGTTCTTAATGACCCCTGGAAACTCGTAAACTACACCTAGAACTCTAAAATAACCCAGGAACCCGATGACCCCTGGAACCTCATAAACTATAACTAGAACTCTCAAATAACCCAGGAACCCATGTCATGTTCTTAATGACCCCTGGAACCTCATAAACTACACCTAGAACTCTAAAATAACCCAGGAACCCATGTTATGTTCTTAATGACCCCTGGAACCTCATAAACTACACCTAGAACTCTAAAATAACCCAGGAACCCATGTCATGTTCTTAATGACCCCTGGAACCTCATAAACTACACCTAGAACTCTAAAATAACCCAGGAACCCATGTCATGTTCTTAATGACCCCTGGAAACTCGTAAACTACAGCTAGAACTCTAAAATAACCCAGGAACCCGATGACCCCTGGAACCTCATAAACTACAACTAGAACTCTAAAATAACCCAGGAACCCATGTCATGTTCTTAATGACCCCTGGAACCTCATAAACTACACCTAGAACTCTAAAATAACCCAGGAACCCAATGACCCCTGGAACCTCATAAACTACAGCTAGAACTCTAAAATAACCCAGGAACCCAATGACCCCTGGAACCTCATAAACTACACCTAGAACTCTAAGCAAACCGGAACCCAGGAACCCATGTCATGTTCTTAAGGACCCCTGGAACCTCATAAACTACACCTAGAACTCTAAAATAACCCAGGAACCCATGTCATGTTCTTAAGGACCCCTGGAACCTCATAAACTACACCTAGAGCTCTAAAATAACCCAGGAACCTGATGACCCCTGGAACCTCCACAAGGAGCTCTGGCAGGACTGAGTTCGACAAAAAAAACTATCTATATTTCACCACAACTCCAGCAAAATAATCCAATCATGGACACACCACAGTGTGTGTGTGTGTGTGTGTGTGTGTGTGTGTGTTGTACATCAGCTGAATGCCGGCCGAGCTCCGATTTACTGCTGCTGCCAAAAGCAAACACACACACACACACACACACACACACACACACACACACACACACACACACACACACACACACACACACACACACACACACACACACACACACCTCCTTCTGTAGTGTACAGCGGCCACCACAGATAAGCTCAAATAAACAACAGACCTGGAAAAATAAATCCACCTCCCTCGCTCTCTCTCGCTCCCCGGGGACGAGAGAGGGCATCCAAAGAACGCCGCCTGTTACTATAAAGCTTCTTGACATCACACACACTCACACACACACACACACACACACACACACACACACACTCGGCGATCCAAATAATAAACAGAGAGGGGAGGTATGGTTCCACAGGGAGGAATCACCTCTTCTATCGCTCCACACACTCCTTTTATCTACTGGCTAATGAGGAGCAGATATACACACAAACACACACTTAAGATCCTACAAACACACACTCTAAAGAAGCCACACACACACACACACATCCTCAGGACTATGGTTTCGTCAGACCGTCTCTCAGCGAGTGTCCCACTTCCAAAACTATGGACCGCTGCTTACATCATTATGTAACGCTGCGAGTGTGTGTGTGTTGTTCAGCCCAGAAAGGCTTTGAACACTTAGCCTCTTTCCTCAGCGTGAAGTGGTGTAACACTACAGGCTCTAATGAGTGTGTGCGCGCGTCCAACACATGCATCCCTCCATGATTAGTCACTAAATTAGGTTTTAGCGCAGTAAGCAGTAGCCAAAACAGGAAATGAACCACCTGTCGTATGTTGATACGTAAACACCTGAAACATCTGAATTACTCCTGTAACGGCTGAGGCACCAAGAACCTCCTCAACGGTGACTGAATCCTCCTCATTGCCTCCCGTCACCTCCACAGTGAAATGTTCGTGGTCAGACCTCATCAGTGATCTCTAGAAACACTCTACATTTACATTTACTCATTTGGCAGACGCTTCTATCCAAAGCGATTTACATTTGAGGAACAACTCAAGCATCAACAGAGCATCAAATACAGATCTACAGCTGACAATACATACTAGTAAGAGCTCATAGTACAAATCACATCAAGGGGTAAATACCTAGGCAAGGAAGAGTTAACAGAAAGTGCAATCAGAACAAAAAGTGCAGTCAATACAAGGTAATTGCTGGAGGATAGAAGAAGAAGAGCACAGGAAGTGCATGTTAGAGGTTAGTTGGTTAGAGGTGTTATAAGAGGAAGTGTTCTCAGAAGAGATGAGTTTTCAAGAGCTTTTTGAAGTTAGAGAGGGACGCCCCTGCTCTGATGGCGTGCGGTAGCTCGTTCCACCATCGTGGCGTCACAGATGAGAACAGGGACTGAGGTCGCTTTGTGTGAAGGGCTGGCAGAGCCAGGCGCCGTTCGTTGGAGGAGCGTAGCGGCCGAGAAGAACGTAGGTTTGTATTATGGAGTTTAGGTAGATGGTGCAGACCCGGTGGTCACTCTGTATGCAGCATTAGTGAATTGAACCTGATTCTGGAGGCCACGGGGAGCCAGTGGAGGTCACTGAGTAATGGAGTGACATGAGTCCTTTTGGGCTGATCAGAAACCAGACGAGCTGCTGCGGTCTGAACCATTTGTAAGGGTTTCAGAGGCTGGAAGTCCTGCTAGGAGGGCGTTGCAATAGTCGAGGCGAGCGGTAACCCGGCCTGTACCTGGAGCTGGGTCGGCACAGCAGTGGTCGGCAGTAGGCGGCCCGCGGGCAATAATGTTTGGCCCGTGGCCAGATTACTTTGATAGCTGCAAAAAAAAATATTTATAGCGGCTGGTGCTGAAACAGATCTCAGTCATGACAGCAAAAGTTACTTAAGTGATCACTTCCTCTTAAGTGATCGTGCCTACAAAATAAAAGTGCAAGAACATTTTTGTAGCACTAATTTATGTGGTGTTTAATTGTGAGCTTTTACTTTGCTCTGGTTTGCCTGACACACTTCAGAAAAGTAAAATGGATTCCCCCTGAATGAGAAAAGCAGGAATTTCCTCTGCCTGGAAATCCACGATTATAAGCGTCCACAGGTTGACGTGGGCCGATCGCCGGGATGCACACACTCCTGCACATGCTTAATTGTGATATGTAATACGATCTATTCACAATCAATTTGTTGAAAAAGGGAAGGAAAAAATACTTACAAGTATGCAAGTGAGGATTGAACACACACCCCTCCAAACGGGAGTCCTGCACTACTAACTGAGCTAAGCACACACAGTAAATGTTAAATGGTCAATTGATGATGTTCTGGCCCGCCATCTAATGACTTAAAAAAAAAACTGGCCTGATGCCAGACTTATTTGCCGACCCCTGCTCTAAAGAATCCAAGAAACTTCCTCAGGGAATCCTAGAACCTTGCTAATTAACCCCAAGAACCCCTTAAACAGCCCATGGCTTCACCGAAGATGTGGCACCGCCTGTCTTTCCCAAATAACCCGTTCACTAGTTCGAGCTCGGTCTAACTGATTTGATCTTTATTTGAAAGGTGACAGTGGAGTGACAGGATATACCTGGGGGAAAAAGAGCAAATTAAAACTCTAACCACACCAGAAAATTATCATTACAATTGGTGCTGCCTTTTTCCCCCAGTGCTTAGGGACCAACTAATCCTGCTCACATCATCAGCTTTATCCTGCAGGCAAACTCGAGTCTTTTGAGGCTGTGACGCTGCCAGAGCGGTTCCATCTTGATGTACACAGAGCGGTCAGTGTCCCTGATGTTCAAACCAGCATCGGTATGTAACCTGGCTTAGCTGCCTACAGGCCTGATCCAGGACCACATATATGAACTCTGCGTTTTCTGCCTTTCTGAGATGGACTGAATTTCTTTTGTTACGTTACACCTGCCCCGATGTCATTTTCTTGCACCTGTGTTGACCTGCCATCTACAGAGTTGATATTTTCCTCCTTTAACACATTTTACAAGCTGCTGAGTGAGTGAAATGTCCCGGTTTCAGGAGATGTGGACGGCAGTTTGGTCCTGGATCAGGCTGGTTCCACTGTAAGACCTGCAGAACATTAACTTTTGTCCCTGTACTCGACCATCTTAGAAGAAAAAACAAACTAAATTATTACAGTTACACACCAGAGGAAATTCTTACTTTACGAGCCTAAGTTCCACCTTAAATTTTGTAATTTTGGAACTTCTGTCTTGCAAAATGACTCATGTTATCCCATCAGAAACAGTTGGAACCACCTCAGAGACTCTTACCTCATGCCTCTGACCTACTTTATGAACCATGAAACCTCTTGAAGAACCCACGGGACCATAAAACCTCCCAAATAACTTCTGGATCATCCTCAGTGACTCCTGGATCCTGCTCATTGAACCCAGGTGCCTCCTGGTACAAGCGTCTTCCCTCAGGCAGACGCTTCAGAGTTCCACAGTGCAGTCTCAAAAGCTTTAGGAAGTCCTTGGTCCCCCTGTCAATCAAAGCCCTAAATGGCTATTTAGCCATTGCTAATGCTGCTTTTAATTTTCAGCTGTACACATGTACATTATCCACTCACCAGCCGCTTTATTAGGTCAACACAAATAGCCAATCACATGGCAGCAAATCGATGCATTTAGGCATGTAGACGTGGTCAAGACAACTTGCCCAAGTTCAAACTGAGCATCAGAACGGGGAAGAAAGGGGATTTAAGTGGCTTTGAACGCGGCGTGGTTGTTGGTGCCCGACGGGTCGGAGTATTTCAGAAACTGAAGATCTGCTGGGATTTTCACGCACAATCATTTCAAACTGTTTTCTTGACCGGAACAATGAGTTCGCTGTGGTCCAGTGGCCTCCACAGTCACCAGACAGCATCTGTGTGTGGTGGAACGGGAGATTCACACCATGTCAATATGTTTCCAACACCTTGTTGAAAGAACGCCACGCAGAATCAAGGCAGTTCTGAAGGCAAAAGGGCGTCCAACACAGTACTAGAAAGGTGTACCTAATAAAGTGGCAGGTGAGTGCATAACTACGCTGAAAAGGCTGCCTGCTTGTACTGTTGTACAATTTGTTGGTTGACGGCAATCTGTGCCTGTGTAAGGGTGACAGTTTGGGTTTATACCGCTGATATTTGTACTTATCAGCAGATACTAAGTGTCTCAAGACAAATTTACTTCAGGACAATAAAGTCTCATCTTATCAAGGACTCCACCTTAAGAACTCCCAAAACCTCTATTTCACATCAAACCCCTCAATGAACTCTGCAACCCAACTCAGTGAACTTTGAAACCTCTGAAGTTACACTGGGACTTCCTCAGTGGCTCCTAGAACGTCCCTGGTCCTCAAGGAACCGTAGAAGTTAACCCCTTAAACTCGTTAAACTCCCGCTGACCCCTCAACCCACTGGACCTCTTCAAAATGCAGCGGGACTTCCTGAAGAACACATCCTGAACCTGCCAAAGAACCCGCTCAGTGGCTTTAGGAGCTCTCTAAATGTAATTTCAGTCATATATTGGTGTTTTTGTGTGTTAATATGTTACATATCATGTGTTCCTGTGCGTATAGTTAATCCAGTATCTGAGTTTATACTTGCTGGGAGCTGCTGAACACACAGTGCTGCTGGAAATCTCTAAATCTTCAGACATGAAGGCTTCACAGTTTGAGGAAGAAAAAAAACTAAAAATAATGTGTGCGAGAGTTTCCAGAGAACCCAGTTTCTGACAGGCCGGAGGAGAACTGCTGGCCCCCATCATCACCCACTGGAGAGGGGGAGGAGATGGGGGGGGGGGATGATGGAGTAGGGGAAGGGTGAGGAAAGAAGGGAGTGGGGATCCCTGCGGAGGAGAGAGGGGAGGCGGGGAGCGGAGGTGGATGGAGGCAATGCGCTTCGCTGAGGAGAACACACGATCCTCCCTCCGTCTTTAAAGTAAAACTATCTCACCAAGGTCACGTCCTCCTCACGTGTTCTGCATTTGGTGTTTTCCTGTGTTACACCGATTTCCCGCATCTCTGTACTTTTCATTTTATGCTTTACTTAAAAAAAAAAAAGTTACAGATTCTCTTTCATGCGAGTGCTGAACTAAATTCTTCCTGCTTTATTTATGACTTTTGATGACGACGATTCGAACGCAGAACACAAAGACTGTAGTAGAACGCAAACCAAAATAATCACGAGTGGTTCGTGGGTGGAGAGAACATGATCTGAATTCGATCCGACCCAGCTAGAAGGCGCTCTCTGCAGGTTTGAGTAGCCGGGTGCGCTTTGCATGCTGGGATGCAGATGAGGGAAGTCACCAGTTGCTTGTAGCTCACCTGGCAACAAGGCCTTCTTAGAAGAGGTACCTTCTTCTTATGTGTTTTTATCCCAGACACATGAGAATAAATATTCACATGCTGCTTTAAGTTTTTTTTCCTCTGTTAAAAAAAAAGAAACCAAGTTCACTCCAGCTCATCCCCTGATTCAGACCAGAGCAGACTAACTATATGTTTGAAAACGCCCTCTGTCCATCTATGACGAACTGCACGATTGGAAATATGCGCGCACTTTCAAAATAAATGAGATTTATGCCTGTGCACAGCTTTATAAATCTGGGGGTAAAAAGTGCATAATGCATATTCCTGCATCTGGCAGCCAACGTTTCTGCAACTTAGAACCATAAAGAGATGTCACAAAGCTTCATTTCAATACCTCTTCCCCGTGAGATCAGGCTTATCTAACGCCCAACACTTTAACCGGCGTGCAACCGCAGCGTCGGAGCTGCTGACGTCGTCCTGCATGCTGAACGGTTTCTGGTTTTTTTGCACTTTTATCTGGAAATCAAAACTGGCGACTGATGAAGAGCTGAGATAGAAAGCATCTCGCTCTCTCTCTCTCGTGTTTGTGTGTTGTGCAGCAATTACTACAGCTCTCAGACTGATGCAATCAGCAGATAAAGATGTTGAGGATGTGCTCAGATACAGCATGTTTGCATGTGTTATGAGATGAGTGCCCCACTCACATGCGATGTGTTTTTTAATGTGTCTATATGTTTTGTATGCTGATCCACAAATTGCCTCTCGGAGGACATTAAAGTTTTCTAAGTCGCAGACACACACACTTCATAAATCAGCTTGTTATCCAGCAACCATCAGTGTCAGGCAGCAGATTCCTCTCTCTCTCTCTCTACATCCTCTTTGTCTCTCTCCCATTTCCTACCTTTCTCTTCACTTCCTCCACTGTCTAACTTTCTCTCTCTCTCTCTCACCACAAACACACAGGCAATCAAATCCCACAAACTGCATCCTCCTCCCTCTCGCTCTGGTCTTCACTCTCGGTTTTGGTTTTCCACCTCTTTCCATCAGTCCATCACAGACAGGAAGTGGGTGCATTAGCAGGGCGAAGACAGACTGATGGAATTAACGCCCATTATCTGACCATTTACAGGACAGACAGCAAGGATGAAAGAGCGAGGAGGAGGAGGAGGAGGAGGAGGAGGAGGACCAGAACTGAAATTTTAAGAGATCTCAGCCCGTCGAGCTTCGTCTCTGCTCTCAGCTCTGCAGAACAAACCACAGAAACATGTTTGTTTTGTCTGTTTGTGCAGTTTGCGCACAGCGGGGCAGACGCAGGACGGGCAAACTGCAAAACACCAGAGCTGAGGGGTGACTGGCCTGAAAGATAGCCCCTTTTAAAAAGTTGTGTTTTCCTTTAGTTTTCTTATGGTTAACAAAAAAACACACGTGTCCCTGCATGTCTCAATCAACACGTTCTCACTCCTCACGCGTCCTACACCTTTAGCGTCATTTCTAGACGTTTAGGGCTCCGCGGTCAAGTTAACAACGCTCAGCAACAACAAATATGCAACGTCCGGTTAGATTTTCAAAATAAAACACTAGCGTTTCAAACCGTTTTGAAGGTTCTGGCCCTCCATCCACCCCAAACACCTCCTGACTCAGTCCTTTCTGTTAAATATCATGTACCTGCCTGACTACAGGGCTTCGACCACTGCCTTGAACTATGACGCTATGGGGATCCATGCGTCCAAATGTGACGAGTCAGGAAGTGACAACGGGTTGTCTCAATACTTCCCTATGGCTGTGGCTCCCAGCACAAAGCCCATTGGTTCCTACCGAAGACGTGAAGCTTTGAAAACAGCCGACAAATAAATACTTTCCTATTTTTAAAAAAAAAAAGGGTTAATAACTTCATAAAACATGTGGACACTTTTGGATTTATTAAAAATATACAAAATTATAGTATTATTATTATTATTAGAGCTTTTATTATAAGGTTGAAGACATTATAATGTTCTTCTGAATGGTTCTAAATTACGTTCTCATCCGCTGGAAAGGCCATGTCATATTTTCTAGAAACCATTTTGAAGTTCAGCAAAATGTCATCCACCCGTGTTTACTGTGGCGGCTCTTCCTCGTCTCAAAACCACACGAACATCAGAGACAACAACAACAGAGCATGATGCTGCAGGCACGTTTCACGAGGACGGGAACAACGAAGGAAAACCTTGTGAAGGCACACGAGATCATCGCTGCCATCCGGAAGTTAATAGTGTAAAACATTTTTTAATAAATAATAAATCAAAACGTGACCTCCTGCATGCAGATTTCTTCAAGCACCAGTGTGCAGGAGCACGAATGTAAGCAGAACAACAGCTGGGCAACAGTGAGCCCAAGTCTGTGTGTCACATGTCATGAGCATCGAGATTATATCTGGATTACGTCCAGATTATATTACTATAGATATATAAATCTACTAAGATGCATTAAGAACAAAGTGAAAATGCACAGAGCTCTTCAGCAGACACTGTCCACTGACCACGTGTTATTTAAGTGCAAATGCATCCATCCCCACAAATAGCAACAAATGGTAAGTGTACGGCGTCACATGATGTTGCCATCGGGGATCCACCGCATGAGTGAAGTAGTTTCAAACATGGCGGCCCGTTTGACTGAACTGTAACCTGATGTAGGAGACAATCTAACTCTGATCACTGCACTTTTCTGCAACTTTAAAATAAGAAATTTAATAGAGGCCGTATGTTTGGAAGCAGCTAATGTGATTTTTGGAAACACACTGACAACACAGGATATTGCTTTTTGAGATGGATGAAATTAGTTTTCACATGCAGAAAGTATAAAAATTCTGACTAAGAGAAGACACACAGTGCTGAGGGTAAATAAACTTTGGTTAAACGGTGCAACCAGTTTGGAGGAACAGACAGAGTGAGTTTGAGGTCAGTCAGTTTGTTCCTGCAGCTCTTCATCAATCTGTCTGAAGCACTTGAGATCCGAGCGATCAACAATCAGTCACACAACTAAATGATCGATACTGTCTGCAGCAGTAAACAACGAGGCTAAACAGCCTGCCAAAGAGACAGAACAAACTAAACTGAGATGCAGAGCTGAACCTAAAAGCAATTAGGAAAAACATTTTGTGCTGTTTGGTTAATTATTGCTTGACTAACCATTTAAACTTTATTTATGTCCAACTTTTTTACCCGCAGCATAAATTAAATGGTCAAAATGAGCTTTTTCCTCAGTGTTTCCCACAGGATGTGGAGAGACTATGGGGGGGGGGGATGTTGTCACATGTTAAATCCATCCAGTCCGACCCAGTTTGATAAATAATGTTGTAACATGAAGCCTTCACAGCCTCTCTGCAGGTAGGACTCTCACACTGACAGGATAAAGGCTCTAACCTGCCTGTCAGCTCGCTCTGGGCCCTTTCACTTACCGTAAAGGCTCCAATACGTGCGCACTCCAAATTTAGTTTTTTTCTTTTCTAAGAAGCGCTGGGAGACAGTTCACCATCTGCAAATGGCCATTTTTGCATCTTTCCCGGGCACTTTAACGGTGCGTCCTTTTTCATCTTAAATGCAGACTAAAATCGAGTGAATTTTAAATGGGGTTTGGTTTGACACAAAACAGGGACGGATCAACTCACAGCAGGGAAGTAAAGAAAAAAAAAAGAAAAGAAAAAAGTCAAAACAACCGTGAAAGAGTGGCCGGCTTATCGCAGAAATAAAGGTTTACATTTTGAGTAAAGTGTATCTGTAGTGGTGTGTTAATCCTCAAAAGACTTGCTGTAATCTGTTGACCTCTCTGCTGGTACAACACACACACACACACACACACACACACAGACACACACAGACACACACACACACACACAAACACACACTTCCTTGGGAAAATACCTGAAGCGAAAACATGTTTGACCATCAAAGTGGAAGATTGTACGCAACCACCATGCTCTCACACTGCAACACACAAACACACACAACATAACCCTGACCTCATTCCACTGTGCACGAGGAGATACAGCCACTTACACACTCTCCTGCTCTTTATCACTATCTCTCTCTCACACACACACACACACAGGGTGGCAGTAGCCTGTAGGCGTGCGAGCAGCTGGGAATAATTGTGTTTACAGATGGCATACGTACGACCTGTGGGTTGAGAGAGAGGCGGAGAGAGAGTCGGCCCGCTCGCCCTCACAAAAGAAGAGAGGGATGACATTTACACTGAACCTCGCTCGCTCTCTCTCTCTCTCTCTCTTCTATCTCCACTTGCTATTTTCTGCCACTTTCAACTATTTCACTTCAGTTAGCTTAATTGGGATAAGTGGTAACGAGGCGTTAACAGCCGAGGCAGAATAATGAACAGTGAGCGTCAGTAAAGACAAAAAAAAAAGAAAAGAAAAAGACGGTGGCGTGTTTAGATGCGTGTCTAATGAATCATTTGGCTCCAGAAAGCAGGTAAATTAAGTACTTTATGTTTACCAGAGGGAAAGCTTTAAAATAAAACAATAAACGCTACAGTATATACAGTATATCATGATCTAATTTCTGTATTATAGGTGTAAGGCAGTGTGGGAAATGCTCATGAGAATCAGAGGGTGCTGTGAACTGTGACGCTCAATGTATGTAGCTACAAAACCACACAAATGCCTTAAAGAATAAGAAATGTACCTAAAAAAAAGCATTTTCAAACAAATTTGAACATGTGAGGACCTTTCGTGTCGCCCAGGTGCTGATGTGCCTTTTTAGTTATTCTTTAGAAATAGCCGATAAGGATTATTTGGCAAAATTATGTTTGGAATATGTACTGATTTATGGTACAAGCTATTTTCCAGAACATATTTAACAAATTATGCTAGTGGTGGGGACATGTCCCCAGCGTCCTCGGTGTAAATGACATCTATGGCTGCAGCTACGCCAAAAATAAAGCAAAAAACACATTTCTATGTGTTGCGTTCAGACTGTGGTGATGGAGCATCATTTACACCTTTTGGCTACGTACAATGACGTTAATGAAGGCTTCACTAATAAGTTTTAGTGTTTCTATATAAAACAAAATGCAGCCGAGGTGTCAGACAGTCAACATGGTGTGTTGTGTAGCATCATTAGCATCTCCTGGCTAAGTGTGCTGTCTGTAAGGATTATCTAAGGACTTTTTTTAAATGTTTGAATATGGGCTTTTTGGACTTGAATAATTCGCCCACATAGTTTCCACAACTATGACAGGTGACGGTTTTTATGTCCGTGCTGCTGTGTGTCTACCGTGACGGAGGAGCCCGGCCTCATCCCAGGGCGTCAAATACCGACGCTTTAAGACTGACAAAGCACACAAGTGTCTGACGCACAAGGTGCCCTTCAGCATCCGCCGCCAAATGTACCAAAGTATTTTTTCCTGCCTAATCCTGCACCGCATATTAAGAAGGCATCTCAAACTGGTGTAATAATAATAAAAATAATTGGTATTTTATGTCCTGAGATGTGTTGCACTGAGAGACACATACAGATAAAATTAATACAGCTAATGTGAAGCAGAGATGACGCCCGGTGACAGAATATCTTTAGTAACTGCTCTTATTTAATGTCAAACTGTATTATGGCTCGTTTAAAGTTTGATTCAGTGAGGTCAGAGAGCATTTCACACAATCTGCTAACAAGCTACAGCTAACAACAACAGTCCACCCTGTGTGGCGTTAACAACATTTTTTACAGAGTCGACATCCTGGCGTCAAGTTACCAAAAAACTGACACGGTTTGTCTGAGTCATGAGTAGGTTAAAGGTTCTGGTGAGCCGAATGTTGACTTACAACAACAACAACGCAGTCGTATTTCCTACGTTTCTGTTTTTCCACGGCAGAGACAAACGCCAGCGTGCTAAGATGAAACACGCTAACAAGACGTGCTGTTTTTAGCTAAAATGGCTTCCAACATATTAAAAGTAAAGCACACAAGTTGTGTGTGTGTGTATGTGTGTGTTGTGTTTGGACAGCCTGGAGATGCTTTGCGGCGTGTGGCGTCTTAACATAGTTCACCGTTTCTCATCTGCCAAAAGGTGACGGCTAACTAACTGACAGCAAACGTGAGGTCCGGCACTGGAAACATTTTTCACTGCTCAGTTTCTTCATTTCAACGTGCCGATGTCGTACCCGAGGATAATGTCCGAGTCAGAGCTGAGTTGGAGTTCGTCTTCTCACCTTTGAGATTTTTAACTTAAGCGACTGAGTTGAAAGTCAGAAGCCATCGTGGAAGCAACGCAGTTATATTTCTAAGATTTCAGTATTTCTAGATAAAACACGGCAACAAGAGTTGTACATGTGGGAGCAGCCGAGGGCGTCACTTTGTGCTGAAGGGGGGGAACTGAAGGTCTGAGATTTGGCGTGTGACGAAAGACTACGGTCAGGAGACGAAGACGAAGAATAGAAGATGAATAAGAAGATATTTTCACAGCATTTTGAAGAAATATTCACTGATGAAATATACGTGCGGGAGGTCTGGGGGTCCTCTTCCTGCATTCTGGAGACGTTTTCTGCACCAACTTAAGGTGGAAATGTCTTTATTTATATAAAAGGGAACCGAAATTAAGGTGGCAGGTGACAACTCAAAATATAAAATTATAATGTAAAGCAGTAATCAGAAGCTTGTTGCTTTTTTGGGACAATGCGCACACGTTTCTTATATATTTAAATTGCATTGCATTGTTTTCTTAATGTGCAAATAAAGTTTACTCAAAGCATTTTCATTTCTTATTTCTTGGTACAAGCTATTTTTCAGAACAGTACGCTAGAGGTGGGGACATGTCCCCAGCGTCCCCGGTGTAAACATCTATTGCTGCAGCTAGATTATTCCATGCTTAACCGGCTTCAAACACAAATGAATCAATCAAAAATAAAGCAATAAACACATTTATCTGTGCTGTGTTCAGACTCTCTGTGGTGATGGAGCATCATTTACACCTTTTGACTATGTACAATGACGTTAACGAAGCCCTCACTAATAAGTTTTAGTGTTTCTATATAAAACAAAATGCTGCAGAGGCGTCAGAGAGTCAACACGCTGAGCCATGATGTTCAAATGTGAAGCTGCAAACACTTTGTGTGTCGTGTAGCATCATTAGCATCTCCTGGCTAAGTGTGCTGCCATTCCCATAACCTGTTAGCATTTTAAATGTTTCCAGGCTGTCCTGTAAATGATGAACAGGGAAAGACATGAAAAAATCAACACGCTAACACGCTGATGACATGCTGACAAAACGCTTACTGCCGGAGACAGAGGGAGTGCATTGTGTTAGCGCGCTCCCTGCTAGCCTCCCTCTGTGGATCTATAAGTGGAGCTGATGGAAGGTTGGGCTCGGCATGATTTACATAATTGGGATGTTAATTCGTTAAGCCCTGGGAGTTGATTATGTTGCATATTGATTGTGCTGTGCTGCTGTGAGGTCACACACCTCTTTAACGGAGGTATAGCCTACGCAGCGCAGGGAATTGTGGGAGTCTGATTAAGAATACGGCGTTAACATTCCTGCTGACACACCGTGTGTGTGTGTAATAACCACATATGTGTGAAGGCCAACAGTGTTTATTGGTTTCTTGAGTGTGTGTGTGCGTCTCTGCTGATGGATGGAGGAGGTGAATAGAGGAGTAGACGGAGGGGAAACTCCACCTGGTCTTACCGTTCTCCGGGTGCTCCATCTCGCCGATGCTGCCATCGGGCGTGGTCCGCTCGTAGTGGTCCTCCGGGAGCGCCAGCGGCCCGATCCGCGGCCCCGACGACGACTTGGAGCTGGGCGTCTCCGACTCCTCCAGGCCGCTGTCGTAGTAGCTGTGCTGGGACGCGTCCTGCAGGTCCTGCGCCTGATTGGCCGTGGAGAAGGTCACTCGGCGGTGGGGGAGCTGTGATTGGCAGAGAAAGGGGGCAGGATTAGGTAAGTTTCTCAAACATTAAAAGCCGGTAATGACACTTTAAGTTAAAATTAACATAATACGAGGTGGTTTTATTAGAAATCAGTTTCAGTTTGATGCAGATGAAGCAGTTTAAATGATTAAAGACATCAAGTAGAAGGCCGACTATAAAAATAACTTCAAAGAAGTCATTTAGACACAGCGACTGGATCACTTTCCAAAAACTTTTCATTGCTTTGCACTCTGTTCTCAAACTCACTGATTTGATTTTTCACTTTAATTTTTACTCGTCAGACCACAAGAATCAGTCAACTTTCATCTTCATCATCACAGATCTCATTTCATCCCATCACTGCTTTCATGTCATCTTTCATTTTACATCACATGATTATCTCATCTCGTCTCTGGGTTTTATTTTATTTTTTTTAAATAACAGCCAGACATCGACGTTAACGTCCATGTCTGACCGACACTAAATGCAGCCTCACGGCCACAAATCTTAATCATAAAAATGAAATGGGTCTTTATAAGAACGACTGAAACATTTTGACTGTTCCCCGCCACTGTGAGGAAAGGCCCTCAGTTTGACATAGCCTAAAATAAAAACATTACAAGCGTGTGGCTGCATGAAAACTTGCAATTCAAGCTCAAGACGAGACCCCACAGTCCCAAATCATGATTTTGCTGACAACTCAGGTGTAAGGTGACAATACAAAATATAATGCAATATAATTTAGTGTAGTATAATGTAGTGTTTTATATTTAAACTGCATTGCATGTTTCATATTGTGCAAACACACCTTTCTCAAAGAATTCTCATTTGTGATTTAACATTTCTTGTTGCGAGCAATTTATCAGAACCGTTTTAACAAATACTTTCAAAAAGCGATGGGGACCATCAGCGTCCTCAGTGTAAACGACACCTACTGTATGCAGGAGGGCGGATCTGACCCTAAAAATGAGCCTCATCATCCTGTGATGAGCGGCCAGCATCGGTTGTATATGTTTGTATGTTTCTGTCGTGAAGCTCATTGTTTTAATAAAAGCAGCGGGCTGAACACATTTACTTTACTGCTCCATTTACTCTGCATTTCTGGGGGTGGAAGGTAGCTGTCTGACACATGTGTTTGATGGTTTTGTAATTAAAACACAATTAGCCTCCCTATAGCGCTGCAGGGACGCCGCTCACTCACTCTCTCTCGCTCTCTCTCTCACACACAATGTGCAGGTACAGTCAGTGCTGCCAAACAAACTGTGTCCTAATTCAAAAGGCACACAGTGCGCGGTCAAACATTTCAATTACACACACACACACACACTCTCTGTACAACCTGACCGGACCGTGCTGATAAAGAGCAGCATCCCTGGCTCGGCAGATACTCCGTCACCATGGCAACTAGGCGCCGTCAGGACCCTGAACCAGCAGAACCAGCAGATCGGCGCTCATCACACAGAAACAGACTGGGTTTAATGCCTTTATCTAGACTTTTTTTTTTAAAGCTGCTTTTATTTATTTATTTTTAACAAAAAAAGTATTTCTTGTACAGGGATTCAAACCAGCGACGAGGCTGCGTGGTTAAAGGCTCCACTGACCATTACAGTTAAATATTTAAAATACAATTTACACTGTACAGCTGCTGCATGATGACGGCTCGCGCGTACGTTTTCTCTGCTCACGTTTCGGCCGAACGGATTAAAAAAAAAATATCTGTAGGTGTGCAGCGTGCCGGTGGGAAAAAAAACAAAAAACGGGCTGAATTAATGTCAGAGTCATGGAAAACGTACAAAAGTGAAACCACACTGGAGCTGTCCTTTCAACTGTGTGGACACAATGTGCTGCTGACGCATCAAAAGCCCAGATCCCTGGTGCTTCCAGCGACAGGCTCCTCTCCAGGTAAACATTCAGATGCTCAACTGGACTCGCAGCAGACTCACTCTTCCTGTCTTTATTCTCAGTTCAGAGAGGTCACCGTTTGTTTTTGTTTGTGCATCTGGATAAAACCAGAGCTATTGTGTAACGCAAACAAGTGTATGTGTAAAACATTACTGAAGCTCCTTCTGATTCTGATTCATGCGTTTCCCAGGATCTTCCTTTCAGTTTAAAATCCAAGAGCTCCATGAAGCTCCCACCTTTCACACCAGTCGCTAATCACCATCTCCTAAATCAATTTAGTCCAATCAGCTGCTCTGCTAGCACCTGACTTCCTGTTCCAGATGCTAACATCCAACCAGCGTCATCAGAGTGTCGACACGCATGTAACACACTCTCACTACCAAGTCGTCACATATGGACGCTTGGTCAAGACCGCTTGGCGTTGCTTTGCATGTAAAGGGCTCCACGGTCAAGTTGGCAATAATAAATATGTAACGTGCGGTAAGACTTTCAAAATAAAACTAGTGAAGCGCAATTTGGTTAAGCTTAGGCAACAAAACTACTCTGGTTCGTTTTAGGAAAAGATCACGATTTGGGTTAAAATAACATTACTAATGTGACCAAAGTTAAAGGAGACCTATTATACTGTTTTTCAAGTCCTACATTTTAGTTCTGTGACGCCTGTATAGCAGCTTTGCAAGATTCAAAAAAATGGTTTTTCCTTATACTGACTCTTCATGTAGGCCTTCATTTCAGCCTCTGTCTGAAACAAGCTGTAGATGCTCCTGTCTCCTGGTCCCTGTCAAATGAAAGATGGAAACTTTACATACCTTCCTTTAACTTTAAGTTAGGTCTGTTTTCAGCCACAAAGTGACGTCCTCTCATTGGCAAACGCTACGTGTGTTTTATTGAAAATGATTTGGTCTTGTGTTTAGACCTCTGTTAGAAAAGTTTTAAAAGGTGTACATCTTGGCAGCAGAGGTTAAAAAGGTGGCTGAAAAGTGAAAGTTTGTTTAGATATCTACATCCCACATATCTGTTGTTTAACAGCATTCGGCCGCCAGTTTTTAAATGTACATTATATGTGTAACTGTAGTGGAACTGAAGGTTGAAAAGCAAATGAAAAACGCTTGCTTTGGAAACTGTTTGGCTGTGAAGGAAAGCATATTTGATTGTTTTGAGCTGAAACACGCGTGTTTAATTTAAAAGACAGACAGAAGTGGTTCTCAGTGTTGAACAGCCAGTTTCTCTTCCTCCCAGAATTCCCAACGCAAATGAAACCGAACACGTTCACAAAGAACAAACATTTCCGTTGCCAAATATTCAGATTCGTCCCTACCTGAGAGCCTGCAGCCGCCTCACAGTTAAATGTGTGTGTGTGACGGTTTGTGTTATTAATAACCTCTCCCAGCCTCCTCGGCTCTGTTTGCTGGGTGAGCATTAGGAAATAAATCACATCTCTATATATATTTATACAAACATGAGGAGAGAAATGAAGCGGATCAAATCGTCTCTCGCCTGTCTGTCACCTGCAGCACACCCAAACACGCCACACACACTCTGCAGAAGCCCCGTTTCTTCTGCCCTTTTTGTTCTTCTGCATGTGTTTCCTGGAAATAGAAGTGCCATCTCAGCAGGTTGCACCATGGGAAAGTGGAGCAGATCAGAGAGGAGGAATATAAAGACCAACCAACATCCAGAACAACCTCCACCCCAGCCTCCTCCGCCATCTTGTGCCCGCGCAGGACGTCCTCTTGTTCTAAATCGCCGCCATGTGGAGGACAAAATGGCCACCACGTGCCTGACAGCACGCCCCGGTGTTTGCCCTATTTCCTCTCTAATCTCAAGCCCCGAACCTTCAGAGAGGCGCCCAGGCCCCGACAACGAGGAGGCCTCCTCCACCACAGCAGGAGGTGACGCTTTAGACGTAAAAACCTGACGACTGACGGCGCTCATGGATCGGGAATCATTGATTTAGAAGATTCGTTGTTACTTTCGGTGACGGATGGCGCCGGAGAAAGAAAGAGCCAAGAGGGACGAGGCCTGGGTGACTGGTCTGGAAAACGTGAATAATGTTATGAAAGCTACCGTAAAGCAACTCTGTGCAAATGTTTTTTTGATCTGGTGCTTAAAGTTTGGTCAAGTTAACACACTGATTTTTGTAGCGTGAAGCGATTCTGAAAATGTGTTAATATTCAGTGTTTCAACCCTCTAAACATATATAATGGACATGAGCGTGTTTATTTAACAAGCTTTAATGGTGATGAAGTCGGTAAATTAAGGATTCAAGGAAAAATAGCTCATCACGGCCTCACGGCAAACTGTTAATGCTGCACTTTGACTAAAGTTTCTGATCATTCCTCCGCCGAAGAATATTCAGCCATCTGCAGGCAAAATGCACGTATGCACTTTTATGTAAAACGAGGCGGCGTGATGAACCATTTTTCCTTGAATCCATAGTAACTGACCTTCATTACCATTGCTGAGGGAAACTCTGAGGTTATGAATATGCGGAAGACTCATCATGCAGAAAGGCAGAATTAAAGAGGCTTTAAATGGAGCACAATACGGAGTTTACACAAGATGGCTGCAGAATGGAAGCAGCATATAATCTGTGAATCTGTCAGCGACTAAAATTAACCCCCAAAAGAAACAAAAGGATGATTTGCTTCTGCATTTTTCACAAACATGTGATAGAGATAAAGAAGAGGGAGGAGGCAACAATGCTTTCACATCGTACGCAGAAAACGCCAACTTTATTTATTTTGAATAATGATGAAAATAATGAAAATGAAATGAGAAGCTACTTTTATTCGTGTGACAGTTCGCTTTAGTTCTTTTGGGGTCGTAGCTGGTGTAAGACGAATATGGAGGTATGCGGAGGAGCAGAGGGAGGATGGGGAGGAAGATGGTGATGTAAGAAGAGTAATAAGAGCAGCAGCAGCAGGACGAGGAGGAGGAGGAGGAGGATGGATGGGAAAGGATAAGACAAAAGAGCCGGAGGAAGAAGGAGTAGGAAGAAGAGGAGTGAGCTGCAGAGGGAGGACGGAGGGAGGGAGAGGAGGACGGTGCGTGTTATAAAACAGGGAGTAAAAAAGCAGGAAAAGGAGGAGGAGGAAGAGGAGTTAAAGAGGGATGAAGAAGGCCAAAACGTAAATGCTGCTCCTCATCCTCCTGCAGGAGGAGGAGGTGGTGGAGGAGGAGGAAGGGAAGAGAAAAGAGCCGGAGGGAGTAGAAGCAGGAAAAGAGCTGCAGATAGAGGGAGAGGAGGACAGCGGCTGTAAAAAACAAAAGGAGGAGGAGGAAGACAGTGGAGGAAGAAAAGGAGCGGCAAGAGGAGTTAAAGAGGGACGAAGGAGGCCAAAACGTAAATGCTGCTCCTCATCCTCCTGCAGGAAGCTGTAGAGGAAGGGGAGGAGGCAGCCAGCTGTGGGTCCAGACAGATAAGAAGGCCGGACCTCCTCCTCCTCATGCTGCTGCTGCTCCTCGTCCTCCTGCAGGAGGAGGAGGAGGAGCGTTTACAGGCCCACATTGTTCAGAGATGATTAAAAACCAGCGAGAGGAGAAACGCACGACGCCTCGCTGGCTGTTTGTCAGCCGAGACACGGAGAAGGAGATAACTGACTGTGTGTGTGTGCATGTGTGTGTGTGTGTGTGAGATCCTCATTACCTCCCTCTGTGGGAGATAAGAGTGTGTGAGGCTGCATTGTGCATGCTTATAAAAGTCTGTCCTTATCAAGTATGCATGCGCGCACACACTCTCGAACAACACACACACACAACCACACACACTCGGCCCACGTGAAGAGCGGCTGCCAGCGATAATTCGACACAACTGTGGTGAATCCAAGTGGAGAATGAATGAGGAGTGGAAAAATAGATGGAGAGAGAGAGAGAGAGAGAGAGAGAGAGAGAGAGAGAGAGAGAGAGAGAAGCACCTGGACAAAGGATGGAGGAGAGAGAGTGAAGGAGATGGAGAGGGTGGAAAGAGGAATGTGTGTGTGTTATCATCCAGTGATAAAAACAGAAAACACTGCCCTGCAGCGAAAACAGCACTCCCTCTCTCTCTCTCTCACCTTTCCTTTCCCAAACAGCTCTTTACTTTTCTCTCTCTCTCGCTCTCAGAGTGGAGGTTGTGAGTACGACGCTGCAGGCGGTGATTGGCTCTCTGGGACAAACAGTCTGCTGTGCTGAGTTTCGAGCTAGGTGTGTGTGTGTGTCTCGAACACAACATCTGCCTGCAGCTGCTGCTCGTCCTGAAACTAAACGACTTTAAGCAGGTTTGATTTCCTACACTGCCTCGTGTCCTTTGAGCAAGGCAGCGAAGTAAGTGAAATTTTCATATGGTGAATAATAATTTTATTTATTCTTTATTATATAAAGATTTTATTTTTGCCTGTAATACACAGTTCATGCAAGAAAATGGCTATAATTTTCTCTCTTTACCAAACTACGTAGTACCAACTCTTCAGCACACGTGCTAAGAATAAATTTTAAGTTTCCTTCCAGGAAAATTACAACAAAACTGTCGAGGAAATGATTAATATTACCACAAACTATAGATGGTGAACATCAGCGTGAGCCTTTAAGAATAGAAGACATCATATACCTCATATGGCCAAAAGTATTTGGACACCTTGTACATTTTTGTGCACCTTAATATGAAGGAAAATATTTTAGACAACAGAGCCACCATAGGACCTTACTTCGGAAAAAATGTGTACGGCAGTCAAAGGCAAGAGACAACTCTGCTCTGTTTCACACGTAGCCACATGTGACTTTACTGATTTAAGACAAAGTGCAACCTTCTTGACGGACAAAACTAAAAATCTTTTAAATTTAAAAACATCGAATGTGTAACTCAGGGCTCAGATCAAAAAATAACTTGTCTCTCGCTGAACACATTTTTCCCGACTTAAGCTCCCATGGGCCGGAGAGACTCTCTGTAGCGTGCTTCCAGTTCGTTACTTTCCTGTTTCAACGCCCGTGCACAAAGCCAGCTCCATAAAGAAATGGTTTCCCAGTTTGGGGTGGAAGAACTCGACTGGTCCTGCCCTTTAACCCCAGCCACCACTTTAGGGATGGACTGGAACGCTGACCGTGAGCAAAGACCTTATCGCCATCACATTGACTCTCAGATAAAATAATCGCAACACTTCCTCCTCCGCTGTATCGGACCAATAAAATGCTAAAAGCTCAGACTGATAGCGGAGTTTGATTACTGATGAGGGAAACTGATCAGAGAGCAGCAGGACAAACAGCAGCTCTGTGTTTTCTATGTAAAGTTTCCACATGGAAACCCAGTGAAGACGCTGCAGCAGGGAAATGAGCTCCCATCAGAGCCCAGACAGACTGAACCTACTATGCAAAACACGCCTTGCTGCTCTGCGCCGGACCGTTACAGCACGTAGCCATCCTCTGCCCATTAATTCAGATAGTGTTCTGTCTGTGACATCTTTGAGCATATGATGGACTGCGACGTGCTTTACCTGGCTACAAGCACTGATGGAAAGACATCTCTTATAAATGTGCTTCAGTTACCACCAACTCGCTGAAGACGCTAATAATTGCGCTCTACCTGCATGTGGCCATTAGAGCTGGTGTTTGTGTATTGGATGTATTTTGCACTGAGGCCCATTTGCATAAAAAGGGTCCAATTTTATGCATTTTACCTTATTTAAATATGTGCAAATAGCACAAAGATGCTCTTTTCTTGGCAGCGCAGTTAAGAGGGGCATTCCATCCTTTGCGGGTGCTTTGACAATTACGGTTTCTTTTTGTCTTATTTGTTCGGGTTTAGTGGCTCCAAAAGCTGCACAATTCTTTTGAGAGTTCGCCCCACTTACTTTAACATTTTCTGAGCCTCTATTTCAAAGCTGGGGTAGGTAACGCCGGAGAAACCAGGAAGATTTTGAAAATGGTCCCCTAAAACAGTTGAGTGCACGGGGAGAGTGCGCACATGTCAGCAGGCAGGTGAGATAGTCTAAGATATACCTTTGTTAATATCACGCATAGGTGTCATTTGTGATGTATTGCCACCACTTTTTGAAATGGCTGATTGTGTCCCCATCACTTTTTTTAAAGCATAATTAGTTAAACAAAACGCTCTAAAATACAGCTTGCAGTCTAAATGCATGTAGAAAGTTTTATTTGCACATTAAGAAAACATGCAATACAATTGAAATGTAGAAGGAACAAATGTGCGTTGTTCAAAAAAAGGAAATTATGCTAAAAAAAAGAGCTTCTGGTTATAAAATGACCCAAAATGTGCAGCAACAGTCAGAAACTTCAACAACTTCTTGACGCTGTTTTTTTTTTTTTTGGCCAAGTTTTCCTTCTCTCTCCCTGTGAGTCAAAAGAGGAGGGAAGGCTAAATCCTGCCCACATGTGTCGCCTCGGCAGGGATGACGTTCCATGAGGAAAGGTGATCAACAGGAGAAACAGATCTGAAAGCAGCACAGAATGCCTGAGACATTCTGTTACATTTATATATTTTAAAATTTCACATGCCACCTGAATTTTGTGTTTCCTTTTTACATAAGGAAAAACATTTGCACCATAAATTGGAGCAGAAACGTTCACCAGAATGCAGGAAATTACGTGTTTAAAGATGTAAATTTAAAAAACACTGTTTAAGGATCTTTTTGTCTCGTTCTCGTGAACCTGATATCGCCGTACTCGACTGGATGTCTACACTAGCAGATCTGTGAATCGTATTTCTTCATCATCTATACTCTAATCTAGAGCTCCATATGTCCCTACACCAATTTTTTCTAAACTACATAAAGTGATCGTGACCGTATGATTCCACGTAGAGGGAAAGTCTAGGTTAGACACTAGATGGAAATGTAAAAGTACAGATGCAATAAAAGTAGAATCAGTAACATTCTGCGTAGATACGTATATCTATAAATATTCTAGGTAGGTACGTAGACATGCAGGTAGGCCGGCCCATCAGTTCATTAAGACCTGTGATGGAGCTGGATTTAATTGCACGCTTTGGCCACTTTGTCATATTGGCACTTCCTGCTGCTACAAATACTCACTAAAGCACAAAATGCGGCTTCATACTGGAAATAGTCCCCATCAAATGCATCATCTCCTCCTGTTTGTTTGATTAAAAAAAAAACTACAGTGAGCAGCTGTTTTTGTAAATTACAGATCTTTTTGAACATGAATATATTATTTCTTTAGCGGGAACCTATTGCAGCTGAGAGACGTGGCCGGACAAACACGACGTTCACGTGCTGCCGCTCACTCCATCCGTCCTCCCTCCCTCCCCGTCTTTGTCTAACAGAAACAAGCTGTATCACTGCATCTGTCACTCAGCATAACTCTGACACACACAGAGATGAAACAGGTCAGCTGAGTCTCTCATCTGGTTCCCAGAGTTCAGTCGTACGCCTGCATTCCTCTGCCCCGCAGGTGTGTGTGTGTGTGTGTGTTATCAGTGAGCCAGTAAATCTAGTGTTATATTAGCAGAGCACATGGAGCCATAACTCTGGAGCACACTCACCTCCAGCATCTCACGCACACACCAGCCGTGTCCTCCGGTAAACTACAGTGCTGTCGAGAAGGGAGCCAGACATATGTGTGTGTGTGTGTTGCGTTCAAAGCTGACAGTGACAGAGACACTGAGGCGGCAATCAAATGAACTTCGGGCGTCGCACACACACACACACACACACACACACACACACACACACACACACACACACACACACAGATCAGAGAAACAAACTTGAATAAATCTTCTTCTTCAGCTTGTATTTTTTCAATTTGCTGCCTCGCTGCTCTCTCACGCGGCGCTCAAACCCACTGACAACAGTGAATGCAGCGTTGACGGCTGACGGCCGGACAGGACCCCGCCGCCACAAACTGACCCACAGTGTCGTATTGTACACGGTTGCTGTATTGCTTGTATGTATGAGCATTTATGACTTGCTGATGTATTTGAACTGTCACTCATATAACAAACAGTGTGAGGAAGCAGAAGCGCTGATATTTACGTGAGGAGGAAATTCAAGTGTGTGTTTTTACAAAGCGGGAACCTGCAGGTCTGAAAAGCGGAGTGCTCTCCAGCAGCCAGCAGGGGGCGACTCCACCGGCTGCAGAAAGAAGTGTGATCGTATAGGAGGCTCTGAGAAAATGTTTCTCCTTCTCAGCTGAATAATTACCCCAGTAAACACTTTCCTGATGAGTTTATGGTCTCAGTCGCTAGTTTCAAGTCTTCTTCAACACAGCATGATGTTCATTTAGTAAATTATGGTCCCGTTTAGAGGAACAGAGACCAGGAAGAAGCTAGTTTTTCGCTAGCCAAAATTAACATCATGGCTAATATCACATTTAAAGTGAATTGCGTAGGCACCTTGCTAACCAAGCTAGCTAGCGCCACACTCTCGTCCAAATGTAGTCACGCCCGTTTCCAGAAAATCTAAATGGCAATGGCCAAAATGGCAAACTTGAGGCTTCAAGTCCGCAAGCAGGCGGCTGACGTCCACTACTTTTATACAGTCTATGGTCTTTGCACAACACTCGCAGTGCATGTGCACTGACTGTAGAGTGAACCCTTCCTAACTCAATCACCGAAAACGGCGGGAAAAAGGAGTTGAGTTCAAGTGAAGCCAAAGTCCGTGCCTTTTTTTTGTGCCTAACAAACTCTGACACAAATATATTTATAAATGCTGATATTATTAATTTGCTGAAATCTAATTCCTGTCTCAAACACATAGACTGTATATAAGAAATGGGCGTAGTCATGGTGACGTTACCCGTTGGTTTTGTGGACCGCCGTTTTGAAGCCTCGAGTTTGGCCGATAGGGCGCCGCCATGTCGAGTTTTTGCAACCAGGAAGCGGCTGGAAGTGACGATACGGTGGAGCTAACGGCCGTGTGCGGAGCTAGCTAGCTAGCTTAGCTAGGTGCAGCTGTAACTCAGGTTAACTGTCATTTTAACAGGCTGATAAGTTTGTCCAGAGAACAACAGTCTGAAAACTAAATGTTCTCACCAGAGAAAGTGAACAGCCGACTCCTGATAAGCTTTTTCAACGGCGCTGGTTAAATTTACACAGCGCCGAGGGTACGAGTCGGCTCTGGCCTGATCGACAGGTCGCCATGGTTACGACTTGTCAATCACAGATAATCCCACCCTGAAACATTCTCTGCTTTGTGGTCTATTTTAAAATAAATGGGACCATAATTTACTAAATGAACATCATGCTGTGTTGAAGAAGACTTGAAACTAGCGACTGAGACCATAAACTCATCAGGAAAGTGTTTACTGGGGTAATTATTCAGCTGAGAAGGAGAAACATTTTCCCATTATTTCTAATGGAGCCGGACTTCTTTTTGCCCCCTGCTGGATTTTCAACAGAATGCAGGTCTCAGGGACTTCAGCATCGGCTTCATGTTGTAGACCGGAAGCTTCCCGCTTGCTCAAACATCATGTTGTTAAATACACTGTGTTACCTAAACATTAAAAAGTATTTCTGTTTGTGTTTGGTTGTTATTATTCCAAAGTACTTCAGTGTTTCCATGTAATGACATACATTTATGCGTGTTTCTGTATGTTTTGTTAGTTTTTACTGGATATTCTGTGTTTACACATTCCTTATGTATCTATTGTATTAGACAGTATTTATATGTGCCGAATATGTGTGTTTTCGTACATTAACATGTATTTCTATTCAGTTCTGATAGTGTGTACATTTCCAGGTTTTGTTTATGTATTGTTATTTACAATAAAGTGCATTTCCCTAAGTTTCCTAACGAGCAGGGTAAACTTTAGATTCAACTGAGGCAGAGAAAAACAGCAAAAAGTGGGATGAAGTGGTTTCCAGCTGACAGCTCTGGTATGTTAATCCCTAAAAACACCTCCCTTCCTCCTCTCCTCCTCCTCCTCCTCCAGCAGTCAGGAATGCTGCAGCAGGTTATAATTGGCTCCAGGACGGAGCGAGGGAGGATGAAAGAATGAGAGAAAGGTGGGGTGATAAAAAAAAAAAAAAGTCGACGACGGAGAAGAAGGAGAGATGTGAGCGGGGAGATACGGTTTTGATTTGCTCGGCCGTCGTCCGGCTTCATCATAAAGACGAAATAACAAAAGCACGAAGACGCAGGGGAAACTATGACTTTCCAGTTTTCTGTGTGAAGTTATGAATCTGCTGTGTAAATCTCTTTTCCCTCCTAATTTTATTTGGAAGATGTTTGATCATAACTACCCGGGGAAATTCAGAGGACGCCGTATCAACTTTTCAAAAAATAACAGTTTCTGCAACAGAGCGGTGAAATCCCAATTTTTCAGACATAATTGAGTGAAGCTGGAGAAAATGTTGGACATCTGGAACTTCTTGTTAAGTGACTTGATGTAGAACTTTATTATATGAGAAAGAAATATACCTTCATCAGCCTACAGTTTGAACTTTGTCAGCTTAGAAGGCTAATCCGTGGGCCGGGCGTGGACAACGTTTACATACACAGAAAACGAATTTGCATAACGACACTATGAAGAATTAACAAGGTAATTTAATAGGTTTTGAGACAGCATCGATGCCTATTACCCGTGAGCCAGCGTGGCTGCGGCCGCTTACCAAAAATGATCAACGGCGGACATTTGTATATAAAAACACGCTTTATAAAAGTTTTCTCGTTTCAGTTTTTAGAAGTTGGCGAGAGCAAAACTCTGAACTATCGTATTAGCCCGTGACTGTAACTACAGTACTGTGATTAATAGGCTGCGAAGTCTTCATGTTACAACCATATTTATAAAACTGGATGAATTTAGCGCGAGGAGGATACACATGTGACGACGTCCGGTTTTCAAAATAAGGCGTCTCTACAGGACGGAAATAAGATTAATTGGATTATATTCACAGAAAGTATAAAACATATTTCATGTGTCTATTAAAAGTAAACTTTTACTTTTAAAGTAAAAGTATTTACTTTTAAAGTAAAAGTTTACCCCCCCCCACCATCGTCTCTCCAAATCCTGTGGGAAACACTGAGGAAAAAGCTCATTTTCACTATTTAATTTATGCAATGGTAAAAATAAATTGACAAAATAAATGCAAAAGAATTTTAAAACACTTGTTCTGTATAAGTTCTGATATGTTTTTCCATTATGTCCGGTTTCGGCCAAGAATTTTCATTTCGGTGCATCCCTAATCCTGACGACCAACCACCCGTTATGTAAATTACACAACAACAACCTCCTCGCCTCATCGCTTCTCACGGTTTCCACCCTCAGCTATCACCCGGAGGGGATCATGAATATTTAGAAGAAGCTTCCTGGCGATCTGGACAGTATCTGTGGAGATATCTCCTCTGGACCAAAGTGATACACGGACCACAGGACTTAAAAAATAATAATTATATTAAACTTCACACACATCCTGGCTGCTGGTTTAGAGATTATAAAGAAGCATATTTTTAAAAATAACGAATGTAAGACTGCAAGTTTTTAGTTTTCATATAAGCATTTGGTTTGAAGTTGTGCTGCCAATCTCTCCGTCCAACCAAGAGCCAAAAATTTCATCAAATACTAGAAGTTTCACACACAGATGGAGTTTATCTGAGGCGGCCGGTGTTCTAAGGCTGAGGTCAGGAGGAAGAGGAGGGGGGGCTCAATATTTTTTCTTCTTCGTCTTCACTTCCTCCTCTGCCCATCACACCCCCCCCACACACACACAAACTTCAAAAAGGATGACAGGGTTTTTCATCCATCTCCTGCGAATTTTGTTCCCAGACGGTGAGATTTGAAAGGCGAAGAGAGTGAAGAGAGTTCAGTGAACAGAAGACTCAATCAGTTGAACCTTTTTCATGAAAAGTGCTTCCACTCACACTCTGCTGCTTTGTGGATATGTGTGCGCCGCTCAAGTTAAAGGTACTGCTACAACACACACACACACACACACACACTGCAGTTTAACCTTTGACCCCCTCTGCTAAACAATTGTAGCTGTAAAGAAGAGAGACTAACAGCTGTCCAGCCTTGAATCGGCACATCTTTCTCGTTATTCCGCAGACGCACGGCGATCATAAACAGCTGTGTAAGAACCTAAAGCTGCGTAACTTTACCTTAAATAAAAGAAGAGGACGTCCCTCTGGTTTGTTCACCAGCCTCAAGTTTGGCATTTTGGCCGTCGCCATCTCGTCTCTTTGGAACTGGCCGTGACCACGTTTAGACAAGTCTGATCACAATTAGACTGTTCGGCCAGTACAACAGGAATGATTCATAGAGGTTAGAGGTGCAGAACAAGAGCTCAAGAAACTTCTCTGCTCATCTAGAACCAACAATGAAGAACAAATCCACCAAATCTCCAAAGATCCTTTCTAGAAAGCTGTCGTTCTTTTTCAGACATCATTACCACATTTGGGTCTCTACTAATCCTAATCTATAATAACACCTCAGAATTTATCTGTTTATTGTATTCTGTCTTATGAATCTGTATCTGCAAACTACCTTGTTACTAATGTCATCATATAATAGTGTTGTAGTCAAGACCACCCAAACCGAGACCAAGTCAAGACCAGGACCAGAGTTTATCAAGTTCCCCACATTACATGATACACACTAAAAGGTGGAGCGAGATCATTGGTACTTCTCACATTGATCTGACAGATCCACGTTACCATTAAAACACCCGCATATAAACACTTAGAGCTGAAATCAACGTAAGCGTCTTTATTCAACTCTCCTTTTCCACGCTTATCATCGCGGGTCGGGTTGTTAACAGTCGTTAACGGTAACACCAACTTTTTTAATGAGGGTTATTGGTTGCATTTGAAGCAGTACGTTTTCCATCCGATACCAGTTAGAATGTTAACAAATAAATAAGCCGGTGCAAAAAGTAATTTATTGATATTCCCAAAGTCATGGTCTTGAAATAAAATCCGGAGTCCTCAATGTCCGAGACAAGACCATCAAAAAGTGGTCTTAAGTACTTTACTCAAGTATAGCACTTGAGTACTTAAGTTACTTTCCATCTCTGATTTAGGGAGCTGCTAGCGGATAATGACCTCCAGCTCAGTAACAAGCACTACTGTTTACATGTTCACTCCGCACACACAGTGATCTGGCACACGTTTGTTGTTCTGTAATATGTTCCCGTATTAAACTACATATCGGATGCATTAACAGATTTGGGATTACTGGGAATAAGTGGATTAACTGTAGCATGTTTCTGTATGTTTCTATGAGTTCTTATTATAATAACAGCAGCAGCAGCAGCACTGGGGACGAATGCAACCTGTTTACCATAATAACAACAGCAACAGCACACGCTGAGCACACAGTCAGTGATCCTATGAGCTGGAGTTTCTCCTTCACTTCCATCTTCCACCTCGGCGCGACCCGTTCCCCCCTTCTCTCTCTCCGTCTCCTTCGCCGTACATGGAGGTTATAAATCACACCGACTCTCAGGACGTCTGCAGCTCAGCTATTGTGAAATATGTGCGTGCAGGTGTACATGAACGCCTGGGGACGGGGGGGGGGGGTTAGGGTTCATATGCATGCATGTGTTTCAATATATGTATGATGTGAATAGTAAAAATAGTCACAGCAGAGCAGCGGAGGTGGGGGTGTTCAGGTCGGCTCGATTGTCTGGAAACAATGGAGGGAAGTAAAATGCAGACGGACCGCTGCAGCAGGTCGAGTGTTTGTGTTTCTGAGTGAGGAGCTTCTGCTGTGGGAATAAAAGACGTCTAAATAAGAACAAAGTTTAAACAGAAACAGGAAGGAAAACCTGCCGCGGACATTTCAGCACGGAGGCCGCACGGATGACTAAACCTCGGTCACGTCATTGTTTAATTGGTGGAACAGACCCGGTGAGTTCTGAGCCCGTATTTATGCATCTATCTCACCCCTGTGTCGATGGCGTCACAGCTGCCTCAGACATGGTCGCACATTTTCACTTGAAAACTTGGCTGGAATTAAGCGTTTAACAAAATAGATTCTCTAAATATGTTTCCAGCTCTCTAGAAATACAGTGAAGAACAGAAATGACTGCGGGTTTGTGGATTAACATGATTGCATTTCACCGTCTGACCCTCTCTGAATGTGTTGAGCACAGAGACGCTGAGGTTGTGTGTGAAGCCTCCGAAAATCTGTGATATATAATGATTTTAATGCATTAAATAATCTTTAAAGCCAAATTCAGTAAATGTGCACAGCTTCTTTACATACACCCTGTTGGCCATGTTCAGTAATATTAGCAGCTAACTGCTAGCAGAAGTCCAGTTAGCCTGCTCCAGGTGGTTTGTCTTCCTGTCTGTCTGTGTTGGCCGGTGGACCGGTGGCATGTTAGCCGGTTAGCCGTTGGGCTTTATAGAAACAGACGTCTCTACAGGAACGAGGTGGACACTCGCCAGAGTTCATTAGCATCCAGTCTGGATTAGCCGCTAGCTTGCCAAGGCTGTTACGGCTAGCCAAAAGAGACAACAAGCCCATAGGGAATGACTGGACGGGCTAATGCTAACGCTAAGGCCAAGTCTAATCAGCAGCAGACAGGAGGCAGAGGCAGAGAGGAAGATGGCAAGTGGACAGCAGCAGTTGCTCCTGAATTACAATGAAGGGACAGAGACGCAGTTTTATAAAGTCAATAAAAAGTAGTCTGAGAAGGACAGAGCGTGGTGGAAAAGATAAAACATAAAGCTAAAGATTTGTGCTGCAGGACATCTGAAGATGGAGGAGTGAAGTGATGGACTTGTATTATCTGTGTCGCCTGTTTCTCGACCCGTCTTCACTTTTCTTTTTTTGCCAGGTCAGCACCGCGTGACCCGTTACAGCTGGAGAATCCACAAAATAATAACTCAAGTGTAACAGAGCAAAATGAGACACTGTAAAACTTTAAATGTCGACTAAAGATTTCGTGATCACATTCCAGACACATTGCTGCAGGGGTGAGCAAGAATTCTGTTGAGTATCCGGTACACATAATGTAGTATTTACAAGTAAGAGTTTGCTTTGGTGATGAGATTCTACACGAAGACAAACATACAAGCTGACATTTAAATAAATGTAAAAAATATATATGAATATGGAACGAACAGATGCAGGTTATAAAAGAATTATAGAAATATGTGCAGAGAAAGAATAATAATGTGCATCACTCCGGGTTCGTTCCGTGCAGACACATCACAGGGGGAAAGGATTTGTATTTATATTGAAAAAATATAAAAATACAGAAGAGTAATAACAGATATGTGCAATATGCCGGTTTGTGCATTGATATGCAAAATATTTACAAGTTGTTCTCTTACTATTGTGATGAAAAATGTTGCTCTGAAGCTCGATTCTGATAAATATAGCAAGTTCTGATCAACCCAGTTTCAGGCCTAAATAACTAACTCCTGGTCCCGTCTGGGCCGATTCCCAGTACGGAGACATTTCATTTGGTCAACAGATAAAGATGGTGGCGTACTCGCTCATTCCTAGTAATTTCTGCAATTTTTGGGTCCCACACCTTGTTTTCACTGCAAAAACTAAAATCTTAGTAAGAATAATTTTCGTAATTGAAGGTAAAATATACTTGTTTCTTGTCTGACAAGATATTTCTTCTTACCAGGCGGCTTTTATGTCAGACAATTTCACTTGTTTCAAGTTTTTGGCCTCAAGTAGCAAGTGAAATATTCTCGTTATGTTGGCAGATAATTTTGCTAATTTTAAGTAATTTTCCCCCAATTTTAATGTATTTTAATGAAAGTATCTGGTGCTCACCAGAAAGTATTTGGTGCTCACCAGAAAGTATCTGGTGCTCACGATATAAGTATTTGGTGAGCAAAGAATATATGTCGGACACCGGAGGACACCCAGCGCCATGTTTCTGTGTGAAAATGATTGAGTTAATTCAGTTATATTTCAACTTTGGACTTTATATTATAAGGACATTACACCTCTGCTGCCATGATGGCCTGTTGCCATCTCTGGAAGTTGAAGACAGCTGAAAGACTTTCTCTTGAGCACGAGATTCTTTTTCGTGCCCACTGAATACTTTCTGGTGAGCACCAGATACTTTCTCGTGTGCACGAAAATTCTATTTTTTTTTTTTTTTTACCCATGTCCCCTTAGGGGTTCAGTATAAATCTGTGGACCGCAACTTTATTAACTGGGAAAATAACAATGTTCTGTTTCTGTGACACAAAAAGTTGTTTATTTTTGCAGACTTTTCTGTTACTGTGCTTTTATGTTTCTTGTTGAACAGGTTAAAACCTGCAGAGTAAGTTGAGTCAAACTCTCAGAGACAATTAATGCCGACAAACACGGGAACACTTTCATGCAGTTACCCCTGAAGTAGTGCCCTCCTGCTTGATTGCAGTAAAAACATGAACAACAAGGATAATTCAGGTAGTTATCAACCGTGGAACAACATAACACAAACCCACCTAACCTGAGCGGACACCGAGGTTGCCAGGTTTGTATGTACTGAAACCTAAACCACCAACCAGATCCAGCACCTTACTTTACTTACACCAGTTTACACCAGGAGAGGCTGCACGTCGTCCTCCACACGCACACATGCAGAATAACACGTGCAGAAACAGACCAGGACCTACGCTGTACTTTGACCGCCTGACGAATCCCAAACCTCTCACCTGAAGACTTTAACCCTCAGGAACGCTGATGAACGCCAACACAACCACCAACTCCCTCGCCCTGCACTGCAAAAACTAAAATTTTCTTAATTTAAAGGCAAAATATACTTGTTTCTTGTCTGACAAGATATTTGTTCCTTACCAGGCGGCTTTTCATTAGAGAATTTCACTTATTTCAAGTTTTTTTGAGCTTAAGTAGCAAGTGAAATATTCTCGTTCTGATAATTTTGCTTATTTTAACTAATTTGCCCCAATTTTAATGCTTTTTTTCTTGTTTTTGAGAGCTCAGTTTTTGCAGTTTGTGTGTCAGTCAGCTCACCTTTGATACACTAAAGCAGGTATGAAATGAGGTCACACACACACACACGAAGCTCCTCCCCCTCACTGTTATCAGAGTCCAGCACAGCGAGCGGCGAGCAGGGAAGTTTTAGATCCTTCACTTTAAATGAAGTGCTTACACCACGCTGTAAATAAATACTCCTCTACGAGTTCTGCATTTAATACCTCACTTAAGTAAAAATATGTGCCAGCAAAATGTACAGAAAGTAAAAGTTGTCATCTTATAGTAAAATGTTAAGAGTTCAGGATTATATCTGATGTTTCTGCTTTAATATTACTTTTACTTTTTATTCAATCAAAGTCCTTAAAGGCAAGTCATGCCACTCGGCAGCCATCTTGGTAACGCCTGGGGCAGTTATTTATGAGTGAGGAGAGAGCCATAACTGCACTGTCCACTGGTTTTCACACAAAAACATAAAAACTCCATGAAGAAAATCAGCAGGAAAATGTTATAAAAATCACTGAAAACGTTCTAAGACTTTGCACCAAAATAAGGTTTAAAGGGAGTTTTTCCTCACAGGTTGCACTTCTACTACGCATGCATGGTAGTAGAACCTCACGTCAGTGGAACCATGCGATTGGCTCTAAGTTGTTCCCCGCCTCGGCTGTTAAAAGCAGACGATTGGCTTTCTAGCAGGAGGGGAGGGATAACCGCCATCTTTGGCGTTGCGGGCTTTCCCTCTAGAGTTGTACTGAGGATTCTTAAAGTGACACGTCTCTGATCCAACACATTCTCGCTCCCAACTAGTCACATATGGACGCTTGGTCAAGACCCCTTGGCGTCGCTTTTTAACGGCCTGGGTAGCCCTTTGGCATCATTTCTGGACGTGTAGGGCTCCACGGTCAAATTAGCAATATTAAAAAAAGAAGTGTCCCGTTAGAAAAATAAAAACTAGTGCTTTAACCGGCCATTGTACGTAAGTTAAGTAGCATTAATTGCGTGTGTTGTGCAACTTATGTAACCTACATGAAATCATTAAATGTTGACTTTTATTTCACACTGGAAAAAACACAAGTCTGGTCGGGTGAAAGTCGAGTTTCTGTTCCACCCCATTCACCCCCTTACGCTGAAGCAGCGTTGGAGTACAGTGCTACAGGCTTCCTCCAGAGCGTTACAAACTGACGCCAACGCGTCCATATGTGACGACTTGGGAGTGGCAAGGTGTCGGCCGCATTAATGTGCTCGTTTTAACTCCTTTATATCCTGTTGGGTAGTTTAACCTACAGCAGTGCATCATGGTCTATAAGGTTATCATGCGTTTGTGTCTCAGAAAAACAGCCGTGTTTTCCAGCTGATTCAGGGGGGTTTAAAAAGTTTGTTCAGTTTAAAAACGAGGAGGATTTTTAATCCCGTAGTTTATCACCTACGTCTAAAAATACATAACTGGACAGGAAAGGAGATTTCAAAAGTGGCTAAATCTGTCAAAAATATTTGATGCTGCCAAATAGAAGTAGAAAGTTGCATTAAAATGTAGATTCTCAAAGTAGAAGTACCTTAAGTAAATGTACTTAGTTATTCCCCGGCTGGTTCACATGCAAGCTTTGGCTTGTTAAAGATGTTTGGATTTTAAACACCCTGTTACGGACACAAGCTGCTGCTTCTGAGTGCCCTTTGCGTAGACCACCCTGCTTAAACAGAAGCACTTTACTGACGAGTATGAGTAGGCGAGATCTTAGATTTAATTGGGCAGTGATTGTGCAATAAAATTAGATGTAATTAACTTAGATACTGAAGACTAATTTGTCCATTTTGAATGTGTTTGTGCTAAACTGTTGAACAATGAACTGAGGCATTGTAGTGATGAGGAATTTAAAGCATGAATAAATGTGTTTTCGTTCATCTCATTGGGATTCAAACTGGTTTCCCTGTCCTCATTATTTTTAGAGATTGCAAACGAGTGGCTGCTGTTTTATTCACTCATTCCTTGACGCCGGCGTTATGTTTTAAACCGCTAATCAATCTCCACTCTCATCAACTCTTAACATCCAGGAAACTGTTATGTAATTCAGCGCTTGAATTATAAGGGAACCAATTTGCAGTTCAACACAAATACTTAAAATTTTCCATGGTGATTGTAAATTACAGGTAAGCGATGATTCAACAACTGAGCATTGTCAAAAAAACAGCAATTATTCAATCATTAGCTAAACGAGGCACCGCAGGTATGTCTATTTTGGATTTCATAACATGTTGAAAAGGTGTATGAGGACTTTGGAGGGTGATTTCATTTCTTTTTGAGTCTCCAAAACCAAAAACACAAAAGCTGAAGTGTGTGGAAACAGCGTTAATGTGCTCTAACAAACGCGGCTAACATTAGCATGCCCGGTTAACTAGCTTGATATGGACAGATGCTATAAACAGAGAATTTTCCAGTGCAATGCATCACAGCATTTCGAGCAACCGCTAATTTCCAGTGTCCAACAAGACAAAACATACTTACATTAAAATTAAAAAAGGCTAAGTACTACTTTGCTAGCATTAGGGCTAACTAGCTCTAAACAATACAAAAGCAATGCAGCTCCTTTATTTCTAGGTGTTATTTAGTCGGTGTGTTTTTGCCAGTTTGCATTGTTTCACAGCTAAAGTTAGCGTTAGCATTATAGCACATATTTGCCATTAGAATTCATATTTAAAGACCCCTTGATGTGGTTTTTATTTTCATACCACAAAGCCCGGCAGCCTGAACTCACACGATATTCTCACATCGCTAAACGTCAGAATTGGTTGATGTCTCGGTTAGGTTTGGGAAAAGATCAGTGTTTGGGATAAAATAAGTACGTTATGTCACGGCAATCACGTGACCTAAGTTACTTAAAACTTTAAGTCAGCGTTGAGTTGGTTTTAAACTGGACTTAAACTCTTAAATTTGTCAGTTAGCTAGCTAGCTGATGTAATCTGCTAGCTACGGTTGTCATGTCAGCTGACAGTTATGAGCCTTTTATTTTCCACTAAGGTAATTTCCCAAAAACTAATAAGTAGGTTCTCACCTACTAAAGGCTTTTCAGTTCTCCTAGAATTACTACCAAATACACAAATATCTTCAGGAAGCGTCCGAAGAATTAGCATCTTAAGTTATAGGTACGCTAAAAATAAATGTTAATGTAAAATGTGTTTTAGCAGCAGTGCAGGCAGCAGCTCGGTGCGTCTGCTGCAGGGTGAAAACATCATATCTGCACTTTGAGCTGACTCTCAGTTTGTGTCTCTGGGTTTAATTAAAGTCTGAGCTGCAGCAGGAACGGCTCCACCTCGTTCGTTAATTTGCTGCGGTCTGAGGCAGCAACATGTTTACCACTCAGAAACAGGAAGCTGGGTTTTGTCAGCCAGCAGATAATTTAATAATGTTTTTTAAAGGCCAGAGACAAAGAAGAAAATGAAAGTGTCCGTTTTCTTTTTTAGGTTTGATTCTGCTGTGAATTGTAGAAAATGTGTTTATTTTTTAATACTACTGAGGCTCGTTGTTTCACTGCAACGCTTCCACCAAACTGAACAGAGCGATATAATTAAAGAGGAAGGAATGCAATCCAGGTTATTCTGCCATCTTTGTCAGTGACTGGACCCAGAAAATCCTGCTTTGGGTAAACGAGGGGACTCAAACTTCGTTTTTTAACAAAAACTGTCCAAAACTTTACTCAGACTCACTGCAGAAGATGTGAAATCATCTTTTTTAATCAATACAATTAAATGTAATTCAAACTCCAATCAAATCACTGCCTCCGGGTTTCCAGAAGTTTCCTTATCTTAATCTTCTTTCTAAGGAAATCCGTGAGCAACGTGACGTAACTGCACGAGACTAAGGGACAACTAATCTATATGGTGTGGGTCATCGTTCCAACAACACCAACACACACACAAGATTTCCTACAACGTAACCTGAACTAAACAAAAATAATCCAGATGATCCCAAATTTAACGAGAGACAACAGCTAACCTAATTAATCTAAATGAAATTAATCCTAACTGTTGAGCTGTGAACTGTGAGCTTCATTTTGACCCAAACTAACAAAACACTTACTGCATAAGTATAATAAGTAATAATTCAGTCAGAGTCAGATTGTAATATTTTATCTAGATTATCTAAAAGGCCTGAATGATTTTGAAAAATTATTGAATTGCTATTATTTTGACTGAAATTGCAATTGTGATATTGTTTGCGATATTGGAGAAATTTTTTTTACATCATTATTTTAATTTTAATTGAAAAACATTAAGATTAATCTAAAGCTGTGATTTTTTAAAGATTTTTTCTTAAGTCTGTAGAAGATGATGTGCAGTCCGGATCATCTCTGCAACACGACAATATTTAATTTAAAACGGTATTTTTATACACTTTAACAAATATTGCGCCTCCTGCGATTTCAAAACTGCAGCAGGCCCTGTTTGATGAATTGTTTAGGCCTATTAACATAAATCACTTTATTTGAAGTGATTTAAGAGAGTGAACACGCCTGACAGGTCGTTTATTGATCCCTCTAGGATTTCGGGTTGCAGCGATTGCGACTAACACAACTTCAACACATCCCTGTGAATTCAGCGCGACTTGCAAGTTTGACCCATCGTCGCAACTTTTTCCACAAATATGACCCATCATCGCCATTTCCTGCAAAACGATGTCACACGTCAGCAAACTCACATCCTTGTTTACAAGCTGCAGCGGACACGTGCGTGTGATACCAACGTCTCATATTTGACAACAACAACAACAGACTGAAAAACAGTTTCCGGATGTTCGTTACCAAAGCGGGGGTAAAGTGCAGAATCGTTGTCAAAGGTAAGCAGGTTTAATTTTGCAGGGTTAGGGTGAGAAATCCTGGAGGCATTTTTAAATGATTGAACTTCAATTCTAAAAGCAAAAGAAAACATCTACTTTTGCATTTTCACTTATTCATAGAATTTAAATCGCAAAATCAGGAAAGGCCTGCAAAATCCTGGAGGTGCTGGTTAATGACACTGAGCACACAACTACGGTAAGTACAGCAAAATTGAAGCACAAAAAGGGTCTGCGATCTTTGGGTCTCTCTCAAATACGTTGACCGCTCATGGAACGATGCAAAAAAGTACAAAACCCGGATCGCAAGAAGCAGAAATGATCCTTTACACTCCCTCCCTTATAGGCGGTAACCTCTGCAAGGCTTTGAGACAAAGAGGGCTGACATGCCGGTTACGTCAGCAGAAAACACAGACGACAGGTGGACTGTAGGCGAGCGTTTGTTTACTAAAGCGGCGACGAAAGGTAAAGGGGGTTAGCAGAGGACGCGGGCCCGCTGTAGAGACCTAAACAAAGCAGCAGTCCGTCGCATCACTGGGGTTCATCAGGAGAAACCAGAGAGAGGGATTTAGTCCGTATTAGAGGAGCTTATGATGTTATAGATATTGGCTGTTATGTATTATCATTATTGTTTTATGTTGCAGTGTATTTAGTGATTACTGCGAGTGAATAATGAGGCGTGTCAGCCGGAGTGGAGAAACACTTTATGATAAACAGGAAAACAAATGAAACCGATTCAGAGACACAACGTCCTCTAACTTATTATCCAATTATCTTCAATCTGTGTGTGTGTGTGTGTGTGTGTGTTGTGTGTGTGTTGAAACTGCTCTGTTAAAGCAACAGTCCAGCATTTTGGGGAAGCAGAGCAGACAGACGCTGCAGATTCAACTCTGTGCAAGAGATCAATCCAGAATGTCTTTAGCCTAGCTTAGCACAAACACTGGAAGCAGGGGGAAACTGCTAGCATAGCGCCATCCAAAGAGACAAATACGCTGAAATGATTTTCATGCCGTTTCTTGTTAAAGCTAGTCACAAATATATGTTCTGTAGTGTGCAGGGGTTTAGTTCAGCGGTGGAATGTGTACATGAGCTCAAACACAAGTTTGAGGTGCTGATAGTTTCTTTACTTTATTTGAGTTGGTTCTTTTCATGCCACTTTCTACTTGTAGTCCACCACGTCTCGGAGGAAAATATTGTCCTTTTAACTTCACTACATTTGTCTGACAGTGTTAAGTTACTTTACAAATTAAGATTTTTACACACAAAACACATGAGGAGTTTATAACGTGCAGTTTTGTTATGAATTAAAGTAAAACCAAAAGTACAACTCAAACGATGAGCCCATTAATCAATTAATCCATTTTCTTTTTCATGTAAAACATCTGAGGGTTTCAGCTTCTCATGTGTGAATATTTGCTGCTTTTCCTCTGAATTATGGTAATAAATGTAATGTTTGTTTATAACGTTGAGGTTGTGAAGGTGTGACTTTGGGCTCCGAGGTAACCGCGACAGCAAAATCCATAAAACCAAAAAAAATAAAAAAAAAAAACCCCAATTGACTAATGGAGGAAATAATCAGCAGATTTATCCAGAGTGAAAATAATCATTAGCTGGAGTCCAAAACTAAATAGTTCAAAATGAGCTCCAACAACTACAGCAGTAAGATCCTGATTTACATTAATGATGAGGAATAATAATCTAAAGATAGAATATATAATCCCTTAAATCTTCAATTAACAGCTCAGGCTTTTAGTCGCTTAAATCACTGATCTCACGCTGCCTATTTTTGGGACAGGCCTTTAATTACTTTCCCATTCTGGGAAATCTGAATTAAATATACTTTGGTGCTCGTTGTTTCCATAAGATTAACGAAATAATTGAATTGTGGAGAACCTAACAGATCGTGCATATGTGTAGCATGTCCATATTGACAGCAGTGTAAATGTTTAATTTACAGTATCTGACAAAAGTGAGGACACTCCTCACATTTTAAATAATATTAATGACCCTTTGCTACCATGTAAAGCAGTGAGCGTACAGCTGGTGTAACACTGTAAATCTGCTGTCCCCTCAAAATAACACATCACACAGCCGTTAATGTCTAAACCGCTGGCAACAAAAGTGAGGACACCCTAATTGAAAATGTCCAGTTTTGTGAGATACTGTATATTTGTATGTAAGATTTAAGCAGCTTCGAAGTAGCTCAAGCCAGCGACCTGGTCTCATTAAGATCTGCGTTAATTTGTCAGAACGTGTGGCCAGAAAAAGGGACAGGATCTAACCGGGACTCTGCTTTTAATTTAAGTTTTTCAGTAATCACGCTGGACATTTTTCTGCACCAAGTGGTTTCACTTTCAAGACTTTAAGTGCAGCTTACAGTAAAGCGTCAGACCCGACTTTAAGTCTCAATCTTTAGCCTGCCGTCTCTGTGCTAAGCTAAACGGCTAATAAAAAAAGATACTGAACTGTTCCTTTAACAGTCGTGAGGATGAGCTAAGTGATAGTGTCAGCCAAAGAAGAAACACACTCCTTCATTGAGCCAACGCTGATGCCAACAACAAGAACAACAACACGGACTCTTGTAAGGACACTGGCACCATAAGTCACTTTATATACACACACACACACACACCGGGGAGGGGGGGCGGGTGTCAGTGCATTAATATTCAGTCGGTACAGTAGCAGTGTTTACAGAGAGAGAGAGAATGAGACAGTGATGGAGGACAGCTCGCTCGCCCGGTCCACGCTCGGCCTCTCAATTACCTCCGACTGTGATTAATACATCAGACTGCATTAGCCTCTCTCTCTTTTCCTATCCCTCCCTCTCCCCAGTCCTCCTCCGCTCGATCCGGCCCTCCCTATCCTCATCCCCATGTTTTTTTTCTCCCCTCCATAGGCAAATAGGAAAACAAACTTGCTGAGGAATGTGGTGATTGGGTGTTTTGGCAGAACTGGTTTGCGGTACTGGGAGCAGTGGTTTTAGGAGGGTGGGGGGCTGGGGCGGAGTCATGGGAACGCTGTGGTTAACCCAGCGGCGGCGTTCCTGAGACGCTGTAATGACAGAGGAGACGCAGAAAGATGGAGCCTTTTCTGGGAACCAGAAAAACAAAAACACATAAACTGGTGAGACCCCTTGTTGCTGTTCGCTGCCCTGTCAATTATTTAGAATAAGTTAAATGGTAAACTTCGGTTTATTACTTCGTTTCATACCCTGGTCGGACGGTTTAATGAAGTTTGACACCACACACACTGAAATTTACTGCACCATACTACCCTCGACCATAATGTGCCACATACAAGCCATAATTTACCATTCCACAATACACAACATGTACCGTACCCTTAATAATAATATACCATAACATTCCCTAACATAGCAAACAAAGCTATAGTACATAATGCCAGTCCAAGTGATAATGCCCATGCTGGACAGGTTCTGCCTCCGTCACACATTAATTCCTGATAACTGACCCCTCGAAGGGCATTATCGTGCTTACACCATGGCCACATGCCAAACGGGAAGAAAATAAAGACCAATTACATCTTCATGTGTTTTGGATTCAAAAGATTAAGCTATTTCCACAAGCCACAACTCCCTGGCAGCACCTGGGGGTTTGACTAATACCTGGAACAATCATTGCTGTCTCATAAGGTTCTTATGCAATGGAAACTACTCCAGTAGGACGAACCTTAGAGACACCGTGGTGTACTTCCTGCAACTTGTGCGATACAGTCTCCACCCTGTCGTGTTCCACAAGTTTGGGTTACTCACGCCATCATATACCATAATGTCTATTATACCTCATCACACCAAACTATACCACAATGCATCATAATATACCACACCATTAATTTAAAGTACCACAATGCATCATACCATTATACCAAAATACACAATTCACACCATAATACCATACAATCCTACGCCATCATATACCATATGTCTATTACACCTCATCATACCAGAGTGGCACCTTGTCCTTGTCTGTGACATCGTCGTCATTATGAAACAAGTTTGTTTTGAAGTACTTTAATTTAGTTTTTATATTGTGTAATCAATCAATCTGGGCTGTTTGTCAGTCTGGACAGAATAATGTTATGAGTTATTTCACAAAATGAAAAGTCATTCAGGGCGTCTCTGTGCTGTTTCACCGCTGAATCTCACCACAGTAACTAGAAGAAGTTTAAAATAACAAGACGGGCGATTATCAGTTCTTCCTTTTTGTTTTGTTTGGTAAATCGTCTTCGAAATGTTGAAAAATAATGAGGATGGATTCCTTCCTCCAGCCTGAAACGAACGAGCACAGAGGAACTTTAATTATTGATCAGAGAGCGCTCGTTACAGCCTCGCCGCCTCGGACGGTCTCTGTGCTCTAATGTCACCCCCTGGCTCAGATGGGTCTTTCCCGTGGACGGCGGGGGGGGGGGGAGGGGGGGCGGGAGCCAATGGGAAGCAGTGGAATGGAAAGAATGACACATTTGCAGAAAGAGCGGCAGGAAAAAGACGACGCCACATTCCTCGTCTCATCGTTCACCGCAACTTCCTGCTTGACTCTGGAGGGAGTTTATCACTTATGAATGATGACATGACTCAAATAAATAATACACAACAGATGCAGAGGAAGAATGTGTGTGTGTGTGTGTGTGTGTGCAGATGGAAACAAAAGGAGGATGAGCGATGGCGAGCAGAAAAAATACACACTGCTCCATTGTGTTTGTGTGTGGACCTGTTTATTCATGTTGTGGGGACAAAACAAAAAATAATCTAACGTAGATTGTCCAACTTTAGAGTAAAGCTTAGGGGTAAGTTTTAGGGAAAGTCTCCAGGAACCGAATGCAAGCAAATGTAAAGTGATGGAAGCACAAAGGTGATCGCGCGCGTCATAAAGTGTTAAATCTAACAGTGCCGTTTTGCTAAATCTGCAAACACACAAAAGCTCTCAGAGACAGAAAACGACCTGAGGGGGGAAGGAGGGAGCGGTGGACGGATAGGAGGAAGGGAGGATGGAAGGAAAGGAAAAGAGGGTTAAGCCTTCCCTCCTCCTTACTCTGAATGAACAGCAGCTCTTTGACGGGCAGAGAGAGAGAGAGAGAGAATTAGGATTCAACTGCGGTGGTCGGCCGAGCGAGCACTGACTTAGATAAATCACCTGCATGCACAAAATACACACATTTTACTGAAGCAGTGCTGACACAGGAACACAAATTACACTCTCTCACACACACACACACACACTCGGTGTTCAGGCAGGATGTAGCAGTAAAAAGTGAGAAGCAGCTGAAAGCCAAACTGTGTCTGTCCACATGGGAAAAGTCATTAAACCCCCCCCCACAAAAAAACCTGCAGCAGCTGATCTGACAGTCTGACATACAAGTGTGTGTGTGTGTGTGTGTGTGTGTGTGTGTGTGTGTGTGTGTGTGTGTGTGTGTGTGTGTGTGTGGGTTCAGCTGCAGAGATTCAAAGCAGATTCATAAAAAGCCACACCTCCCTCCCTCCCTCCCCGTCTCACTCTCAGAAAGGTCAACGGTTTGTTTTAATTTGAAAACGTTTGTCTGTCCTCCCGCTGACGCTGAACGCTTTGCAGTGCAGCTTCTTCTTCCTGCATAAAAACTGTGTCACCTGCTAATAAACGGTTTACAACGCGCCGTTATGGAATCTGTACACAGGGATACGGATATTTACAGTGTGTGATAACGTACAGGAGTTGTCAAGAATTTAAATTTTTCCTATTTAGACACTATTTTCACTGTGTTTTGCTTTATTGTTTGACGATAGCAAGTCCATTATTGTCAACAAATCCCACGTGCAAAGTCAAACCGACAAGGAAGTCGGTGCTTCACGCGGGATTTTATGAGACTATGGTGGGTGGGCCTGAGAAAGAAGATTTTTTTTATATTTTAAAGTTAAATGCATTGATTTGGTGCAAAATCAAGAGGCTATCTATGAAGAACTTAGTAAACTATTTGATCATAAAAATGGTTTAGCTTAAAATGGTGATGAAACAGCAGCAAAAGTCTACAAGTTTTCCCAGCAACCCTAAATCAAAGAATAGAAAATAGAATAAGTAATTTTCCCAACATTTATTGATGTGGTTTTTACTTGTGTTTTCTACTTCCTGCAAATATAATCCAGTTAATCTTAATTCCATCCTGTGCAGACGCCTTATTTTGAAAACCGGACGTTGTCACATGTGAAATCCGTCCAGTCCGACCCAGTTTGATAAATAATGTTGTAACATGAAGCCTTCACAGCCTCTCTGCAGGTAGGACTCTCACACTGGTCAGTTTCAGTGGATTTATCATAAACATTTATTCATTTAGCTGACGCTTTTATCCAAGACAACTTAAATTTGCTGTACACGTCACGCCTCTGGAGCATATGTGGTACGAGCGTCTTGCTCAGGGACACATGCGTGGATGTGTCGCAGTGGGGAATTTTATAAAGGCTTAACGGCCTGAATACGTGCTCACTCCAAATTTAGGGTCGGCTAGCTTAACCGGACTGTGGCGAGCCGCCTTGGTCTCGTTAATTAATGGGAAACACTGGAATTAATTTCTAGTCGTGTGTGTGTCTCTCAGCCTGATGTCTCTTGTTCCTCTGAGCCGTGCAGCTCCATTGTTGTCCAGAAACTTTTAAAAACCCATCAGCGGGCGTCACTGTTTCACCTCCTGTAGTTTATTCTGACTCAGTCCCTCATTCATCGTCCTGCTGCCCCAAAAACTCACCAGGCCACCGCACGTGGATTCATCCGCCGCTGAAAAAACTACAGTGAGCAGCTGTTTTAGGAAACTACTGATCTCCTTGTACACAGAACTATATATTTAGTGAGTGTGGCATGTTACGGCATGTTGTGGGGGTTTACAGCTTCAGAACAGGAACACATTTGTGGACAATAACAAAACTACCAGCAAAATGAACTAACGAACAGCTGGAAGGTGAGAAATCTTTCTAAAAACTGTTGGAAAATGGCGTTAGTGTTACAGTATATTTGACTTTTTCATTACCTGATCAATTATTCAGTTAAGAAAATTTCAGAAAATAGTGATAAATGACTTCACGTGTCTTGTTTAGTCGATATAAAACAGGAAAAAGCCGCAAATGTTTATTATCTAAATATTTAATTGACTAATCAATTAATCAACCAACGGTGTCAGCTCTGTTTCACCATCTTTGTTTCTTTAAAACAGTCAGCAGCCGGATGTGTCTGCTTCCTGGAGAGAGTCTCATCCTCTCTTTCTAACCCCAGCCCCTTCACCTATACGGCGAATTTACCAACACGCAGGAAGTGGCGTCAGCGGCATTTCCTGTGCAGCGAAGCATGCCCAGGCCGGTTTCAGGAAGTGTGTGGGCTGTGGTCCGACTGTTAAAGGCGTCCCACGGGGGAGACAACCCCCCCACACGCGTACACAAAGACCCAAGAAAGAAACAAGACAACAATGGATGAGCCGGAGGAGGAAAAAACAAGCGCTCCCAGAGTCCCTGCAAGAAAGTGTGTGTCTGTGTGTCTCAGCCATACGAGTTAGTTAGTGTGAATGTTTGTGCATAAGAGTCAAACATAAGAGAAAAGTCAAGAATGCAGAGTATTAAATCGATCTGTTTTAAAATGAACAGTTTAAAACGAAGACAGAAATAACCAGACAGGTTCAATCATTAACACGAATGCCGCTGGTGGTTCAGAGGTTCGGGTTTGAGCTAATCACATTTTTAAAAGAAATTTGAGGCTGTCGCCAGCTAAGGTGTTTGGAAAATGTCAAGACATTTGCTTTTAATCTGCCTTTTACTTTCGTTATTTAATTTTAAGAATCTACTTGTGAGTATTTTATTGTTTTACTGTTTTTTTGTTTTGCACTTTAGCCCAAAATCCAAGGAAACAAACACCTCCACACTTCCATGGCTCCAGCAGTTTCCTGCACTTTGCCAGAAAGAACCTCATGTAGCCAAACTGTTAATTCATAGGAAGTTTCCCGAGAGGGCAAAGCGGAGGCGGCGTTCAATTGGCTCACATAACTTAGACGGCCTTTGAGTCGGTGTGCAGCAGGTCAGCTAAACATGCAAAAAAAAGGGGGAAAGTTTGTCTTCATACAATTCGACATGTTTGGAGAAGAAAGTTTCAAGTAAAAAAAAAAAATGAATATTTACTTGGGTTTAAATTGAGCTTCTCTTTCAAGGAAACTCCTCTGAAAATAAACGACTGCTTATAAACACAAATAACTCCTTTCTCCCCTATAATTAGCAGCAAATACCACAGACCTGCAAAATAAAGTGCTACTAAAATCAATTACACAAAATGTGGAAGCACTGGTTTGCATGTATGTTGTGCATAAGAAGGAACGAATGAGGATGTTTTAGCGTTTTTTTTGGGTTAAAACAGTGTTTTCCTGCCGTCTAACAACACCTGGACATGTGGCCGCGACATCAGGGTTCGAGCCTGACCCGGAACTCTTTTGCACACGACCCGCCAACGCACTCCCATCACCGCGAAACTCCTTAACTTAACAAACCAGTTGAACAAACACACACACACCAAAACAGCTGTTGTCATCTTGTACTGCAGCGTGTTGACAAGTGTGACCTCTGGCTTTGTTTACCCTCAAACTAAAGACCACACACTCATAACACACACTGATGCGCGCACACACACACACACACACACACACACCAACAGAGACAAATGGCAGTCAATAACTTCCTCCCTCCATCTTTATGGAGCTCGTTAACTTCTCTCTCCCTAATGGCTCTCTGCAGCGCCTTTTGTTAGCCATACTGCTACACACACACAAACACACACCTCTACACACCTACACACACTCAGCAGTCAGCTCAGGTCACGCACTAACAGCAGTTGATGGATTTTCCTGCGTTGAGGAATCTTCAGTGTGATGGGACGTTTGGCTCGGAGGAAACTTTCAGTGCCAGCTTTTACTTTTTCTGTTTTTTCTCCACCTCCTTTAAATGTTAGATATAAAAGTCTGACATTCAGCCATCTTGTTGACGCTCTTACCCAAAGTCAGATGAGACGATGGATATCAGTTTCGCGTCTGAACGTGCAGTGCAGTTAGTCCACAATAACCTCTCAGGGAGCTTTACGGACGTAGTTGCACACGAAACCGTTTACATGTTTAAAACACCTTGGCGCTTCGCTAAGACGCTACCTGTGCTCATTAATGACTACTGGATGCTGAAGTGTCATCAACATGCTAATAGGACGTTAAGCATCTGTGTGGTGTGTTAGCGCGCCATCTTTATCTTGTTTATGTAATAACACTGATGCTGTGTCTGCATTCACGCCCTTCCGTACTCATACTTGCTATTTTGAGCGTGTAAATGTGTTCACACTGACATATGTAAAGCAAAGTGCACTATGGGTACCTACGGTGCACTCATAAGGGTCAGAAAGCAGACACTTCTAAACCTCAGCGGTCGCCATCTTGGCTACGTAGCGTAGAAAATGGCGACCTAGGAAGCCGCAGCGTTTGTGATTGTAAAAGTTAAAGCTCGTTCATTTTTATTCATCTTTAATGTAATTGAATTAAAGTGAATGGAGCAAAAAAGCTGTCAGGTATTTTTGCAGGCGGTCAAATGTTGGCGATCCGCCCAGTTACAACTTGCCATTAAGAAGAAGAAGAAGAAGAAGAAGAAGAAGAAGAAGAAGAAGCGGTCAAATGATGTGAATGTCGTGTCCGGTATGTGCACACCCGTGTTACACAAGTACAGTATCTCACAATTTGGACATTTTCACTCAGGGGTGTCCTCACTTTTGTTGCCAGCCGTTTAGACACTAACGGCTGTGTGATGTGTTATTTTGAGAGGACAGCAAATTTACACTGTTATACAAGCTGCACGCTCACTACTTTACGCCGTTACACGAGCTGCACACTCACTACTTTACGCCGTTACACGAGCTGCACACTCACTACTTTACACTGTTATACAAGCTGCACACTCACTACTTTACACTGTTATACAAGCTGCACACTCACTACTTTACACTGTTATACAAGCTGCACGCTCACTACTTTACGCCGTTACACGAGCTGCACACTCACTACTTTACGCCGTTACACGAGCTGCACACTCACTACTTTACGCCGTTACACGAGCTGCACACTCACTACTTTACGCCGTTACACGAGCTGCACACTCACTACTTTACATTGGAGCAAAGAGTCATTTCTTCAGTGTTGAAACATGAACAGATAGAATAAAATATTTACAACAATGTGAAGCTGAGACTATGAAATCCTCACAGCTCACTTTTGTACAGGACGACAACTGGATACAAATTCATCTGTGTAGCTTAGCTTAAAGACCGAAAGCGGGGGGGAAACTGCTAGCTTAGCGGCAGCTCCCAACAACTCCTTTAAATGCGTTTCTACCTTCATGCAGCACAATTAAAGAGATCTCACTGTGTCTCTGTCCGTCTAACTCTATAGGAGGATAATCTGTCAGACAGACAGGTTCTTCTCTGTTAGTCGGCGTCATCAATCTCCAATCAGTCAGTCTTATTGATGAGCCCACAGAGCCGCTGCCAGCTGGCAGCTGCAGGCAGAGACGGACAGACAGAGTAGAAAGAGAGACGGATGAAGTGATGAAGAGAGTGATAAATAAAAGGAACGTCTCCCGGAGCGGCGAGCCCCGCCCACCTGGTAAAAGACATTAAAAGTCCCATCTGATGCAGGTTTTATGACTTTGATCAGGGTAATGTTCTCCGTGATGTGCTCGTCTTAAATGTTATTTATTTACCTTCCCGACGCGGCGGCCATTTTAACATTTGCTCCTTCATAGCCGTGTTTTCACTCATCCTGTTAAAGGGATGATAAACTAGTCACAGTCGGGATCATCTGTTTAATTGATTGTAAAAGCAGTGACCTTCACGTGGCAGCTATTATTGAGAACAATCAGGGTGGGAAACAAAAAGAGACTTCTGGGACGGAGTATGATGACGACGATCACATGACCTGCGAGGAGAGATTTCAAAAACAAGCTTAAACAGAGCGCTGGAGCGGAAAGTAAAATACTTTTACTTCAGTAAAGTATACAACAGCAAGCAGTAAAATGTCCCTGTTTCACTGATATCGGATGTTTCTGGATTAATATTCCTGCTGCATTAAAGGGTATGTTCCATTTTACCCCTGTAGATGTTTGAAGTTCAGCTCATTTTAACTCCTTTATATCCGGTTGGGTAGTTTACTGTCTACTGCAAGGCATCATGGTCTATCAGATCATTGTGACGATGCATTTTCCAGCTGTTCCAAAGGTGAGTTTAAATAGTTTATTTAGCTGAAGAATGGGAGGGATTTTCTCAGCCAATAAAGGAACTACTTTTCCTTCAGTACACTTTTTTTTTGAACATGCTTTTGTCGACTCGTCCTTACATCTAAAAGACAAAATAAGTGACACGCAGTGCAAGCGTTGGCAAGTACCGTTCCTGAGACAGCCTTGTCAGGACCTTCAGTACGTTATGTAAGTCAAGGTGGCGGTTTGGTTTGATTTAGGCAACACAAACACTGGGTTAGGTTTAGGAATAGATCGGGTGGTTTGGTTTAAGGTAAGTACATCACGTAAGCCAACTACAGAATGTTATTTAACCTCAAACATGTCACCTTGGACTGTTTTCCACTTTGATCTACTAAATGAAAGTCCTGAGTTCACATCCATCCAGCCTCCTTACACGGACTTTGTCGGTCTTTATAGCACCTGATTTCTTCTGCCTCTAGAGGTCGCGGCCTAACTACAAAATAAATATAGTTTGCAATAAGCTGCTGCACGATCGACTTTCCTTTGAATTCATTGTTTTCAGTCAGCTGACATGCGTGGTGACCTGGAGGGCAAAACAACACACCAACATGTGCATCACCTCCTTCACTTAAGAAGAAGATATGAACACAAACTGCAAGTGTTGGGCACATCCAATCCAACGGTGCAGCATCCGCTGCCGCATTTCTACCGTTACAAACCGCCAGGTCCCTTCGCCGCTCGACTGCGGTAATGTTTGCATTTACCTTCTGGGGAATCCCTCACCTAACAGCCCAGGCCTGTCTCCTCCTCGATTAGTGCATCAGAAAGCGCAAAACGGGATTTTGGCAACGCAAAAAGTAACAAACTCAATGTAACACTGTATTAGTTGCTTATTGGTTGGCAGGCAACGGAAAATAACGTCTTTTTTTCCCTCCGAGGGAGCGTTTTCCATTTTAGATGTGTTGTTTGTGTTTTAAGCTGATTCAAGCCAACACTGCTTCCCGTCTTTCTGCCACTCAGTGAGCGTCACCCAAGCTTCCGGTCTACAATATGAAGCCGATGCTGAAGTCCCTGAAAGCAGCATTCTGTTGAAAATCCAGCAGGGGGCGACTCTTCTGGTTGCAAAAACTCAACATGGCGGCGCCCTATCGGCCAAACTTGAGACAGTCCACAAACCAACCGGTGACATCACCATGACTACGTCCATTTCTTATATACAGTCTGTGGCGTCACTGCGTTCTGTGACGTCATGTGCATACTCTCTATATGTAGTCAAGTAGAAGATCAAAGTTGCATAAGATGGAAATACTCAAGTAAAGGACCTCAAAATTGTACCTTACCCCGTTTGAGTAAATGTACTCAGTCACATTCCACCTCTGATCTAAACCTCTGCAGACTACAGACTCGATTTAACGTCATGCAGCATGTAAATCAGACGGCGAATTTGCCTCTTCGGATGGCGCTATGCTAAGAGTTTCCCCCTGCTTCCAGTGTTTGTGCTAAGCTAGGCTAAACACAGTCTGGACTGATCTCTTTACTGAATGAAACTCTGCCTTCTCTCTGGTTAACATATTTCTGGTGAGGTCGGGCTGCCCTGCCCAAGTAAACTAAAGCCGTCGAGACAAACGTAGAAGAGCAAAAAGTACAACATGAAGTCAAGTAGAAGTGCAAAGTTGCATAAGATGGAAATACTCGAGTGAAGTAACTCAAAATTGTGCTTTTCCCAGGAGGCCTGGAGGAAATGTTCTCAGTTAAATTCCACCTCACTGCTCATTAAAAGGTGAGTGAATCACCGCAACAGAGTTAACGTGCAGCTGATCAATGTGATGGATTATTAGTATTAATCCTGTATATATAACTGAATGGGTGTAAATAAATACACTGAATGAGACTGTGTCTCCGTTTCTGTGTCGCTCTCCTCCTCCTTCCTCCTCTGGATTTCTTGGATGGAGTCGGATAACAGACGAGCAGAATTTCAAACAGGACACACACACACACACACTGACGTCTCTCTCTGTCACTGAGCTGTGAATGACACCTTCATCCCGCCGTCGCTCCAACATTCAAACATCTCTCTACACGCAGGGAATTAAATCTTCAACACCAACACACACGCAATATACATACACGGCGTATGCGGCTGCGCACGCAAGCCGAGAACAGTGTCCAGATGTGTAAATGAAGAGCAGCTGTTTTAATATTGCTCTGTTTTCTCTTCCCTCTCCTCCACTTCACCTCCTCTTATCTCATAAATCATCTCCACCTCCTCCCACTCATTCTTCTCCCTCCCTCCTCTTCCTCACCCCCTCTCTGTCTCTCCTCTTACTGTCCGACCATATGTTTGCTTCCCAGCAGGTAAAGCTGTCCGGGTCGAAGGTCGCCGTGTGCAAACGGACTCGTATTGACACAAGGTGGGCACAGCGCAGCGTGCGATGAGTGTGCGTGCGTGCGTGCGTGGGTGGGTGACTCCTTTTGCCGGAAACCGATCCCCGTTAGCCGAAACCTCCCCCCTCTCTCTCCCTCAGAGGACGATCGAGGACAAGTGAGTGATCGCCTTCCCCTCTCTCTCTCTCTCTCTCTCTCGCCTCGTCTTTCCTCGTCTCCGCTCAGATTAAACGGCGGCGGGTCAGGGTTGGTTAGCGAACAGCCACCGGTCAGATGCTAACGTAGCGGAGAGGAGAGGGAGGAAGAAGAGGAGGGAGGGCTACATCTCGTCTTACAGGAGGTGGGGGTACTTCCTCCTCGGCTCCTCTTACCTCAAACCTTAAACACCAAAGAGAGAGAGAAAGAAAGAGAGGGAGGGAGAGAGAGAGGGAGGGAGAGAGAGTCCCTGCCAGCAGCTGCACTTGATAGAAATAGATTAACCCCCAAGCCGTCAATAGTAGTTATGTTTCCAAATGTTGCACAACGTTCCTCCAAAACAATCACTTTGCGCGAATCTTCGCAACCTTAGAAGTCAAACAGATTTCAAATCTCGGCGTCGCAATTCAACCCAGTCACTGAAATCTTGGTTAAATATGTTCCCGCCTCTTATTCCCGTCGACACAGTCAGCTGAACGTGACTGACAGGCGAGCTGGTCTCATCACCGACCTGACAAAACACAGAAAGCAATATAGAGGAGCGTGGGAATATGCAGCTTTTCTCTGCAGCCACTATACCGGCTGGAAAGGAGGTGGGAAAGTTGGTTTGTGTGTTCTGGAGGTACTTTAATGTGAACTCTGCTGCAGTGCGACTACATGAGAAACCATCCTCGTGAACCAAAATATGGCCGAAAGTATGTGGACAGTAGGGCTGTTTTATCACGGTGTGTAATATTAAGGAGGATCTATCAGCAGAAATGCAAAATAATATCTATCACTCTGTTGTCAGTGGTGTAAAAAGCCTTTACTTAATGAACTGTTATGCTTTTACTACCTTGGAATGAGACATTTCTACCTACTCACCCCGCTGGACCTCTCACGTGGACGCCATCATGTTGCGCCGCCATGTTTCTACAGTAGCCTGAACGGACGAACTGCTCCACAGAAAGCGTTTCATCACTAAGTTGAATACATACAAAGAAGAATTAGAAGTCGTAGGGTTTGTTAGAAATAAGAAGGGAAGTGAAATTTGGACAAATTGAGGATCGTCTCGGCCCCCGTGGCTCCTCCTTCGCACTCGGAAAGGGAGCGGTGAGCGAGCGGTTGGTTGGAATTCACAACTCTCACCGCTAGATGCCACTAAAACTTACACACTGAACCTTTAAGCGAAATCTTAATGCTACAGCAGACAATTTTAGACACTAGTTTATTCAACAGTTTGTGTTTGGCCTTTTCAAAAAGACAACGCCCCCGTAGCACAAAGCCAGCTTCATAAAGAAATGGTTTTACCCAGTTTGGTGTGGAAGAACGTGATGGGCCCGCCACACAGATCCCTGAATATAACGGAGATTGTGAGCAAGGCCCCTCTCATCCAGCATCAGTGTAGGACCTTCTGGGTGAACTGGCATCAAACATCGTGTAGAAAAGCCTTCCCAGAAGAGTAGAAGCTGTTATAGCAACATTAATGCTTCTGGATTTAGGACGGGATGCCATAAAAGCAATGTGCAGGTGTCCCATTACTTTTGTCCATATAGTGAATTTAAAAGAGGTTTAGTGTGCGTTAGCATGTTTGCTAGCGCCGGAGGTCTGGTGTCCCGCTAGCCCGGGTGAAAGTCTTCACAAAACACATCTTGCAGAGCTAATAAAAGCCATTAAATCTATACTTTTATGCTTTTATTGAAGCAGTAAACCGCCTGCTGCACTGCGCCTCAAGACTTTCAAATCTGGAAATCAATTCAGAAACTACAAGATAAGATTTGCAGTCCTCGTGTGAGTCGATTTTGTTTTCAACCCACCCCTAATAAATGAGTCTGCAGTGAGCAAATGTTAGGGCTGGACGGGTAACCAACAACCTACAGGTTTAAGGTTCGCTCACTGAAGGCGTGAGGATAACCGGGAGAAGATCGAGGTCATTCACGACGAGCGTTTGGTGGATAACAAGTGAGACACGAGTCTGAGACGATCAGGAGGGTTGCAAACGAGAGATTTGATGAGATGCAGACAGCTGAGGGTCAGAAAAAAAACAACTTTCTGTTGCGTTACTGTGCTTTGCCGCCTCCTCCCTGCCTTTGGTGGCTGTGATTGGCTGCCCCGGACCGAAGGTGTGTTTCTCCACCAAGACACCTGAGCTTAGCTGCCAGAACTCCACCCACCTGGGAGCTGCCAGGAATGTTACCAAACACCCCTCTTGTGTCGACCTGTTCTGGCACTTTGATGTGTTATCTTTTCGTGGATCAAAGGCGCCGTCCCTTTTAAGTAAAGCGTCCCGACACGGAACGCGAGACGTGACGGCGATGTCTCTGCGCTCGGCCGGAGCCGGGTCCCCACAATTCGATTCCCCCCGGTTCCGTCTCCGAGGCCATGCGGCGTATCCTTCCTCTAATACAATAATGTCACAGCTTTTTTGAGAGGTAAAATTCAATTACAGCAATGCTCCATCTACACACACACAGAGCATTGTCGAGTCATGACAGCCGGCGAGGACGATTTTTTTGGTGTGTGACTGCATTTAACACACACACACACACACACACACACACACACACACAGAGGACTTGCTGCCTCCTGATTTGCTGACTTGCAGTTTGCATCCTGTCAGGCTAACGTTTCAGCTGTCAGAACTCAAACTGCTAAAATGGCGTTTTGTTTTGGGTTGTTGCTTTTTTTTTTGGGGGTGTCTAGTTTCCTTAAACTCATATTCTGTCCGTATATGTTCATCTGTCTGTTTCGCTGTCTGTCCTGAAAGAGTATCTGTCCGTCTCACCCTCTGACCTCTGCGTTCACATGAGCTCTAGGAGGGAATTTAGGGAGGGAGGAAGGAAACATGAGGTTTGGGAGCGCGACAAAGGAAGGAAAGAGGGATTAAAGAAGTTGGAAGGGAAGAGCCGACAAAGACTGACAAAGGGAAGAAGGAAGGAAAGAGAGAGGGAAGCAAGGAAGGAGGGAAGGAAAGAGGAAGAAAGAAGTAGGAAGAGTAAATAAAGACTGTTACAGGGAAGAAGGAAGGAAGGAAGGTTCAAGAAAGACTGTCAGAGAATAAGGAAGGAAGAAAAGAAGGTAGCAAGGAAGGTCCAAGAAAGACTGTCAAAGGAAGGAAGGAAGTAAGGAAGGAAGGGCCAACAAACACTATCAAAGGGAAGAAGGATGAAAGAAAGGAAGGAAGGGAGGGAGGAAGGAAGGTTCAAGAAAAACTGTCAGAATAAGGAAGGAAGAAAAGAAGGTAGCAAGGAAGGTCCAAGAAAGACTGTCAAAGGAAGGAAGGAAGGAAGGCCAACAAACACTATCAAAGGGAAGAAGGATGAAAGAAAGGAAGGAAGGGAGGAAGAAATAGGAAGGTAGGGTGAACAAAGACTGATAAAGGGAGGGAAGGAAGAAAGGAAGGAGAAAAGGATGGAGAGAAGGAAGGATGAAAGAAGGAGGGAGGGAGAGCCACCAAAGACTGACAAAAAAGGAAGGAAGGTAGGAACTAATTAAGGATGGTAGGAAGTAAGGAAAGAAGGAAGGGCAGATGAAAGAAGAGAAGGACAGAGTGTAAAACGAGTCCACGAATGAACCGGAGTGAACCAGAACGGGCCGGAACATGTGTCTTTGTTTTTCCCCCACTGTTTGTGGAAATGTAGGACGCCTCTCTCTCTCTCATCTATCTGGACCTCTCCGCCGCTCTGCAGCCGTCAGCAGATTTTCCCAGCATGCCGAGGGAGTCGGCTGAACCAGCGCTCCATACAGCAGCTTTTAATGAAGCAGCTTCGATGTCTCAGTTAACGACAGACGATGAAGAGACGGAGGGGCAGCACCACCTGTCATCTACACTCCGAGCGGCTTCCTGTCACCGCGGCGACCGTCAGGGTTTAGAGACCGAGGACGTACTGACGCGAGGAGAGAGCGCTCCTCGTTAACTTGTTGTAGCTCAGACTGGTACTCATATCATATATCGCTCACAAAAATGTAGCTGCAGTGACATTTTAAATCATCGCATCATTATTTGGAAATATTCATGAATTAAATAGAGTCGTTTCAACAGACCAATTAGTGACGAAAAGCTAATATGCTAACATGCTAACATTCAGTGGAAAACATGGTGGAATTAAAGGGCCCCTTCACACCTGAAAGTCAGAACCAAAGTTTATGTTTTGTTTTGGTTTCACGTTTGCGACAAGAACTTTACGTGACAGAGTTGCGTCCTGTCGTCACAACGTATGTGGGCTGCGTCTCCCTGTACTTGACACTGATAGATTTGTGAACGGAGTAAAACAATTAAAGACAAGTGAGCAAACAAGCGAGTGGGTCACAGTCAAATAATAGTGATGATGATCCGCTTGGTTACAATTTGCGCTGAAGAAGGTTACAAGAAGAAAAAGGAGGTCGCAAGAAGAAAAAAAAGTTTGCAAGAAGAAAGAAAAGAAGTTTGCAAGAAGAAGAGGAAGATCGTCGTCATATCTGGTAAGTGTTCTGCATCTTTGTTTGACTTGAGACAACACTATGCTGCTGAAATCCACAGTGTACTGCATGTTAGTGTACTAACAGAAGTATCTAAATACAGACGCCGCTCACTACAGCCGTGCTAGCCGCTCTGTGAAACTGTACCATTACACATTGGTGCTTCGAGCTAGATGCTAACATGCTAAAGTGTGGATAATATCTATTACAGCTGAGGCTGATGGGAATTAAATCAGTTTTAGTAGTATTTGTTCATAAATCTGTAAAGTTCTGCACAAAGTTGGACCTGATGGTGGCGCCACAGTAAAATTCAGTTCATCCTGAACGAACCATGAACAAAGTCTCCTGGCAACCCGTCCAATAGTTGTTCAGCAACTAAACGGACCCAGTGGTGAGATTGTTTTCCATTTTATTATTATTACTGATGTGCACACGACCATCGCAGCTAACATTAGCAAGCTAACGTGAATACGTAGCATCTGTAATGATGCACACATGATGCTAACAGTTAGCAGCCAAGGCTATGGTTTGTCTCTAGGTAGGTTAACCCATATTTAGGTCACTTTAACCGGCGAGTTGACCGTTGCTGTAATTTATTGCAGCGTTTTCAGAAGATGAAGCAACTGCAGCCTGAAATCTGACCCGGGATCAGTCTCTGTCGTTTTCAAGCTCGACTTCCCCTCTGCACAGGAAGCTGAGTGTCTAGAAACACAACGCACAAACACTGATCCATCACCTGATACACCTGGGGGGGGGGTCGCCTTACACACACACACACATCAATCGAAACTGCAAATTGTCTTTTTCATACCTCAACGATTTTCTGATGATCTCTGGTTTCACTGAAGCTTAGTCAGGACTACGGGTACTAACGAGGGCCAAACACACACTGCTGTGGGCCTTTTCTCTGGCGTGATACTAACTCAGCAGCAACCTATTTCTTTCGTTATCTGTCCGTCACAGACCAACGCGGTTAAACTCTTTGACCTGGGATGAGTCACCGTGAAGCTATGAGGTTTCAATGAGAGAGCACACAAACACACATCCGGTCCGACAGCATTCCTCTCGTATCTTCGTGAGAACCGACACTGTGACGTTTGTATGAACACAAGAAATCAGGTTTCACATCACCACCATAAGGAGGTTGTTGATTTTTGAAATGATCTCAAACCTTTTCATGTCAATAAGAACATCTAAGTGGGCACAAGATTTTCTCCCATCGTCCTCCATCTCGAAAGGATTTTTTCTTTTAGATTTATTTGTTTTAAAAAGTGCATTAAACTTATGCCCAAAAAACAGCCATACCTTCTGTCGCTGGAATTATATGTGAAAATAAAAGATCTCAAACATCTCTTTTGTTCTGATATTTCTTATTGATGATTGACTGAAACACAAGTAAATATGTTGAATGTTATTATTATTAGCCTGTCAATTGTCAGCCGCTGACGTCATTTACATCTCGCCGACCTTCACTGAAAAGTTATAAATTAGCTTGAACCAGTTATTCAGAATGAGAATTTCAATGTGCACATTGCTTTCGTGCTTTACATGCACTGCGACAGTCTCATTAGCCTAATCAGATTCCCCCACTGACCCTCCACAGACATACGTCACCCGACCTGAGCTGTCATCATGAAAATGTGCAAATCCAAATGTTTCAGAAACCTAATAAAAAAAGATGCCGGAGGAAATGTCTTGTTTTGTTTTTGCAGGAATGCGCTTGTGTTTTCTGGGTTTTAAAAGGTCAAATATTTAGGTGGAACCATTGAGATGAAATTCAATATAATCTACATAACTATGCTTTCAGAGGAGTAAAAAAAAAAACCTCTTGGCCACCTGGTAAACACAGAAGACAATGGCCAATCAGAAGACAGGGGGCTTTGGGGGGGTCTTACAGACAGAGGAGGGCCTGAATGGGGGGCCAGTATAAGATCAAATTTGAATCACGCAAAGCTCCAATACAGGAGTCACAGAACCCTGTTCACACCTGAGACCTTGTAAAACCAGCGAGTCACATGACACCAGGGCGGGAAAATGGCTAATTGGGCCCAATGTGGACATTTTCACTCAGGGGTGTCCTCACTTTAGTTGCCAGAGGTTTAGACATTAACGGCTGTGTGATGTTTTTTTGAGGGGACAGCAGATTTACACTGTTACACAAGCTGCACACTCACAACTTTACACTGGAGCAAAGAGTCATTTCTTCAGTGTTGAAACGTGAAAATATATAATCAGATATTGAGTTACAGAAATGTGAGGGGCGTCCTCACGTCTGTTTTAAGGTTGCGTCCTGTACTGAAAACTGTCGCTCTCGTTCTTCCACAGGTGCTTTAAACCTTTTAAATCTAAATTCAAACGCCTTGAATGCAGAGCAGGTGAGGTTGAATCTGCCTGTTTGTGGAAAAAGTGCTGCCTGAGGCGTTTTAATTTTTTTTTTTTTTTTCAAGGAGGAAAAAATAAAAAGTCTGACAGCGCGCCGTGTTTCCATAACAACAGACGGTCGTTTTTAGCTCACCTGTTGCTCTCCTCTGTGTGCTCTTTTGTATGTTTAAAAACGGTACAAAAACAATTGTACATTTCCAAAAGGGGAGATGTGTTCATTCAACCTCCTGAACTCTGACTTTCACGTTAAGCTGCTTTAATATCTCCTAAACATTTTCTTCACATCTGCACCGAGCGAAATACGTAAGGCCGTGACTACATGCTGGAAAGCAAACGTACTTTTATTATAATGCCCTTTGATTTGCCTGCAAACTCATGCTGTTGCAGTTTTGAATCGTTTGTGGTCACTGCTAAACAAACAAATATTTAATGTTCTCAAAACAACTGAATTATTCAGATTATTTACTTATTTGACAAAAAAAAACTATAAAAATAGTGAAATGTGGGGGTAAAGCTCAGTTCTTACCCAGAGTAAAGACGCTCTGTGAATCTTGCTCTCTGTGTTAAATGATTGATGTGTTATAACCTCAGTGATGTGGTTTCATGTTGTAGCTGATCAAAGTGGAGCTCCGTCTGTTACAGAGTTCAAACATCACTGTTATGTAACGCATCACCTTTATGTTACAGTAAGTTATCGTGTTGTCGAACAGGACTTGTTTTGAATCTCACCCGGAGAAAGTTATTCTTTTATCATTTCAGAAATACGGCCGAGGTTAACGCTTTTATTTCAGCCACAGACGTGAAGAAGCTCATCCACCTTTTTATCTCCACCCGCCTCGACTGCTGTAACTCCCTCTGTACCTGTGTGTCAGAAATCAATTCATCACCTACAGTCAGCCCAAAACGCTGCAGCTCGACTTAACTCGCTGCAAAAAGATTGACCATATCAGCATCCATGTGTAAAATTTTCAGTAATGCTTCCACCTGCCATCTTAACAGAAAGTCTACAGTACATTTGTTTACATGCTGTATGTGTGTATTTGCAGAGTGCCAAAAAATAATGAATCAATACAGCAATATATCGATATACATTTTTCCATGATACTGTGTCGATATTCCAGCCCATCATAGATATATTCAAAAAATAAAAAATATTTTGAAGGTTAGCTCAATGCTAACATATACTGGGTATCTCCATTAACATGCTAACCAAGTTTAGCATTGTGGTAATCAAATCCTAAACTACATATTTTGCTTCAGATGACATTTTGCAAATACTTAAAGTACATGTGTTTACATATGACAGCCTCAAATTTTCTCAACGGGGTTTGTTTACATTATGTTGGTAATACTTCAAATGACTGAATGACTGAAACAGTAAAAGGCAGCCGTCAGATAAATATAGGAGAGTAAAATAAAAATACAGTGTCTCTTCTTTGAAACGAGGAGGTGGAGAAAGAATAAAATCCTCCCAGAATGTAAGTAGTAAAAACCTCTAAATCATACTTGTAGTAACACTCCAGTGCAGGATGAGGAGCAGCGTGGGGGCAATCTTGAGTTGTGCGACGCCTGATGTGAAAGCTTTCAAGTGGTAACCATAGAAACCTTTCTAATCTTTACGCTCTGACGGGACGTGAACGCAACACTGAGCCATAACAAACCCCCAGTCAGACCAGCTGAACTGGTTTGGTGAAGCCAGAGTGTGTGTGTGAGTGACAGTGTGAGTGACAGTGTGAGAGGGTGAGTGTGTGTGAGTGTGTGAGTGTGAGTGTTCTCCAAATGAAGGATATGTCCTTCTCCTTCTATTGCTCCAGTCAGAGTGTGTTTTAAATATTCATTCCTTCCCACTGAAGCCGGTGTTGCATTAAAATTCCCTTTGCAGCGTTAATGGCTATCGGCCCTCGAGTGGGGGGGGGGCGAGCGAGGTGGAAGGCAAGAGAGGGAGAGAGAGAGAGAGAAACAGGACAAGACAACCAGGGATTAAATACATTTGTTTTTTCTCGTACCAAATTAGTATTGACGGCAGGTACCCTCCCCTACTGCACACACACACGGTGAAAACCCAGCCATGTTGAAAATTGATTACTCAAGTGTGTGTGACGTGATCCCATGCATACATTATATTATATATACATATATATATACACATATATATATATATATATATATACACATATATATATATATATATATATATATATATATATATATATATATACATATATATATATATATATATATACATATATATATATATATATATATATATATATATATATATATACATATATATATACACATATATATATATACACATATATATATATATATACATATATATATATATATATATATATATATATATATAGTATACATACATATATATACACATATATATATATAGCACACATATATATATATATATACACATATATATATATACACATATATACATATATGTATATATAGTATATATATATATATATATATATATATACATACATACATACATACATACACACACACACACACACACACACACACACACACAGGTGAAACTGGCAGGGCAGGTTCTGCCCAGCAGCTCTGCTCCACATTGACAGTATTAAGAGAGATATATATATTTATTTATTAGGGATGTCCCGATCAGGTTTTTTTGCCCTCGAGTCCGAGTCATTTGATTTTGAGTATCTACTGATACCGAGTCCCGATCCGATACTTCTATAATACTGTTAACAAACAGAGCTCTTCTGTGAGGCAGCTTCAACAATCAACTAATAAATAACATAAATTCTTCACTTTTGGACTTTAGTGCAACAGTAAATATAAAAAAAGTCTAAGATAAAAACAAATAGCACCTCAACTTAAAATACCCAGCAGGCATGTAAACAAATACAAAAATAAAAGTGCCACAGTGTTTGCAAAGCACATCTATATATACACATTTAGTCCTGATCGGGAGGTAACGTCCGATTGAGTGTGAAACAACGTGATCGGATCTGGACATCCCTAATATAATATAAAATATATTATCAAACTGTATTGACGCCCCTGCAGGATTCTGCCTTGTTGTGATCGCAACTATAAGCCAAAATCGAACAAATACTTGTTACCTGCTACCAAATCAATGCAACTTTCCTGCAAATCTTAACCGACGTGTCATCGGCGTGTCTCGCGAAGCGTTCGCACACATAAGCAAACTCGCTTCCTGGTTTACAGGACGCAGCGGACATGTGACACCAACGTCTCACATTCGCCTACAAAACTAACAGCAAAGCACCGTGAAGACCAGGATCCAGGTCTTCTTTCACGAAGGCAAAGGTAAACTGTTGAAGGTGCAGTGTTGTGGTCCAACGCTACAGGAAAACGTCTATTGACAGACGCTTTGCAGTTACAGGTCATGTGACTGTAGTTCATCACTGAGCGACAGCGACTGTCTTGTTTGCCTGACACTCAACTGTGATTTATAGTTTAGGAATTAAAAAAAAGTCTTAAGCAGGTTGGCAAAGCTTTTTTAGTATTAATCATTATTATTCAACTGCAGTTCTAAAGTAAAAAATGATTCCCAAGAACCAAGGGCGTCCCTTTGTGTTGAAATGTGGCGGGGACGAAGAGGTCGAATGGGTCGAAGAGACGCTGTCACAGACATGATGCAGAGGTTCACAAGAACAACACCAAAAGATCCTTAAACAGTGTTTAAACTGTGTCTCTCCAGGAAATTTAGATCTGTAAAAGCTTCATTTCCTGCCGGCTTAATTTTCTGCACCGATTTAAGGTGGAAATGATTTTATTAGTGTAAAACAAATCTCAGGTGGCACGTGACATTTAAAGATGTCAGTGCTGGGCAACGATTAAAATTTGAAATCGCGATTAACTGGATGATTTTCTTGTGATAATAACACATTTACATGCCCGGCCCTACAAAATATATATAAATATATAACAGGATAAAATACAGTGCAGCTCTCAGTCATTCTGTGCTGCTCTCTGGTCTGTTTCTCTTGGAGATCAACTTTTCTCCTGTAACATCATCCCTGCTGAGGCAGGATTTATTCGTCCCTCCTCTTTTGTCACGTTCACAGGGAGAGAACGAAACACTTGGCCAAAGAGAAACTACCTCATGAAGTGCACGCACGGTTTTGGGTCAGTTTATAATCTGTAGCTTGTGTTTAAGCTTAAATTGCTTTTTTGCACAATGCACATTTGTTTCTTCTGCATTTTAATTTCACTGCATGTTTTCTTGTTCTGCAAATAAACCTTTCTAAACGGCATTTCCGCTTGTTATTTAACTCCAAGCTCTATTCTATATTGTCCCCAGTGTAAATGACACCTACGCCAACAACACTGCAATATTTTAGAAAAGCTGCTGCAAAAATCAGGCATTTCAGGCGGCAACAATCACAAAAAAGGCCCTTGAATCCTGGAGGGGCTGATATGTGTATGACAGTTTGTCTCAGTGTAGCAGCTCAGCTGTTGAAGGGAAAAAGCAGCAGGAGAGGAAAATAAAGACAAAGAGGCTCCGTGTTGGCCACACAGCAACACTTTCAGGATCCATCCATCCATCTGCAGAACGGAACAGAGTGGCAGTTTACTGTCCTGCCAGGGTTTTATCTGAGTGAAAGTAAAAACCAGATCAGAGCCTCGTTTTAAAGATGTTTAGATATATCGAATGACATATTGTGTTGTCGACATTGTGCTAAATAAATAGCCTGTCATATTGTCAAAGTCCCACCTGAGGCGAAGGTATCGGCTTTCTCAGGTAACTTTCACGCCTGAGCTGGTCCTTAAGTTGTGTTTGGGTTGGCCCACTTCCAACCAAACCCCAGTGGCTCAAAACCTTAACTACTAATCTGCCTCTTAACCTGTTGATACTTTTGGTAATATGCATATTTTGGATTTGAACAACAAGTAAAAAATAAATCTTATTTTAGGTTAGCTTGTCTCTTAGACACTGACTGGTAGTAGTGTGATAGTATAAGACGTTTCTGTTTCTTCTTCCTCGTCTCTCGTCGTTTCTGTTACAGGCGCTGCAGTTGCGGTTTCAGCTAAAAAGGTTTGGATGTACCGAATGTTTGGCCACGGAAATTAATCTGCAAAAAATAGCAACAAAAAAGTGAGAAGGCGATTAAGCTAGACCGCACCTACATTTGGAATGCACACGTATTAAAGCCTTTATGGTAAATCAACTGAAATTTGTCCATTATAAGGGGACACATGTAATTTACTTTACCGGACCCTCTCGGGGCCCAGCACCCCCCCCACCACAGTCTCCACATCCCGAGGGAAACACTGAGGAAAAAACACATTTTGACTGTTTAATTTATGCAATGGCAAAAACAAAAATTGGAAAAATGGTATTCAGCAAAGTTTTCTACATTAAATTCAGCTTCCGCTAAGAATTTTCCTTTTGGTGCATTCCAACTAGAACTCCGTTCTTGTTTCCAACCAAATCGTCTCCTCCCTCTCGCCGCCTTTCCTCTCAGGTCACGGCGTCACATATTAGACAAACTTGAATACCGTGACGAGATAAAATGACACGACTACCAAAATCTCATGGTCGCTGCTGAACTCTAGCAAAATAAGAACTAATCATTTTCATCTTTGTTAGAATAAGAAGATGCTGATGTGACCCCATCCAGAAACATTTTCAGAAAAGCTTAATGAACGAAACTCCTCATCAGAAAAGAAGCCGTGTAAAGGAACAAAGGATTAAAAGAAAGAGGTGTAACACAGGACACGTTTATCTTGATCCTGGGTGCTGAAAGAAACCAGTTTACTCTGTAAAGGCTTTTTTTGTGTAAAAAGCAGCTGCAGGAAGTTTATAAGTTACCACTGGCTAATCACGTTTAGCTTGTTTTCTGCAGCAGCTCTAGGCTTTCTTAAGCTGTCAAACAAAACACTTGGGCCGTACTGGATTAGACGTCCATCCGGACTCAGTATCTACCTGGACTGTGGCTGTAGAGTGGAGGTGAAACACTCGCTCAGCGAGTCACGTCCTCATCTGAACTCTCCTCTCAGTCCTCTGATGGGCTCAGTCGACTCTCTGCGGATGTTTTTCCAGACTTAAAGCAGCAAAAAAGCGGAGTTGGTGAGATTTAGTCTGGCTTTGTGAGGCTTTGGGAGGGGGGCAGGAAGGAGAGACGCACATCTTATAGTATTATGGACAAATCTACCCACTTCCACTGTTTGGTCTGATGTCTTCTGACAGAGTCGTGCACGTTAGCGGGATCACCAGACGTCTGACTCTATCTGAGCAAACCAGACGTCCTGTTTGGTTTGTCAAATTATTCCAAAACAAGTATTTAATAAAACCCGTGGTGGACCTTCATCGTTAGGAGAGAAAACTGGAACTGAAAATGGTTCTGGTCAACAAACTACTATAAGTGCAGCAGCATCTCACTTTCAAAGCCACAAAATAAAACTGTTTAACCACTTTTACCAAGAAATATGTGCCGGAAATCCTGCAGAATATGTTGCAAATAAGAAGATCAGCCAAAACGTATCATGGCACCTGTGAGTGGGCGGGACAGTTCACCTACCGGGCAGTAGGTGAACGCTGAGTCCTCAGAGGGGACGTGTTGGAGGAAGGAAAAATGGGCACGCATGAGGATTTGAGTGGCTTTGACGGCTTGAGTCAGAGAATCTCCAAACCGGCCTGCAAAAGCGGTCCAAGGAAGGAAAAGCGGTGAACTTGTGGGGCGTGAAGGCTGTCAGAGCTGCTTTGGCAGCAAAAAGAAGACGGGCAGGTGGTCATAATGTTATGGCTGAAATTTAAATCACCAAAACCACACGGACCTGTGTGAGCTGTTTATCAGCTGCAGCGACAAGAAACAGATAAAAAGCTAAATAGGCAAACTGCTCCATAAAGTCAATTTCACTTTAATTTGTCTCCGTTAGATCCTCGCGCTGGCCGGTAAAGGTAAAGTCCGCCTGCATTGAGCCGCCGCTGTCCGGCGAGCTGGGCTGTGTCACTCTGCAGGGTTCCAGTTTTACAGTTTCCTGTGCTTTTGGATGTTTATTAAATGATGCATTACCTTTTATTACAATGCAAAAACATCATGGAGTGAAATCACAGATCCCTGATTTGTAATTATGAGCTGGCAGCTAAGGCCAGCTGGGGTTACACTTCACCTCCAGGGGCCCGTGGCGTTCAGACAAAAGCGCTAAAAGGAATCCTGCGTGAGTTTGTTTCATGCTTTTCCACTGACAGTGAAGGTAACAGCGGACCTCTTTCACGTTGCTCTTAACAAATCATTCTGTAATAAATAACCAGCGATGGTTCTTTGCAGAACAACAAAGCCTTTGGGAGAACCATTTAACAGAATTATAACTTTGCAAAAATAAAAATTTAAAGGTCAATAAAAAGGAGATGAAGGTAAACTACAGATTAAAAAGCAAACTAAACAAAACTAGTTCTTAAAATTGTCAAAATAAATAAAAAGACAAAAAAAAAACAGATATAAGTTGACCTCTGGCTGCTCTCTCCTACTCGTCTCTGTCATCACTGAAGGCTAAGCGCTGTGTTTGCTGTGACCTTTGACCTCTCCACCAGCGGCCGCCGTTTGTTGACTGATCGTGGACGTGAAGGTGACTCTGTTGATATTAAAAACTCAGACACCTGAGCGGACTGAAAAGCCTCCGTCCAGGGCAGCGAGCGCTCGTTTTTCATCCGCACAGACGAGAGGAGGAGGAGGAGGAAGGTGTTCGGACGGACGCCGCCGCTTCCTGCTGGAGGATGAAGGGGGGGGGGGGGACTGAGGTGATAGGGTTTGGGGGTGGATCATGTTCAGACACGATGTCCGACGGCGAGCGGCTGATTTTATCGACTGCTCGACACGCCACGAGGATCGAACGGCGGCTAAATATAGATGCAGGAGGACAGAACAGGAAGAGAGCGTGTGTGTGTGTGTGTGTCCTTGCGGCGTGGTGTGTTCAGGAACATGAGGCAGCATCTCCGGCTCTCAGGAACATTTACATTAAAACACTCGTTAGCTTAGCGACGCTAAAGCTGCGGTCATTAGGAATGCTGAAAGGGCATCAGGAGATATTGATGCTGTGGCACGGGAGGGAGAGACGGGAGCGCCGTTACTAAAAAGTGTAATAAAGTGTTAATATTAGATTAGATATCTTGACCTGCTTCCCTAGTAATGTTCATTTTAACCCTCATCCAAGCTTTTTTTTTTTTTTTTTTTTTTAAACAGACGTGCAGCCGTTTAGCAGGTCTTGTGATAATAAATATAATTAATTCAGAGTCTTGAAGGTTAATTTGGTTCAGAGTCGTGAATCTACAGGCTGCAGACACTTTATGTGACTAATTAAAGACGAGAGAAAAAAAAGCTCATTGTTCAGTATTTATCCCCGGGTCACAATAGCTGCCTACAGCCACTTCTGTTGGTCATGTGACCCCGTTTGTCTCTATTGTGGATCCTGGTGAGGAAGTGAAGTACACTCGCAGCCTCCTCCACCTGCTCCTTCTCTTTCATTCTTGTCTTTAAAAGTAAAAATGGAGATGCAGAGAAATGCAAATGGAGCCGGCGAGCTGACAACGTGCAGCACGCCACTGAATACTTCCACCCTCTTCACTTTCTTTGTACGTGTCCTTTATTTGACTAAAATAACTTCACTTATTTAGTTTGTCACGCTGGACTCTCAACACGTCTTAACGGCTGTTATCTCGGATTCATTCCTGTTTGTCCACGTCTTTAGCTCCTAGCAGTGAATCTTGTTAAACCGTACTCACTTTAGTAGGTAAAAGTATTAACACACTGTACTTTATAAGCTGAATATTTCTTTCATTTGAATGTAACGACAAACATAGTGGAGTTAAACGAACAATATTTCCCTGTGAAATGTGGCGGATTAGAAGTAGAAAGTAGTATAAAATGGAAATACTCAAGTAAAGTACATACAAGTTGTACTCTTCTGTTATGAATAAGAAGAATATAAATAAATGTGGGATTGTGTAAAAGTATGACCACTGCTGGAAACAAAGTTTGCAGCTGAAGTGGAGGAAGAGGAGGAGGAGATGCCTGTTGAGAAACAAATGGCTTTAACCACAAAAGGAAACCATTTGGTTGGAAGGGTAGAGTAGCAGGGGAGGTGGAGGAGAAGGAGTGTGTAGCTGCAGTTGGAGGGGTAATGATGGGGTAGGTCAGGCGGAGGCGGGGGTGTTGGTGTCAGACAGTGGAGGTCAGAAGGAAAACCAGCATGTGGTCTGAGCTGGACTTCATTTGGATGTGGCTTCGTGTTTGCATGGATAAATGTGTGCGTGTGATCTGATCGTGAGGGGAAATACAAACAGAGTCTTCAGAGCTGGCGTTACTGGTCGTATTAATGAAGTAAATGTTATTTAAAGGGATCTTCTGCACAGGAAACAGCAGGATTTTGGTCTTAGATGTTATATTTTGTTGTCCTGAAAGCAGGAAGTATCAGTCAGATTGAGCTTTTCCCCACTCAGACTTGTCAGTTCAGGGTCGTCATGTCCAAATAAACAACGGTTCAAAAGTTCAGTCAAGCAAAAATTAACCTTGGACGCTCCGTGCGTTTGGATTCTGCTTCTCGGTTCCTAACTTCCTGCATGTTTCAGCTCCCGATCAAAGTGTCTCTGATCTGCCAGGAGCTGCTACGCCGACCTAACGTCACCTCATCTGTTACGAAGCCAGAAGAAGAGAGTCCTTCTGGTTCTGGTCCTGGACCGTGGCGGACAGCAGCAACGTCTCAGGTACAAAACACAGGTGAGCCGACGTTCACCTTTTATACTGAAGGGAAAGCACTGACGGCTACAGACGAGTCCCCAGAGACAGAGACTCCTGAGTGATTTCTGTTTCTGTTGTTAATTCTTACATTTTATTTTGTTGTTTTATTTTTTACCGTCTTCCACAACTCACATTGCACCTGTTAGCACCTCTCAGCTGTTTGTTCCTGAACGATCCCGAGTGCTGTGATCGGATCATCTTGTTGAATAAACTGTGTTCCTGTTATTTTCCAGGACTATTGTTGCTGCTCAGATTGTCGTTTTGTCACTTTCTGTCCTCACACGTTCTGCTCAGATATGCAGATCAGTCGCAGCCAGGCAGCCAAACTCCAAACTAAATCTCATTCATTGTGTAAATCCGCTGGTAAAAAACGGCAACTTCTGGCGTCGACCGCCACAGTGTGAACCGGCTGCTCGCTTGCAACACGAACTGGTCAGCTCTTTTGCTAGTGGACTGCATATTCTGAGTCACGTCTCTGTGAGTCACCAGCTCCTCCCTCCGGCGTGGGGCGCCATTAAAAACAGCGAGCAGACCTGCTGTTTTGGAGCTCCCGGCACCAAAGTCGACAGCTCATTTGATCTGGTCTGGAGAAAACTGCCTGGCTCACAGTTAGGTAAGGACACCGGGGCGTGCGAGCTACACTGCAGGACAGAGAGAGAGGAGAGCTGATGTGCTGAGTCAGAAGAGACAGAAACCAGCAGACGGCCTCTGACTGACAGCTCAGATATACAGCTGAGAGTGTGTGTTGCCCTTGTAAATCCCACATATCCACTGCAGCAGAGAGCAAAGGGAGTTCAGTACCAGCTGCCCCACTCCACATTCAGCACTCCTTAAAAGCCTTGTTGGGGGCCCTGAGCAGCATTTGATGACCCACATCCCCCAATGTGAAGCGTGTATTAGTTATAATCCTAAAATACACCGTAGTTCATGAGCTGATTCGGGGGATCGGAGGGTGTTATTGGATGCTAACCAAAAGTCGTCACATATGGTCGCTTAGTCAAGATCAGTCAGTTTTTAACCCGATCGGAACTTTCGCCCAGGAGACCGCAGTGGGTTTCTTAAATGAAACAAATAATCATATCGAATCCTTGTAGTTTAAGTTGTGTCACTTGCTTAGCAAACAAGTTCTCATATAGAAACTAAAGAAAATGTCAATAGTCGATGTGTTCAAAATAACTTAAACAATATGCAGCGACATATATGGGCGTTTTCTCCAAAATTACATATATGGGCGTTTTCCCCAAAATTTCTCCAAAATGACATGAATGTTTTTAAGCCCTTCAACTATCCACCTATGTTGTTGTTTTCTGGGTGAGGACGGGCCGGCTTAGCTAACATACTTATTTGGCCCCAAGCCACAATCATTCCCTAAACCAAACGCATACCAAACTGTGACCGTCGCACAACGTTAACCACGTGTTTTACAGTAAAAGTCTAACCGTGGATCTGTGTAAGTGAAAGAAATACTGTGCTAAAGGGTTACCCAGTGCTTTAAAAAGTGACGCCAAGAGTGAATCTATTGTTTTAAAGATATTTTGAATAATTGTGTTATTCCAACTTTGGGGCAGCAGTTTGGGCAAAACAAGTAGGAGCGAATCCCTGCAGATTAATGCCCATGGTAGTTCAGGTGTCTACATACTTTTGGCCATGAGGGCTACTGTACTTCTGTAAAATCAGTGACATCTTTTAAATCACTTCTCAAAAATAACCTCTTGTGATAGAAATACGTTTGTTTTCAATTCACTGCACTTTCCTGTTATAACCTTCCATCCATTCTACTTCTGACTGAGCTCCATTAGAGACGAACACAAAAGATTAATGATTAAAACAAACTCAGTATAAAACTAACTTTCAGCTCAGCGTTGCGTTCACAGTCTCACCACTTCGCCTCTGACCCCGTCTGTCTGCCGCCTGCTGACCTTTCACCTCCACCACAGACAGGAATCCGTCACCGCCAGCCGATCACCGAACCGGAGTGCGACCTTTAACCTCGTCACCTTCCTCCACCTCATTAGACCATGTGTCAGCGGGGTGTGAAGGGGAAACTGTGTGTGTGTGTGTGAGCGTGGGCGTCAGGGTAGCCTCACATCACACACTGAAACAAAAAACACAATACTGAGTACATGAGAAGGTCAAAGGTCAGAGGTCGCAGCAGCCTGCTGACGTCTCCGTCTCCTAAACGCCTCAGAAACCCGTCAATACTTCGCTACGACCTCATTAACTACAAATAATGAACACTTTTCATCACTGCGGACCGTTTTCCAATCATGTAGTTAGTGTTGAGGCTGATTTTATTTCTTCCAGACGGCCATTAGTGTCTGCTATGAAAAGCAACCTAAAAGTTTCTACAGTCATTTTGGCCTGATGGTCCATATATCTTATTTATTATTCATAATTATACCATACGTATATGCAGGTTCTTTGTTTCACTGCCAAAATATTGTAGCCACGTGTGTATTTAGTTAGTTTATGCTGATTAACACTAAATTAAGTAGGAAACACACACACACACACACACACACACATCAACAATTAGGCTAATTAATTCATTTGTGGGGTTCAAGTTTCAATTTCATCAGTTTAAATTGGATAATTAACAGGCAGCTTTCTGGGGGACCTCGTATTCATTTTGGTGGAACACACACACACACTCAGTATTTAGACACCCCCGCTTCCTGTTTACCTGCCGGGGTTAATTAATGCTGCTTGTTTGGGGAACAGATTAATCATCAAGCCCCGCCCAGCTCCTTCCACAGTTCCTCGTCAGCTATTGGACACCGGTGAGATTGACAGGCCACTCAAACCTGTTGCCGGCAGCCGTTCAGAGCAGGGCTGTCAGTGTTGCAAATAGAGTGCGGATATGCTCATGCTAATTATGCTAATAAAGCTTCCATTGGGTTCCACTAGCATTTTGCTAACAAGTGATCAGCTGAGCCTAAACAAATAATCGTCATGTGTCTCTGACCTTTTCTGGCTGTATCTTATTTTGTAGAACATATATTAACACAAATTGGAGCGTTATTCTCACAACCATTTCGTCCAGCTAATAGTAGGAAAATTGTAGGAGCAAAGAAGCTAACAGTAAAGTAACATTTAGATTAGTGTAAAAACCGCTCGATGAACATGTTAGCGCTGTAATGCTAAAACTAACATTGTTTGCTAGGTTGCTACTGGCCAGGTAACGTAGCTTTGTCACCTGATGTAAAGCTTTGTGTTGATGGAATTGACTTTTGTGTTGATAAATGTACCAACAGAGTTATTAGAAACATTAAAAAAAATATATATATATATATATATATATATATATATATATATATATATATATATATATTTCATTTCCACTCCCTCCCAAGGTAAAAGAAGTGAACTTCAAAATGTGAATTTGTGCCGTCCTTCCGGTGTGATATGTGGAGCTGGCTACAGTCCAAGGAGATTGTGTCTTCACCATTGACAGTAGAGTTAATTAAATTTGGCTTGTTTCTGGGGAACAAGTGTTTTGGATTTTGTCCTTAACATTGTGATGCTATTGGGGAAATCCTTTATACACAAATGTAGGTTCTTTAAAACTAAACCTGCTTGAACCTTTGGAAGAATGAGATAAAAGGTTTGAATATGAAATGCTTTATCATTTGATGTTTGCTTTGTCCTTTGCTTAACCTGATGTAAACATAGTAAGGACAGATCTGATAAGATGCCTGATTTGTTTGTATGTTGTATCCTAAATAAGGGGGATAAATAAAAAAATACGTCTTCTATGACAGTTTTATGACAAATTTCAACTTTCTTGATGTGCAAAACTATATTTTTAAATTGATAAACATCATCTCGTTGTAATATAAGCTTGCCCTATATGCCAAAGTCAGCAAATCAGAAAATTGTATTTTCAGTGTTAAAAGCACAGTGTCCTAAATGTGTTTGGTCATTTGCATGGATAAGACAGGACACCTACAAAGGACAAACAATACATGTCAGCAACTGACATATCGGCAAAGTGAATACAGCAATAAATACAACAAAAGTTTATAAATGAATAAAATAAATGTTAAAATGAATAAAAGCACCTAAAAGCATAGAAAAATACACCTTTCCAAGATTAACTGAATAAACTGTACACACACTTGATCCTGGAAGACACAGATCAGGGCAACTAAATCTCTTCTCACGCTTGATTCTGATAGGTCGTGTGACCGCTGATCCTGGATTCGAACTTCAGCACATCAGGAGCTGCTCGAAGGCACTGTGGCAGACCTACAGCTGCTGAAACAAACTCTTCGGGCTGCTGAAGCTGAGCGCAGGAGGAAACTCTCCTCTCGGCCGACCTCTCAGGGTCAGCCCGAAAAAACTTGGCCAAAAAACATCCCCCTCCCACAATCCTCCTGGGCGAGCGGGAGGGCGAAGAGAAAAAACCAGCAGGATGGAGAGAAAGGGGAAGATGAAAGAGAGCAGAGGCGAGCTGCTGGCTTCACTGCCTCATTATTGAGTGTGTTACTGTGAGTGTGTGTGTGTGACAGGTACTCAGCTTGTTACCCAGCATGCTGCGGGGGTCAGCGAGGTCAGAGGTTGTGGGTGGTCACTTCCTGTCCATTAGCAGGAAAAGGATAAAAAAGACCCCTCATCAATCACCCAACACCTGGTCGCAGCGGGCAACGGTAACTACGAGATAACCAGGACCACGTGCGGCAGCGTAACACCAGGAACACCACGGGGCCGACCTTTGACCCCAGAGAGGAAGATTTCACTCTGAACACCTCTGAAACTTTACCTTCAGTCGGGACGCTCCGCTCCAGATGGCTATCAGCGCCGCTGCCACTGACCTTAAGTGGATCAAGTATCGTGATGTGAGTGCAGTTTCTGTGTCAGTGTCATTATTAAGTTCAGGAATCGGTTACAGTCGGCCTCAGCACGCCGCTGACTCAGACGGTTTTTAGTGCGTCCTTGGTGTCCCGCAGTGCAAGCCTTAAGGGGAGACATGGCAGGCAAAAACATGCTTTTATCAAAATATCCTTTTATCATGCGCTGATTTTGGGCTACAATGCTTCCTTACCCTTCCCCGCTTCTACCTTTAAGGCCGGATGAGCGACGTCTGCGCGCTTCTACCTTTAAGGCCAGATGAGCGACGTCTGCGCGCTTCTACCTTTAAGGCCGGATGAGCGACGTCTGCGCGCTTCTACCTTTAAGGCCGGATGAGCGACGTCTGCGCGCTTCTACCTTTAAGGCCGAATGAGCGACGCCTGCGCGCTTCTTCCTTTAAGGCCGGATGAGCGACGTCTGCGCGCTTCTACCTTTAAGGCCGAATGAGCGACGTCTGCGCGCTTCTTCCTTTAAGGCCGGATGAGCGACGTCTGCGCGCTTCTACCTTTAAGGCCGGATGAGCGACGTCTGCGCGCTTCTACCTTTAAGGCCGAATGAGCGACGTCTGCGCGCTTCTTCCTTTAAGGCCGGATGAGCGACGTCTGCGCGCTTCTACCTTCAACACCAGTTCAAGACACATGAACTGCATCATGATATGCTGAAATACCAGTGGGGGAGACGAAATGCATTCTGGGATTTGAATATGTTATTGTTACAGAAGATTCAGACAGATTCAGACATGACTGTTGACCCGAGGGTCCCTGGGTGAGAGACATGTTTGAGGAGGAGGATTCTGTCGAGTTTGCCAGTTGTGACGGAGACAAATTCAAATGCGTAACAAAGCAGGAGCGAAACTCCGTCCAGCAGTAAGTGGACAACTGTTGGTGAAAGAAATGAAAACCTTCATTAGGCTGTGTGAATGTGGCCGTTCTTCAGCTGCAAGCAAGTAACTTTTTCAGATTAACACCAGAAAAGGTTTGCAATGACAATAAACTTTCTTTATTGATTTTTATGAACACAAGGGCAAAGGTAATCATGTCCAATAAAAGCAAAAGTTGTCATCTCTCAAATGGTTTTTCTTTCATGTTTAGGTTTTTCAGTAAAGCCTCAGGTTTTAGAAGATGTTGTCAAACGGTGCCTCACGCTTTTCTAGTGGCCATAGGTCTGTATGAATTAACATGTCTTATCTCAGACTAGTGGAAAGAAAAGGTCCAAAATATACATTTAATAGTTTCTTTTTCTACCTTTACCTTTTCGATCTTTACATTTCACTAAATGTCTGAGACGCAATTAAGCTAAGCGTTAAATCTCATTGGCTAGTGTCACGATTGGTTTAGATGCGTCACCTAGTGTTTCCTTGACTTTTCCTAATTTAGCTTACCGCCTGTGTCTGTTTCTTTGTTTTATTCCTGATTATATTCTGAAGGTTTTTACAGAGGGGTTTGTTAGATATATCACTCACAGCCTGAATCAATCCATCGTCGACCGCTTGTCCTGCGTACAGGGTCGCGGGAGCCTGAATTATAGAACATTTTATTTGTTTATGCCCGTTGACGTCATTTTCAGATTTATGGAGTAATAAAAAGAGATATCAAAAATCCCCTCAGTAAGAACGTTTGAGTCTAATATGTCAACAAATTAAAACAATCATTTTGAACCTGACTTAATCCAGAGTTCAGATTTCAGTTCTTCAAATAGATGCAAATTAGCACATATTCCATTAGACACTGCCTCATTTGCATAGTTAAAAATCTAATTTCAGAAAACGCATACAAAGAAATATTGTCTTAATGTAGGTATTTCATTTTTTACCCTATTCACCAGAGCATACATTTGGAAACAGAAAGCACTGAGGAGGGTTGGGATTTCTGAATCAGTGACGAAAGTTTGTTTGTGATCTATGTGGTAACAGATGTTTAATTACTGTACGCAGCATGTTGTCTCAACATTACTTTACATCTGTATTCTCTGAATAATGTATAATAAGCAGAGGAGAAGGTTTCCGAAACAACACAAAGAATAAAAAAAAAAGGGAGGCAATATGTTTCACACAGGGAAGTGAGAGAGTTTAATGTCCTCAATATGTGCACATATAAAAAAGGAATCTAACAGCATGAGGAAGCCACAACCTCTTGGACTGGCAGATGCTGCGTTTTTGTGCACAAAGTAGGTGTGAAGTCTCTTTACTATTCTGCATTCAACGCTTCCCCTCCTTTGTTTTTACAGTGCATCACTTCTACCGCATCACAGACTTTATAGAAGTTTCTGTCTGTATGTAAAAACAGATTCAGTCACAGATGACATGCATCCTTCAATACAGGGGTGGAAAGTAACTACATACTGTACTGAAGTACAATTTAGAAACAGTGCCAGTATTTTTGAGTATTTCCTTGCTGCTACTTTCTAATTTTACTCCACTGTTATTTGAAAGCTGTTGCTACAAAAGATGTAAATATTCTAAATTAAATAACGTGATTAAATTACAAAATTAAATGTATTGTTAAACACTAAACCAACAGATCTGAACCTTTTTGACCTTTGACATTTCCCCTCTCAGCTTTGTCTAAAATTGTTTAAGCTTTAAATGATCCGATATTTCATCAAAACAGAGAAAGATCAGAGAAAAGTCTGAAAAATTATCCCCAATTTGAGAATCAGAACTTTGTTTTTCGTCTTTCTTCTCCCACTAATCATCTCACGACCCCTCAGATTTACCTTTGGAGGGGCCCGACCCCCAGGTTGGGACCCGGTGGACTGAAATAGCTAACTGTAGAAAAAAAGAGGTAAAACTAGGTGAATGTTTTTAGTCAGTTGTCCTGGGAAAAAAAAGGAAAAATATATAACGGGACATTTTGTAAGAACAAATGATGAAAACCATAAAAAATAAAACATGTTGCAGATTAAAATCTTAATGACTTTATAAATTTGTGTGTACCTGTTTATACGTATTATAGACTCTTATGGTTAGAATTCATTTTCATAGAAGTTAGTTTTTTATTTATTTATTTGGGAGGTCTAGTGTGAACACAGTTGCAGAAACACAAGAAGTACATTTAATACTTCTGTTTACTTAAGTAGATATTTTGAATGCAGCTATTTCACTTTTAATACATCGGTATTAACAATAGAATCGTCGTACTTTTACTGCTGATGCTTTTCGTATATTTGGTTGATACTTCTGTATTTTAACTTCAGTAGGATTTTGAAGGACTTGCACTGGAGTATTTTTACAGTGTCGCATTGGTACTTTTACTGAAGTAAAGCATCTCCGTGCTTCTTCCACCACAGATAGAAAATTACCTCAAAGTCGACTGCTATTAAATAAATATAAGAATTATTACACACCAGAATCATCCTGGTGAGTCAAACGTGTTTGGAAAATATAGATGTATATAGAGCAGGACAACAGGAAGCTGCAGGCTGATCATTTATCTGTGGCAGCATCACACACGCAGGCTGTCACAGAGTTGTTCTGAGCATGCTCAGTGCGTCTGCAGCTCAATTGACAACATCAAAAAGGTTCGATCGATCGGATCCGTGTTCAGACGCTCACACGCACCAGCTCTGACCTGCTGAACAGTCTGTGTGTGTGCGTCGAGATAATCGACCAACAACACACTCTGCTGCTAACACACACACATCCCTACATCAGTCTGTCGGCGACGTGTTATCTCCTCATCAACACGCACACATCTCGTCTCTCAGCGTGGATGGATAAGTGTTCCAGGCCAATCAATATTCAGATTCCCCTCGAGGGAACCCAAACATGTGTCACTCAGCCAGTGTGTTGTATTAAGTGTGTGCGTGAGTGATGTGTGTGCGCTCGGTAACCCAGAAACTCGGGTCCAGAGTGGTTGCCCTGGTTTACATGTTAACCCAGTTGTTCCGACCCGATCGGAGATCAATAGCAGCAGGTCGCAAGTTCGACTCCGCGTTCACGCCAGACACACGGCGTGTTCGGTGGAAAGAAAGAAAGCGTCTGGTGATTTTGTTGAGATGCTATTTTGGGATTAGCGCGTTCATATATTTAGTTACTGTGTCTATGAATGTCTGCACAGTTAATATGACGCTGTGTAGCCAGTTAGCTTAGCATAAAGACTGGAAACGGGGGGAGACAGCTAGCATGGCTCTGCCCACCTATCATACCACCCATCATCTATATGTATTTAAAATTAATAATATTTTAAAAGCATGCAAGGGAAGGTTAAAAGGCTCTTTAGTGGACCTCTCCTAAATAAAAATGATTTCAATCCTCACAACCAGACAAACACAAATTGCTCAGTAGTCATGATGAAATCAGCTGAAAGCAACAAGTTCTGACTCTTTTACTGGAGCTTCTGTGCTGAAAGGCATCATGGGAAATGTAGGAGACCACAGAGAGGAGGAGGTTCAGCTGAAGAGGAAACCATGAATGTTTGCTCATATAAACTAACGTGTAACGTTCAGCATCATTTCTGCCGCTCTGACCTTGAAGGAGTGTTTGTGAGAGCGACGCCAGTCCAACTAAACGCCATCTGTCACAAGACTCACACTCTGCCCTACTTCCACTCGTCCTGACAGCATCAACCAGGACATGAGTTATACCTGTCTGTCTGTCTGTCACTGGTAGTAAATGAAGATATGAAGACTGTGGGGAGCAGAATAAAGTACTCAAGTCAGACAGAAGCACAGTAGATACTCAGTAGAACGACATTACAGGTTCAGTCTTGCAGGATTTTCTCATAACACACAGAGAAATGGCTTAAAACGCACTGGTTTTGTTTCCGGTTTGCACCCCATTCTACTTCTTTATAACAGCCATGCGTAACGTCAACGTCTGACACAACTGCGCCGGCCTTAGCCTGGTTTATTCGCTCCAAACCAGCTGATGGAAACACACCTCTCTTTCTGCTTTCTTTTGGAAACTTATGTCTGCTTCCCCAAACAACGTTTTGTCATGAAAACAGTTGGCACTGGAAATTTAAAAATTAAAATTGGCACGTTATTTTGAGAATGGACGTGACGACGGACATCGTTTGTTCTGAGAAAACACGGAAAAAAGGAAAAGACCAAGAATACGGGTGAAAGACTGGATCAGCACACGCAGGCGGGCAGCGGGGTAGAAAATATTTTGTAGTAAAAAAGTAGCTGCCTGCTCCAGATGTTTAGGTAGCAGATGCTCGATACCTGTCTGCAGCAAAAGGGCCGATATTTACTCTCACGGGCGTCCACGCTATTTTTACTCTTCTTCGGTGTCTTTGCAGCCTCTGCCATGACAGGTACACTGAGAATACAGAGCTAACTTGCCGTAAAGCATTACGCCGTTGTCACGAAAGATTTCGTGGGTTTAGTGTTACAGATAATAACCAGGCGCTCCGGGCCCCGAGAGGCGATGACAGAGACGCCGTTCTGCCTGTGACGAGTCAGCTTACCATCAAAATGATTTCTCAGATCTGTTATTTTAAGAAAAATACTACATAATGCTCGGCTTTAATTAGATTTTTCATATTTTATTTATTCTATCAACGCTGGAGAAACCAGAAAAAGAATGTATCACTGAAATCGTGCACAGACAAGATAATTTCAATAAATACAACAACAAAAAATGCTGAATTATATGTTATGAAGCACTAACTGCCATTTCAACCCCTTCTTTACGTATAAACATCAGCTGTGAATATAGCTGTGAGTAGTTATTTTGTGTTCAGTCTAAAAAAAATACTGGAGATAGTTTATAAATTATGCATCATGTGTTATTGATTTACTTTTTAAATTGTTGGAAAAAAACTCACATTTCCTTAAGAAAGAAAAAAAACGGGCAGGACATGACCTCAGTGTCCTCCAAACTAAATATATAAAAATGAATTTATCATAAAACTGTAGAGCTGAGTTACAGTTTAAGCTTCAGGAAACATGTTGTCAGCGTGCACACACTCACACTCACACACATATGCACACACTCACATGCACACACATGCACACATGCACACACATTCACTCGTCCCTGCAGGCAAACAGCATTGTGAATGTGCTCTTCAGACAAACACCGAGCTGCTGCTGACGCGAAAACCAGCAGAGAAACAACAACAAGGTGACACCAGGGAAACAGGAAGTACACAGCAGGGTGACGTCACGGCGGTAAACAGGAGAAGCCCCTTATCAGACCCCTCATCTGGACAAATCGATGGTGGCGTTTGCTCAAAGCGCCGCAGAGTTCACTCAGTCGGGCTGATCAATCCTGCAGTTTACTGAAGAGATTCAATATTCACATAGACAGACGGCACAGTGATTATTAGAGAGGACGGATAATGAGAGCAGGACGAAGAGGAGGAGGAGGAGGAGCAACTATGAAACAAGACGACGCCCTAAATACATCTTTTCCTTTGTTAATGATGCGGCCTGCCTCAGGACCAATCAGCAACGAGCATCACTAAGCCTCTCCACAACACTGAGTCTGCATCCCAAAAACACGGACAGCATCACGGTTAATCCCTTGGGCCTCGGTATCCCACAATCCACTGCATGTTGCTCACCTGTAGTTTATCACCAGAGAAAAACTAAACAATGAATCATTTACTGCTAAAGAAAACACGATGGTAAAGAGCTGCCAACTGCTGATCAACTTTATCAGTATTATCTGCTCGTTTATCAGCCACATCAGGATTATTGGGCTTTCTGAAGAAACTTCAGACTCTCAGCTGCTGTGACATTTTGTGGCAGCTAGGCTGCGTAGCCATGTATCCTACCAATGTTATCGCTAAAGCCAGCAAGACGAGACTAACAGCTCATTAATATGCTCACCACCAACTGGACAGGGAGTCTACAACAGCGTTGCATTGGGATTATTTCCAGCATTGTAAAGAAGATTCACTCAATGGTGGAGGATCTTTGGTTAACAGCAGCCCTGCCTGGAGACACACTTTGATGCAGAACGTCTCCACTTTAACTTAACATCCGAAGCTCGGACTGGCTCGGTTGTTTGCGCTTTCAATCTTTCATCACATACAAGAGCTACAAGAACTGTGTTACAGCGTTTTGGTAACATTATTAAAGTACAAGTTTTATCAAAAATGAATGACTGCCAGTGAGAGATCAAACCAGAGCTTTAAACCAGCAGAGAGTTTTTTAACATTCCAGACATTTTCCAGGATTTTGGAGGACAAAAAAAAAAAACACCGCATAGCATCAGCTCAACAACGTCACACCTCACTAACAGCCTGGGGGGGTCAAAGGTCGCAGGTCACAGCACCCTGACGAAAGACGAACAAACATTGCTGTGTTTGCAGAGCATTGCTTGCAGTGACGATGGCGAAGGAGGAGAGGAAGAAGAGCTGAGGACAGTGTGTCTGCACGCAGCCCTGAAACCAGAGCTCATTTAATGTTAATCAGGCACGCTGCTAACTTCTAACTTATTTAAATCTGCCGTTCCTCTTCCTCTTTAGGCTTCCCCCTCCCCTCACCCAGGGCAGACTGAGGCAGACCGATGGACCAGACATCCGGTTTCCAAACAAAAAGGCGGAGCGTCACGCCGCGTATATCAGAATATCAGCATGAAGCGTTTACAAACGTAGTGGCATCAGATCGTCTTATTCACCTGGAGAAATGTGCACGATCATGCAAACACACACACAGTAGTACTTTTAAAAAAACTACTGCAAACGATGTGTTTTAAAGAAGATGTTTACCCGTGGTGTGTTTGAGGCTACAGGGTTTCTGTTCCCAACATCTCTGGAATGAGCCTCCATAACAGCTACAGTGGGCTTTTCCCTGTGAAGCCTCTCAGATTGATGAATTTGAATAATAGTTCAGACGCCTGAAGAGGTGAAACTATCCAGTGTTTCACACAAAAGACAGGAAAGATTATAGAAAAAGTCCAGAAAAATGCATTGAAATTTGTGACAGAACAACATTTCTTTCTTTTTCTGTCCCCTTTATCATCTTGTGACTCTTTCACAGAGTTTTAATGTAGTAAAACCAATGTGGCTTATTTATCAACATTACTTTAATTACTAATTCATACACTCATAGAATAGTGTCAGAAACTACTGGAATATTCTAAGAGTTAAGGCTATTCTTGACTCCATAAAGGGACTAAAAAGATTGCTGGTTTAAGTATAACTTCTTTAAAAACACAATATTATTATTACTTTTGTTACATAACAATTAAAGAACATTCAAAAACAGGTTGGCATATCCAAACAAACTGGAAATGTCTACCCATCCAGCTCTGTCTGGTCAACGTTTGCAGGGCGAAAATGAAAATAAGAGCCACGTTAACCCAGTAACCTTCCAATTATGTAACTTTCAGTTTGTTTCCATGATTTTCTTGTTTGACAAAAAGGTCAAAGGTCAAGCCAGGGGTGTGACGCTCTAACCTCGCTGTCAGGGAGAGCAGGAAGGTCGAGCCAGCAGCTCAGGTGTAAAAAGCCGTCAGTATATCCAGCAGCGCATGATTACTGAATATAATGAGACGATTACACCCGTACAACTCACCTCTAATATCAACACACACACAAACAAACATTAACACTCATGCACACGCACACACACTCGCCTCAGCAGCAGTAGAGGCAGTTAAGTGTTTCTCTGAGGCGTTCAGGGACTTTATGCCTCTTCCAGCTGTCAGAACCAAAACTGAATGATGGACGATGATTGGCTGTGGCTGCCAAGCGTGCGCACACACTCACAAACACAGAGTCAGTCACACACACACACACTTTCCTGAAGCTGCTGGTGAAATATTCAGTGCTGCGCTCACTAAAGGCAGCTCATCTGCCTCGAGACATTTACACCTCATTTTGCCAATTTAGTGTGGCATCCCTCCTCCAGCCCGACACACACACACACACTCACTAAAGTCAAGCTAGTTAATTCCAGCCTCAGTCTACTTCTCCCATGCTAAACCCACTCAGTCGTTCTCTAAGGCAGCACTCATACCAAAGCTAATCGCTAAGCTAAAACACTCACTCACACTCTCATGCAAGTTTGTATATATATATTAACGTTGAAGGAGCAGGACAGTCAGTTTCTGAGGTGCATGATTGCACCTAGCTTAGTCACACTGCATGCTATCAATTTACCCCCTAACCATCCTACTGACCTGCTAACTATTCTGCTAGTGAGCCAACTAACCTGTTAACTAATGTGCAGCAAACTGTAGTCGAGTCAGGAGGTTTGCAACCAGCTAGCTTGATCACTAAAAGGATTTCTATCAATGACTACTTGCTTACAAGCCAGCTAAGACAACTGCACTGTGTTTACACCTAGCTTAATTTCTAAAAGGCTGGCTACGCTAGTAAATAATCCCTATAAAAACATAACTCAGCTGCTAACTAAAAAGCCACCATGCTAGATAACCAACAAACCGATCTACTTATCTGACAATTAACCGACTAATTAACATGCTAAAAGGCTAACCGATCATCTCACTGAGATACCTGCTAACTAACCAAATAACCTGCTTACTTACCAGCTGAACTGTTAGCTAACATGCTAAAAAAAAAGCTAATATGCCATGAAATGTGTTAACAAACCAACACACTTGCTCATCAACAAACTAACCACCTAGTAAGGCAACTAACATGCTAACCACCAACCTCATCTGCCAACTAAACACTTAAATGCTTAGCTAACAAACAAAACTGACAAGCCAGCTAACATGGTAACCAACATGCTAACAAGCCAACTAATCTTCTCACCAACTAACCTCCTAATTAACCAAATCACTTCTAGCTAACTAACCAGCTAAACAACCGACAAACAATCCTAGCTAACCAACAAACATGCTAACCAACCAGCTGACCTGCTAGCCAGCCTTTAGTTGAGCTAAACTAAATTGCTAACTAACTGAATCACCTGCTAACTAACATGCTAACAATGTAGCCAACCTGCTAACCAAAACACTGCACTTTTTACTGATTTACTGACAAGAGTGATACACACAGAGGGGATTGACTCACCTGGTAGCTTAGCATCAGTGTTGTCCTAACATGCTAAAAGTCCTGTTAGCATAGAGTCTAAACTGTTTATGTACTGGCCTTTAGTGCCCGCCTCCAGCCGTTTTGTGGACCTGATTGGCAGGCTCAACCAGGAAGTACTGCATCAGCCAATGAATGGGTGAGTAATAATACCAAAAAGAGAAGACGTTTTCTTCTCATTTCACCTGTTTCTGTTTTTTATTTTATTCTTTTATTTTGTTTTCTACTTTTAACATGTGTTATTTCATTATACTTTTATAACTTCATGTCTTTTTTTTTGCATATTAAAGCCTACGGTTTCTTTTTGTTTGACTCAGTTTGTTTTAGAAAATCCTTTATAGGTGAGAATTATAAGTAGACTTCTGACTGGACCAGCACATGACTGATGATTAAAGGGGCACGCCACCAACTTTAAACATGGTGTATTCAGTTTATTGGTTGTGGAGTAGTTAACAGCATGTGAACAGCATTGTGTTTTATACTGTTAGGTTCAAGTTTGATTGACGTGGGAGGTAAAAGATGGTCTTGTGTTGCATTATAAGAAATGTGGGAGCCACCGTTTTTAGGGAGGTTTGACTATCACCATATATTAGGAGAGTATAGTCAGGATCTCTGGGCCTCTGGGCTGAGTATCCTTACAATATATACAGCATTCAACTATATTTTGAGTAAACACAAAGTAAATCTGCATCTCGTTTCCCCTTAAATTTGTCGTTTTTGTGTGTTTCTTTGACTTTTCAGCAAAAAAAGAGTAAAGACAAACTGTGTGTGAATGTCCATCTCCTTCTAGGTGCATTCAGACACACGTATTTGTGTTCTCAAGTACTAACAACACAACTGTAATCCTGTCAAAGTGTCCAATCTGTGCTCCGTCCTGCCTGTCAAAACTAAATGATCCCTGGATCTTTCATGGCTGCAACTAATGATCATTTTCATTATTATTGTTAGCTTCCTGTTTGATTGGCTAATTATTTAATCTTCCCACATAACAAAATGGTTTGAAACAGTCCTAAAGCCACAGATATTCAGTTTACAATGATTATAAAACATAAAATCCTCATATTATCCTCAAGAAGCTGGAACAAACGAATTTTTTTTTTTCTTGGTAAATTACTTAAAATCTGTTTCACTGGCAGAGAAAACAACACAAACACAAGTATTTGGGGATTTCAGGCAGACAAATGAACACAGTGTGAAGATCAGCAGTCGGTCCGCACAGCGGATCAGTCAGCCCAAACTACCCAGCAGCCCCTGCAGCGGCACGCTGACTCTCCATGTGTTTATTTATTAGTTTGCAGGGATCGCTCCATTGGCTGCTCGGCCACCCGCGACATCCATGATGGAGGACACGGGAAGGAGACGGGTCCAGAGAGGTACGGGGACAGGGACTTTACCTGCCAGACGCACACGGAGACATCACCTGAGGCTGTATGCAAAGCGTGATGCAAACACTGACGAGAAGAAAGGTGTGTGTGTCACATCTCTGCCTGCCCGAACATGTCTCTGCTCCCAAAGAAAGGTTTCAGCCCCCACCGCTGTCGCCGCCGCCCGACGCCTCCCTGTCACCATTACCATGACGACACTGACAAGGCAGGCATGACAGACAGTTTAAGAGGTGTTTGTGGGTTTCCAGGGTGACTTCCAGGTATGTCATCACTCCATTCGTCGCTCTGTTGTCACCTTTTGTCTCTCCGCCTCTACAGTGTTTCTCTCTATCACTTTATCTGTTTTCTGTGGAATGACGAGCGGCGGGGTCAACAAAGAACCACACACACAAACAAACACACACGCTCGCAGTGAACTCTTACAATCTCATCAACAAACTTTCAAACCAGCCGGTTATAGATTAAAAATGCTTCAAGAATCAGCTGCTGCTCAGCCTCTTTTCTCCTCTGATAATTTTGGAAGCAGATTTTAGTCAGATTTAAGTCTCTTGATGTGAAGTAAAGGTCCAATCCCTCAAGTTTTCTTTTTTTTTCTCCACCAGTGATGTTTTAAATAGAAACTTTTTATTTTATACAACCTGACAGCACATTTACTGTTTAAACATGTTTTTTACTTTGTGAACCAGCTAATGTCAAGAGTACTTTTTTACTTTAACTCTTGTGACGCTGGGGCTGCAACTAACGATCATTTTCATCACTGATTCATCCGCTGATTATTTTCCCAGCTGCTTGATTAATTGTTTTGTCTTTGCAAACTTTTCCCAATTTATGGGACTTATTTACATGAGTTGTTTTGTCCAAAACTGAACGTATTCAGTTTATTATCATTTAGGACACATACAAGCATCAAATAGCCACTTTTAAGAAGCTGGAACTGGTGTCATTTTTATATTTTTGCTAGTGACAGACAGATTAATCGTCCGACCAAAAATCCAGCCTAAAAAATAATGGGATTATACATGACTTTTCTTTGCTTTCTATTTTTTTCCTTTTAGAACAGGCACACATTAATCAGCATAACTGTAAATGTTCCAGTGTTAACCTACTGGCTAATTTTCAGCTGCAGTCCTTCGGCATGATGCTTTGAAACCTTGATATCGGCTGCCTCGCTCTCTAAATTTCAGCATCGGCCATTTAAACTCACGTATTGGTCGACCTCTAACTTGTGTTTCTCTTGTCAACAGAAGCCCATTAAAAGACAAAAACCAACAACGCGTCCGTCCGTCTCTCAGTACTTTCCAACTTCCTGCCTGTAGCTCTGAGCTCCAAGCTCCACTGGTTCATTCTGACTTACTTTAAAAACACCTCACAAATATATTGGTTCATTTTAAAAAAAGGCTCCGCTGGACATATATCAGTATATGGCCAAAAGTATGTAGACACCCCAGAATCCAAAGGAGTGGAGGCTGATACAGATTGGGTGTCCGCATACTTTTGGCCATTTACCTTCCAGCCTTTTTGACTTTAACACATCATGCTGTTCACGGAGGGAAACATCTCCCTGCTTATTTACCGTTACACTACAAATCATCATTGATTCTTTCACATATTGACAACGTTGTTTGTTGTTGTTTTTGGTTGTTGGCCTTGTGTCAGAGTGTTTGCTCTGCTGCTCTGTCTGCTGTTTTTTTTTTTTTGTGGGGATTGAACATTAAGAAGCGGCTCTGCTCGTTTGGTTTCTGACAGCATCTGACGAGAGAACATGAGCGCTGCTGTCCAACAAACACCGACGCAGAACAGATTTGTTATTTTCTGTTTCTGAGCTTCTGCAAGCGGCTTTAACAGGATTCACACAAAACCTTCAGGGAAATTTTCAGCTTCCCCTCCAAACAAAAAAAATAAAATAAAGAGAGAAAGAAGCAAAAGGAAAAAAGCTAAGGAAAAGTCACAGATGTGGAGTTGTGTGTTAACATCCGACCTCAATCCTCCAATTTAACCTCCAGAGATTAGGATGAGCCACTAATCCAGACCGACAGAGAGAGACACAGAGCTTCCTGTTGGACGTATTTCTTATGTGTTTTGTCTGTTTTATTAAAAATATATTGTTTTAAATTCTACAAAAAAAAGCTCTCGTTTCTACCAATAAAACAGATTGAAGCGAAATTAAAATAAAGAAAAGATGAAATGAAAGATGACAAGCTGAGGTCAGCCAGAGGATTAGAGAGAGAGAGAGAGAGAAACAGCTGTTCACTGAGCACACACACATGCGCTAAGAGCATGCTAACACGCTAAAGGGCTGCATTTGAGGACCCGACTGAAGCCTTAAATGCTTGAATGAAAATCTGCACTACAAACTGAACTCACTGATCCCACACGTGAAATATTATATTATTAAATATCCAAACAAGTCTGAAAACCTATCCAGCGGAAGAAGAAGTGTTCAGATCCTTTACTTATGTAAAAGCACTAATACACCAAAAGGATGGAAGTATTATCAGCTGAATGTACTTAAAGTACATGCATAGTGCAGTAAAATGTTCCCTGTCAGTGTTTCTATATTAGATCTGATGTTTCTGGATTAATATATTCCTGCTGCATTAATTATTGTATGTTGCATTTTACTGCTGTAGATGTTTAAGGTCGAGCTCACTTTAACTACCCTACAACGTCAATTAATAGCCCAGGTCGTTGTGGATGTTTTCACATCAAACTGGAGCAACAATAAATAATAACTACTGTAATAATACATTCTAAATTTCAGTAAACTAAAATAAAGTGCCTAATTTTTTTAGGTTGAAGTGATGAAGTGTAGTCTTCACCAATTTTTTAATAAACACTCAACACATCTTAACAAATGAACAGCTGTAACTCCTCCTCTTCGTTCATTCCCTCTTATAAACCACTTTCCTGATTTCTCTTGTTCAGTGAGAAACGTGAGCTCTAGTTTGTCCTGCCAGCTCGGATTGGAGATCTCTGAGATGTTCTGGTTCTGATCGGCCCGTGGGAGGAATGTACATGTAAAAATCTGTACATTCTTGATTATAAAGCCATGTGAAATATCTTTTCTCTTTCTTCGTGTGTGTGTTTCGAAAACGTCTCGACTCTGAGCAGCGTCACATGAGACGTTTGGAGCACATGCGATTGGCCTGTGAGTTTCCTGGGCCGCTAAACCAGGACAGTAAATACTAGAAAAGCTGCGCGGGTTAAAATAGAAAAGCTCTGTAACAAGGTAGGAAGTCTCAGTAATAAATCGGCTGTAGGTCGGCAGTCCGGAGAGGACAAACTAAACTTTAGTTTATAGTTTACATAGTAGGTCTAGCTGTAGCATCCTGTAGTAGTATTTGTCGACAGGATGATCCAGCACTTACAAATTAAACGCTTTTGGACTTCATCTTGTTCATCTTTATACATTTAGAAATATCTTGGATCAATCAATCGATGTTGTGTATGTTTATTTTGTTAAATATTATGAGAAAAAGCCAAATTTTTGTAATTCTTTTGTAATTCATCGCACAGTTTTAAAAAACTTTTATCAAATTATTATGGTTTATTGACTTACATAACCTTTGAGCTTAGCTTGAACAGATTTTATGGATATGAACCTGGACCATTTGTATTGCCGAGTTCGAAGGGCTAATTCCTTTACCATAGCATACTGGTAAATCAGAACTAATAATACGTAAGTTTAAGTAGCTTATAGCTCAAGAAGGTGACCTGGTGGGCTTCAAGAGGTTTTATATGTTTCAAAGAACGCCTATAAAAACCAGACCAGGCGTCTAATTGAGACCTGTTTTATTTGTCAAAACATGGAGGTCAGTTAGGTCAGTGCATCATCTATAAGAACTCTGAAGACCAAAACACTGAACCATCAACTCAACACTGCTGAGTTCTCCTCCCTCCTCCTCACAGAGACTCCACAAAGTGCAGCCAGGAAGAGGAGGAGGAGGAAGTGAAGGCAGAGCAAGAAGATGAGGAATGTGGAGGAGATAAAGGAGGAGAGGCGATGAGAGGGAGAGATAAAAGAGAGGGGGGAAGGAGAGAGGAGACGAGTGTTTCCCATCCAAACAGACACTTCAGGTGATACGGGGAGAAAACGCCTCGTAAAGAACGACAACATCTCTCTCCCGCTCCCTCTCTTATCTCCTCGCCACAGTCTGAGCGGAGGAAGGAGAGGTGATTCAAGGTGAAGAACGAGGCGGCCATATTAAATAAAAATGAGAGGAGAGACGGAGGGAGGGAGAAAAGGAAGAGCATGGGTGAGGAAGGAGCGAATAAAGGAAGGGAAGAGGAGGACGGGGGAGCAGAGGAAGAGGAGAGGGGGAAGGAGGAGAAAAAGGAAGGAACAGGAGAAAGTGGATACGAGTAAAACAGAAGGAAAAGGAGGACAAGACGGATGGAAAGAAAGGAAAAAGATTAGAAATGAAAAGGCAGGAGTGAAGGGAGAAGAAGGGAAGGAAAATAAAGGAGTGAAGAGGAAGGACGGGTAAGGAAATGAGAAAGGAAAGCAGAGGAAGGAGGAGACGACAGAATGGGAAACTGGTGGAAAAATGGAGACAAAGGAAGGAGTGCTGGCTGTACACTGAAGGATAACTGGGCCGATTCTGGGTCCGGATCGCCCTCCTGACAAGCGTGGGGGGGGCGTTCCCGAGCCGAGGCGGGTCGGAACAGATTATCGGTTTACAGACAGAACGTGAAGGTCGCCAGCTGGATCGGAGGCTCCTCCGATCAGAAACCTGCAACAGCCAATGACAGTAAAATGCATGTGTAGAATCAGCAGTAAAATCTGATCAAAAGCGCTGAAAAGGTTTGATGACTTTGCACCAAAAAAAGGTTTAAAAAGCGTTTTTCCTCGCAGGTTATACTTCTACTACATTTGCGTGGTGTCAGTGACGCAGCCTGATGCCTTCTGCCTTCTTTGGCATTAGAGGCTCTCCCAATTCAGTCGTATTAAGGATTCTTAAAGAGGCGAGTCTCCTCGACAACAGTCAGAACAGCTTGATCACGTGAGATTCTGTGAGATCTTAGAGAAACTATTCAGTATAAACGCAGAGTGCGCGCTCCCACGTTTGGGCTGAATCAGCGTGTTTGCGTTCTTCTGCTGTCGTGGTGTCTGTGGTATCTGAGAGAGAGTAATGAAGAAGAAGGGAACGAAAAGTGGAAGAAAGGAAAGGAGAGACGGAAGGAAAGAAAGACGGAAGTAAGAAGAGACAGAAAGAAGGAGAGACAAGGAAGAAAAGACAAAGAAGGAAAGATGGAAGAAAGAAAGACAGGAAGAAGGAAAGACGGAAGGAAGGGAAGACGGAAGGAAGGAGACTCAGAAGGAAGGAAAGACGGAAGGACGGAACAACGTAAGGACGGAGAGATGGAAGGAAGGAAAGATGGAAGCCCTTTTGCTCTATAAAACCTCTCTGAGCTCAGCAGACCGCTGCGTCATTTTCTGCCTCAGCGCTGAAGCAGTTAACACACATACACACTAACACACACACACACACACTAACACACACACACACACACACTAACACACACATCTCTGCCAGTCATAAAATCCCTGGACCCTGCAGGCCGGAGCGTGACGAGGGCAGAGGGCGTCCCACTGTGTGTGTGTGTGTGTGTGTGTGTTAGAGTGTGCGTGTGTGTGTGTGTGTGTGTGTGTGTGTGTGTGTGCGCTGCCGTTGAGACAGAGACATATAAAGTAGCACAAAGGTAAAAAACTGTCTTTAAGGTTGAAGTCAGCAGACTGTGAAAATCCTGCCGGCGGAGAGCAGAGGATGAAGATTAGTCAGGTGATGAAGATGAAAATGATGAAGATGAAAATGAGCAGTTATACAGACCAGAATCGAGCATCACAAATGGATTCTCAAGTTTGACTACATAATTTGAACTCAAGGTCCACTTACTAGCTTTTTCTGGAGCTTTTTATCGTCTCTCCTGGTCTTCATCGGTGGGAGTTTGCTCAGTTGAATGATGAAGATGAAGATGGTGAGAATGATTGAGATCGAGCACAGAATGAACTACTAGTGATACTGGTACTTAGAGATGGGAATCACCAGGGGCCCCACGATACGATATTATCACGATACTTATGTCACGTTAAGGTATTATCACGATACTTATGTCACGTTAAGGTATTATCACGATACCTACTGTATATCACAATACTTATATCACAATACTTATATCACGATACGATATTATCGCGATACTTAAGTCACGTTAAGGTAATATCACGATACTTATATGACGATACGATATGACGGTACTTATATGACGATACGATATCACGATACTTATGTCACGTTAAGGTAATATCATGATACTTATATCACGATACGATATTATCGTGATACTTAAGTCACGTTAAGGTAATATCACGATACTTATATGACGATACGATATGACGGTACTTATATGACGATACGATATCACGATACTTATGTCACGTTAAGGTAATATCACGATACTTATATCACGATACGATATTATCACAATACTTATGTCACGTTAAGGTAATATCACGATACTTATATCACGATACGATATTATCACGATACTTATGTCACGTTAAGGTAATATCACAATACTTATATGACGATACGATATTATCACGATACTTAAGTCATGTTAAGGTATTATCACGATACTTATGTCACGTTAAGGTAATATCACAATACTTATATGACGATACGATATTATCACGATACTTAAGTCATGTTAAGGTATTATCACGATACTTATATCACAATACGATATTATCACGATACTTATGTCACGTTAAGGTATAATCATCTATGTCCCGATATGATATTATTTTACGATTTTAAACATATTGCGATATATTGCAATTTATTACCTTTTTTCCAACTTCGAATTGTGTCCCCAAAGGAAAACTCTTTTTCTCGTGGATTGAAAAAGCATTATTTTAGTACCAAACAGTAAAAAATCTTGTGTATATTTTATATAATAAAACACTGATACATAACCTCCGTGTAGTGATACAGTAGTTCTATTGAAAACATCACGATACTATGCTGTCTCGATTTTTAACCCCCATGTCTACTAGTATCTCTATTGTTAGTGATAGAGATCGCTTAGTGGATGAAGACGCCGTAATAATCAAATAAGAAAAGGAAGGAAGGAGCTGCTGGTGGTTATTTTGTATTTCCTCATTGATGAAGTCATGTTTCTCTCTCCCTCTCGCGCTCTCTCCAGTAGCTGTCACTTCCCTCGCCGTCACCTGTCAGTCAGGATGCAGACGGAGGCGGTTGGCGCTGCGACTGCCAGTGACTGTACACTTGGCAGAAGGTCCTTTAACACCTCGAGTTGTACTCTCTCCCTCTCTCTCTCTGTCTCCAGAGACTCTCTGCTGACAGTCCTGATTGTCACTTAGCATCTGCTGCAAATTACTGCACTCTGTTCCTGAAAATACTGCACAACTGACGCTGTTACTGTCAGTAAAACTACTTCTGATACCGCTACTGTTACCACCGGTGGGACTACTACTTATACTGCTGCTGGTGGATGGTAGGTACGTGAATAAAATTTCCAGCATGGTTAAATGCTAAAACAAATTGTAGAGATAGAAAGAGGTTGAAATATCCTTTGAAATTATACCAAGACCAAGACACAACACTGGTCATTTGGAAGCCAAAAGTAGTCACTTTATTTTGTCCAAAGCTCCAAAGTCAAAGCAAAAGCTGCTGCTTCTTACGTTCTTCGTCAATGGAAGCAGATTTTGCGGGCAATAAAACTCCAAAGTTCGTCGTTAAAATTCGTGGACATTTCGTTCACTTGTAGTTTAGCAATTAAACTAAATGTCTGTTACAGTTTAAAGGACGTTTTTACTCACTTTCAGCAAAAAAACGAGACGATTTTGTGGCCGACAAACTTTGGCGCGCTCACAATGTCAACGGGAAAGGCTGTGTTCGAAACCGAAGGCGGCTGCCTCAGAAGGCGTCACTTTCAAGTGAAGGCAGCTCTGTTTACATTAGTATCGAACAGCCTCCTAGGTCGTCTCTTCTGGCTGTCAGAAGAGACGCTAGCCTTAGCATAAGCTGACTAGCTATAGAAAAGCCAAACGGCTAACAGACGCCTCAGAAATCAAACTGAACAAACTTGGTTGGTTTCAGTCACGGGCTGATATGATAGCTCAGTGTTTAGTTCTCGCTAGATTTTCAAAAATCTAAGTGAGAAAACTACTAAAAACTTTTAAAAACGTATAATTGTGTACAAATTCGGCTTGTTTGAGCGCCATCTTGACCAGCTTTCGATCATCTCAGGAGACGGGAAGAGATGCCGTTTCGAACAGCACTCGATGCCTCGCTGTCCTGTTATGCTGAGACAGCAGTTTAGTCCGTTTCCAAAACAGCCGGTGACCTGAAACGAGGACGTACCTCTGGTTCTGCTGGTGGTGCATCAATCAGAACCCGGAGGTTCCACAAAAAACAAGCCAACAGGAGCAATTATTATACTGATACCCCTACTGTTACCATCAGTGGCACTACTACTGATAATGATACTGTTAGTGGTGGTAAAACTACTACTGATACCTGTTTCTACTTTCAGTGGAAACTACTATTGAGAATGACACTAATGCTGTTAGTGGTACCACAATACTGACACCGGTAATTTGACTGCTAGTTGTACTTTTACCTATACTAATACTCCTGTTAGTTAAAATACTTTCTGATACTGTCAGTGGTACTACTATACTGGTAATTCTACTGGTTGTGGAACTCTACCAAAACCGATACTGATTCTGTTAGTGGTACTACTACACTGATACGACTGCTGTTAGTAAACCGCTACTGATAATAGTGGTAATATTACTGCTAATGGAACTATTACTCATTCTGATACTCTGTCAGTGGTGCTACTATACTGATACCACTCCTGTTGGTGAAAATACTACTGACACTATTACAGCCACTGGAACTACTACTGATATTAATTCTAGTTTTGGTAATTCCACTGGTTGTGGAACTTTTACTTATACTGATATTACTTCTAATACTGGTAATTGTACTGCTTGTGGAAGTATTGACTATACTGATACTCCTGGTAGAGAAAGTACTGCTGATACTGTTCTACTTCACTCACTACTAATATTACTGTTAATATCACTACTGCTACTACAACCACGCCTTGCTTAAAATAACATTCCCGTAGTGAAGTTTGGACCTGTTGAGCTTCCGTCCACATCTCACCTGTCTGGTTTTAAAGACTTTAGACCCGTCAGGTAATGAAGATCCATCGTGTGTTTTTATTCACCAGAAACAATGACAGTATATCAGGATACACTAATCTAAACCGAACCAAACCCTGTTCTCTGTTCTCTGAGTCTTTGTTCTGCTGCTGGTCTCCAACACCACAGTCACACTGCGAGTGCATTCATGCTAGCAGCATCTGTACAGCTGCTGCTGCTGCTGCAAATAACAAGCTGCCATGTTGTCTGTGTGTGTTTTCCTGCACACAGAGTTCAGCAGCCCGGTGTAGAGAGCAGCTGTACAGCACCTGACCTTTGACCCTGCCTCCAGGTGTGTCCTGAGTCATACCACCTGCTACCAGCCCTGTTTGAGGCACGCACACACGCTAACACACACACGTTTGTTCCTCTATCCCTGTGAGGACATCCCATTGTCATAATGCATCCTACCTTAACCATCACTCGTTAGAGCGAGTCCTATACCGCGCTGTGATTGGCCGGCTGCGTATTTGGGGCGTGGCTTAGCGAAGGGTCGATTGCAAACTGAGGTGAGCAGTTAACTTTTCCTTGCTGGATATTTTCTGAAACTGGTCCAGGCTCAACACGAGACGTGTGTCCATGTGTGTAGAGACGGCGGAGACCAGAAAGCTAATGTGGCTTTTTTCAGTCGTGTTTAATGAAAATATAGTTTATAAATTACAGCAGCTTTCTGATTGGTTGATGCAGATATAGGGGGTGCAATCAAATGCAACCCAAAAATATTTTAAAGGTACATATAAGAGCTCGGCACATGTAAGTTATGTGATTTGTCACGACATAACCATGTAGTTTGGATAATCTCGTATATATTTTTATGAGAAATGCGACCGAAAAAAAACGCTGGAAAACGTGGCGCTCCCATTGCTATGAACTGAAAAAAAGACGCCGGCCTCAGTAAAAAACACCTTCCGAAAGCGCCTCTTCCTGCGAAGAGATTAAAGTCCCCACCGAGACACAAAAACATGAAACCAACCAGGGCTGACCCCGAACAGTCAAAGATTCGATGGGCGGAGCCTGATTCAACTTACAAGAAACATTTCAACGTTTAATGCCGTAAATAAATAAAACCTTCAATAAATGTTTTTTAAAGTGCGTAAATAAATCCAGAGGTGTAACCTTAACCCTGGGGCGTCAGTGCGCATGTGTAGGCGTGGCGTGTGTGTGTTTAGTGGCAGAAGAGGAAGACTTGCTGAAGAGATTTATTTGATTTATCACCGTTGATGAACCGCACAAAGAATATTTTATCGTTTTTAAATAGCCGGCTACCTGAACTAGACCCGCGAGGGACCACGGCGTGCGCGCAGCTTTTCGGCAGCACGGAATGCACGCAAAACAAGACCGGGGCGAGAGAGAGAGAGAGAGCAATCGCCGCGCACAAAAACACACGATTGGACAGCGGACTGTAGGCAGGACTCTAAGATTCGACTACGTAAACTCTTATTCAGGGACTCGGCCCTGAAACCAACATACATGGTGATACGTGTAGCGTTTGTGCTCCTCTTCACCTCCATTTTTTTTTTTGAGCCCACGCTCCTCCTCCTCCTCCTCCTCTCTGCATGTCTGCATTTTACTGTCACTCGCCTGTTATGTTCTTGTGTGTGTGTGTGTGTGTGTGTGTGTGTGTTGTGTGTGTTAGGCCTCAGGCAGGTTTCCGTTCCACTTCGCTTGTGTTGTTGGAGCAGGTGGCAAGACACACACACACACACACACCGAAAACATGCAATAACACACTAACAAAATTATGCGTCCTGTGTTTTTGATTTCTGGCTCCACATAAAAGTAAAACACACACACACACACACACAGGCTGATCTTTGTATTGACTCGTCTCAGTGGCTCAAACACAATCACAGCCCTGAGGGGGCGACCGAGATAGACAGAGACAGACAGAGATGGAGAGAGAGAGAGAGAGGCTGAATAGGAGACTGAAGGAGTTCCTTCACGGTTCTCGACGTTCTCTATAGATCAGTTAAAATAAACTGCAGCATCGGAACAAAAGAGCCGAGCATGAGAAGATTTCATATTTCACACCGATTGTTTTTCTTCCTCTTAGTACATTTAATCGAGTACTGTACGTGAGTTTGAGGTGCCGTACTCCGCTTTCACATATTGTTCACTCCTCCACTACATTAATTCAGATTAAGAAAAACAAAATATAGTCAACAGCCATAATATGACATATGGGATAAAAGAAGATAAGGTAAAGCAGAGGAATTCATTCTCTTTGTACTTTACTTTTACTACGGTATTGTTACTTGGTGAGATTTAAGTAAAATCTGGCGTGGCGTTTGGCGTGCTAGCATGCTCAAATATGCTAAGGAGCGCTAAACAGTAAGTACAGCTGCTGGGAACGTCTTTAGTTTTGCAGGTATTTGGTCATGAATCAAAGTACTGCACATATTAACGTTGGTCCCGATGATGGTGCTACATGAAAAATCAGAGGATCACCAAAGTTATTACGTTGCCTTTTTCTGAGCGTTTCGAGCGCTAGCATGGCTGAAAAAATACACTTCAAATCACAAAAGGCATCACTTCATCCAAAGGGAGTTCAAATCAAGGGGCACCTGGACCTGAGTGGAGATTCTCAAGTACTTTTTTCAAGGACCTTAATCCAAGTCCAGTTAGAGAACCTGGATGACTGAGACTCTTCACAGACGTCATCTCTTCAGATTCAAAAGTCTCGTCAAAGTGAGCTTCAGTCGTACAGGAGGTATAAAAACCTTGGAGACCTAAATGTAGGCGAAGAAACACAAACACAAGAGGAGCTCACGAGTCAAGGACAGACGAGAGTTCGGCTTCCAGTGATACAGAAGGAAAAGGACCGAGCTTGTTTTTGTGTTTGCAGCTGACAAACTAACCTGCAGACTGAGCAGATTCCCTGCTGAAGGTCTGTTTCGGCAATTTGTGAAAAAGTCGAGGCTCAACGCGAGACGTGTGTCCGTGTTTGTAGAGAAGCTGCAGACCAGAAGGCCGACGTGTCGGTCGATTCTTTCAGCGACAGAGCAGAGACAGTCGTGTTTCAAACAACAGCTGCTTTCTGATTGGTTAATGCAGATATAGCCGCTGGGGGGGGGAAAGTATTATTATGACGATATAATATTCCTCAATAACAACAAACGGCCATTAAATATTTGATTAATTCATTTGAATCACAAACGAAATCGCTCTTATTTTTTCTATTAAGATATTTGTTTTGTTAAGGAAAAAGGGACTGAAAACAGATTTTACCTAATTTTACTTGTGCTTTTTTCCTCGCATGTCATATTTAATAAAAAAAAAACTGTGAATGTTCTGCCTCAGATTTGTGAAGTGATCCGCTGTTTGGCATCAGGTGTTTGTTCTGACCATAACGTTTCACTAAGGAAGCAGAAACCAGCCTTTAAACCTAAAAAAGAAATAACTTCACATTTATTGTGTGACGACGGATCCGGTCCACAGCAGTCGGATCTGAACCCGGGTCCACAGCAGTCGGATCTGAACCCGGGTCCGCAGGGTACCAAACATGCATCACCAAAGAGCCAGGCTCGTTTCCACGGCAGTCACATCGCATACTCGACCGCAGCGACGACGGTCCGTCACATATTGTGATAATTATCTATACTGAAAAACATGATGCCTTTTTCATCATAACATTTTTGTCCATTTCAGCGCTACATGCAACCAAAATTTATAAAATGTCCATTTCTGTCTTTTTTCTCCAAGGAGAGAAGAGGACGTGTTTATTTATGTAACATGTCATGACATAACCTCATGTATGGATCTGCTGTTATATATTTTTATGATCTTACAGAGTGATGACGTCTGGCTCTCTGCCGACTTTGCTTCCTGTTTACATTCTCACTCGTGTCAGTAATCAGAAGAAAGGGCTCATAATGGAAACAAAGATGGAGGAACTTTTAAATGTGTTTTATTTTTACTGCCGTTATTGAATCGGAGGGGGTGGACCTTCGCTCAGATTCTGCTGCAGACAGCTGAGAGTCCTGGAGCGTGCTCGGTGAACACGTGGTAACCTTTCAGCAGCTGACAGCAGCTCTGTCAGGAAGACTCGGACCTGAAAGTCCTTTTAGACTAATTACACAAAAACGGAGGTGTTTGTCGACTGAGCTCTGACTTCGCAGCTTCGGCTGGACACGAGAACGAGCTGTACCTGTCTGACACACACTAACGCCTGTTAGTATAAAGACAAACACAGGGAGAGAGGAGAGGATTGTGTTGTGCTGAGTGATGTCCGTGTTCAGGAATGTGCGCTAGGAAAAGAAATGTGGGCCTTGCTTGTGGTTGTTACAAAGGCCCCTTTGTGACCAGCTACACCCCCCTCCCTCCTCCTTCGACGCTGGCGATACTGAGAGTTTTGCATCCATCTCTCCATCATACCTGTTCTAACCTGTGAAAACACAAACACACGACCTGACTGAGTGGATGAAGAACTACAGAGCTGTCAAACCGCTGATTCATTAAATCTAGCTGTCAAAACAAACACTAAATACCTCAGTAACATCGTCGCAACTCGACATCATCGTCCAAATCAAGGTGGAAAAGTCTTTTGCTCATCGAAAAAGCAGCGAACGTTATGAGTTATTATCCAGGGCGAATTTATTATGAGTCATGTGGTCTGACTGCACTTTGTGTCAGGATTTATTGCTTTACTCTTACCCTGGATTTGCTGTTTACTTGTTGTACTTTCACCTTGTGTTAAATGTGCTTTATAAAGAAAGTTGATCTTGATGAAAATTAAACAAATTAGATGGATAATTTTTTTCTATGTCGAGACAACATGAAGTCATTGTGGGTTTTTTTTGTATACCAACTTTTGTGCAAATGTGTGTTGTTTTGAAAAGGAGACATGCAAAGATGGGAAACAAAATTTAAATGGCGACCAGGAAAGATACCTGTTTCCAAAATAACAGCGACCTGCTGCTGATGTCTTCTGCTTTAGTACGTTATTTACTGAGACGCCATTAACAGAAAAGCTAATATAATATAATACAATATAATATAAGATAATATAATATAATGCTAGCAGCTCTATGTGGCTATATTTGCACCAGCATGCTAACATGTTGATGTTTAGGAGATTTACTATCTCTGTTTAGTTTGTTAGCATGCTAACATTTGCTAATTAGCACTCAAAGCAAAATACAGCTGAGGCTGATGGGATTAAAAGTTAGTTTTGCAAGTCCTAATCTAAAGTGTTGAGATTCATCCTCCGTAGTAAGTGATCCTATAGTTCTTTGGACCAAAGAGGCGGACCGACCGACAGACCAACAGACCGACAGACCGAACGACAGACCGACCAACACACCGACTGACCGACTGACCGACAGACCAACAGACCGTCAGACCAACAGACCGACTGACCGACAGACCGACCAACCAACAGACCGACAGACCAACAGACCGACCAACCAACAGACCGACAGACCCAACAGACCGACAGACCAACAGACCGACCAACCAACAGACCGACAGACCCAACAGACCGACTGACCGACAGACCAACAGACCACAGACCGACCAACCAACAGACCAACAGACCACAGACCGACCAACCAACAGACCGACTGACCGACAGACCGACCAACCAACAGACCGACAGACCAACAGACCGACCAACCAACAGACCAACAGACCCAACAGACCGACTGACCGACAGACCAACAGACCGACCAACCAACAGACCGACAGACCCAACAGACCGACTGACCGACCAACCAACAGACAGACCGACCGACCGACAGACCAACAGACCGACCAACAGACAGACCGACCGACCGACAGACCAACAAACCGACAGACCAACAGACCGACCGACCAACAGACCAACAGACCGACCGACCAACAGACCGACCGACCAACAGACCGACAGACCAACAGACCAACAGACCGACCGACCAACAGACCGACAGACCAACACTCGTGCTGCTAGCAAAAAGTCCAGCCTGTCCTCACAAGAGAAACATCTGTACAGGTCTGATTATGCAGCAGCTTGTTACGAGCCATATTTTTAGTTAGACCTCTAGTGGCAGAGGAAGTCAGGTGACTGTTTGTCAGACATATCTGCGTGAATGAAGGCTCGCCACCTTCAACTCAACCTCCCTAAGACTGATCTCTCCACCGTAACATCAAACTACAAACTGACTCCTCAACCATCTCACCAACCAAGGGTGGTGAGAAACCAGGTGTCACGATTGATGCCCAGCTGTCCTTTTCAGACCATGTTGCTGCTGCCGCTTCGCTCTATACAACATCAGAAAAATCAGGCCCTACCTCAGTCAGTACGCCGCCCAGCTTCTGGTACAGGCCATGGTTACCTCTCTGCCCTCCTAGCAGGTCTTCCAGCTTGTGAAACCCAAAAGGACTCATGTCGCTCCTCCTCCACTGGCTCCCCGGGGCCTCCAGAATCAAATTCAAGTCTCTAATGCTGCATACAGAGTGACCACCGGGTCTGCACCATCTACCTAAACTCCATAATCCAAGACTGCGCTCCTCCAACCAACGCCGCCTGGCTCTGCCAGCCCTTCACACAAAGCGACCTCCTTCCCTGTTCTCATCTGTGACACCACGATGGTGGAACGAGCTACCGCACGCCATCAGAGCAGGGGCGTCCCTCTCTGACTTCATCAAGCTCCTGAAAACTCTTCCGAGAACACTTCCTCTGATAACTCCTAACCTCTAACATGCACTTCCTGTGCTCTTCTTCTTCTATCCTCCAACAATTATCTCGTATTGATTGCACTTTGTTAAGTCCAACTTCCTTCCCTTGGTATTTACCCCATTGATGTGATACGTGCCATTAGCTCTTACTAATGTGTCTTGCTGCTCTCACTATGTATTGTCAGCTGCAGATCTCATGCTGGTGCTTGCCTTCTGGCACTTGCTATGTGCTTTCTAACGGACATCTACGTCGTTCTGGGACACTATTTAGTCGTTTAGTTATGAGGACGTGTTGAAAAAAACTCCCCCGCCTCCATCCTGATATCTGATCTGGACACTTGACCAATCAGTGACGTTCGGCGCCTCCGCCCTGATAGTTCCTGGACCGTCTGGTCCTTGAAGTAGCTTCGTTCTCGAAAATATCTTGCAGTGAAAATGACCCACTGCTGCTACAGGAGGCCGCCAGCCGGTCCACGATGCTACGGTGGGGGGCCAACACAGAGCTCCTCCTGACTTCATCGGTTCCTCAGTGCGTCTACATGCCCTCTCTGCTCACAGGTGTTGTTGTAATCCTCCAGGGTTAGCATATCAGAGAGGACAGAGTTTGCTCCAAGACTAAAAGCCGCCCTCATTATATGAAATTAATCAATGTTTCCAGCGGTAACTGTACTCCAGCTGAAATAACACCTGAGTACAGTTGAGTATTTGTGCCTCACACCTTCCTCTCAGCTGTGGCTGGCTGATGACAGGCACTCTGTCCCTGCACGGCTACATTTGCAGCCGCTGAAGTGAAATTACTGTAATTTTCTGGGGAGAAAAAGCCTCTAGCCGCCCGGCTAATGGTCACCATTACTGTTTCTTTTTTTCTGGCGGCGAGCCGGACTGCAGAGAAACAGGAAGTCCTCTGTCTGTCAAACCGCAGGACCGCATGAGTTTGATTGAAAACACCTGTTTTAAATCAGTAATCATTTAAAGGAGCGTAACTGTAGCCGAGCAAACCGATTACGAGCGTTTAGTGTGAACATTAGGAGGGCCGGTCAAATAGAAAAACGCCTTTTTGGTGGACGTTTGTAATTTCATCCGAGCAGCTGGAACAGATAAAAGGGGACTTTTAGGAAGGTTTGACAATTATTATGGTTGCAAGAAGGTATTTTTCCTCTTTCGCTCCATAAATATAATTTCAGGGCTTTAAACCAAGAAGTTCCCAATCCTTTTTTTTTGCATGTGACTCTTCATCACAAGCTAAAGAACAAACAAGTTGTGAATTCAATTGAAGATGAAGATTTATTTTCTTTCTCAGGTTGTGTCATCTGAATCTGAACCAGCCGGAGGAGGTTAAAGTATCCAGTATTTCCCACACACGAAAAAAGAAATTCAGTAAAAGCTTAGTTAAACGTCTGAATGCAACAGAATCTCAGGAAGCAACAGAAGGAGGAGGAAAATACAGATTTGGTGGTGTTTGCGAAAACTGGCTGCAGCCTCCTGTTCTCCTTCAGACGGCCGATTGTCACCACAGCGTGAGAGCTGGCCTGCAGGCGTAGGGATACACGCGTCTACGACAAAGTAGTTCCAACACAGAAATGTGTTTGCAGTTTTTTTATTTAAATCAAATGTTTAAAAATGTGTTTGTGGCTTAAACTGTTTCAGCTCAGTCTGAACCCCCCCCTCTACCCCAGAGCTCATGTTCACACATCGATATCTCCATCGACGCCAGCTTACGTCCGAACATCTGAACTTTAAACACTGTGAACGGGGTAAACGCTCGTTAATAATTGGACTAAAGAACTGGAACACTTTGACCTTTCGCTGATTGTTTACATGGAAATATTTAACTCGGGCTGTTGCAATCCATGAAATCATACTCGGTGTGTGGGAGAGAGAGAAACAAACACTCAAGAGCTCGGAGCTTATATAAACCGAACGGCAGGCAGCGCACGCACATGCACACGCACATGCACATGCACACACTCTTCATCTCTCTTCATTCAAAGGGCAGAGCTTTCCATAGAAGGAGGGATTGTGTTGGATTGGACGGAGGAGGGGGTGGGGGGGGGGTTCAGTACTATGAGTCAGCACACACACACAGACGCACACACACACACAGGTCGTTGTGTTACCATAGAGACAGCCGAGTTGGTCAGCGTAAAAGCAGGAAGGACGCCGGCAGACTGTTAATGTGGAGGCTGGCGAGGCGGGAGGGAGGGGGGAGGAGTCAGAGGGGGGACCCTCGTTAACCTCTGACCTCGTCACTCTTGGCTGCTAATAACCGGTCCTGAGTGATATTTGACCTTTGACCCCCCCCCCGGCTCAGCACCTGCTGCTCTGTGTTGTTTTGATCTCAGTCTCTGCAGGTTCAAAGTCCAAGGTGTGTTTGTGTTCGTGTGTGTGTGTTAAGGCCGCACGCCAACAGGTAGGCGGCTGTGACCTTAAAGGCGGGGTGAGACGTTTCTAACCCGACTTTACCAGTCGCCCGGGAAACGCTGTTGTTGCGATGTTAGCGGGCCGTGTTGGGAAGGTTGCTCTGAAATGTGACAGGTTACCGATTACAAACAGAGCCAGAGTAAGAGACTTTGGCGGGTGGCCCTCGTCCCTCTCCGGGGGTTCGGGGCCAATGCCCCACAGGATTTTGTTCATTTTAAAGTTAAATGCTGCAGAATGAAGAGGCTATCTATGAAGAACTTTGCACTCTTGTAAACAGTGTTGTGCTCTAGTAAATTAATCATAAACCCAGAGCAACAAAAGTCTACAAATGTATTTAATGATTTTCCAGCAACCCTAAATCAAAAAATAGAAAATAGAACATTTTATTGTTGTTGGGTTCTTTTACTGTTAATGGACAAATGTACCATGTTTTCTGCTTCCTGTGAATATAATCCAGTTAATCTTATTTCCATCCTGTACAGACGCCTTATTTTGAAAAGCGGACGTTGTCACATGTTAAATCCATCCAGTCCGACCCAGTTTGATAAATAATGTTGTAACATGAAGCCTTCACAGCCTCTCTGCAGGTAGGACTCTCACACTGACAGGATAAAGGCTCTAACCTGCCTGTCAGCTCGCTCTGGGCCCTTTCACTTACCGTAAAGGCTCCAATACGTGCGCACTCCAAATGTAGGCGCAGCTAGCTTAATCTGCTTCTCACAGACGAGAGACAGAAACAGACCGTTAACGTAGTTACCTAAAAAGAAAAGTAGGTCGCCTCGAGCCGGATGCCAAAGTGTGCGAGCTCGCAGCAACGCCGACAAAACACAACGTTAGAGGTTTGTAACGTTATTATGAGATGTGTGAAAATATTTCCGGTGTATTTTGAAACTGTGGCGAGCAAATTAGAGCGTTTGCCGTGCATCACTAGTACCATGCATGTGTAGTAGAAGTACAACCTGTGAAACTTTTTCAACCTTGTTTTGGGGCAAAGTCATCAAACTTTTAAAAAAAATCAGATTTAACTTCTGATTCTATACTCGCAGGTTTTAGTGCAGTTCTGTCTCTCTCACGTTCATTCAGAGGATCCTGGTCCTGTCAGTCCTGGAAGCGTTTCCAAGATGGCTGCCGAGTGGCGGGACTTTCCTATAAGCACTTTGTTAAAAGTTACCCTATTTAAAACGTGCTTGTACTCTAATTATTACTTTATTAAAGTAATGTAACTTATTACATTTAATTACTTGATAATGAATGTTTTTAACCTGCTGGCAGTGTGAACCTTACAGCGGTACTCGACTCCTCTTCGTAATGTGAATTAAGACTATAATAATTTAATTTGAAAGCATTTTAACAGCCGGCAAATATATGTTGCTTTTGCATCTGCGCTGTTACGTTCGAACCCTTTCCGGATTTCTGTATGAAAAGTATTTCCGGCACCGGAACGCGTTTTCCTCTGTAGACACGGGGGCAACAGCTTGAGAGGCGCCGCAAATTCAAACAGGAGAACAGATGAACAGCATCAGAACAGGTTCAAACTTTACCACACGGCTGTGACTGGAAAACACTGTGCACATGGGAAACATGCAAAGCAACAAAATGAATATTATTCAACATATAGCCGAGCTTTTAACAGAAAATATCCAGATGCAAGCATGAACATTTTACCTGTAATTTAATTAGATATTTTCACTGTTACTGTAACTGACCTCCTTTAAAGTGACGAGACAAAATGGTTAATGGTTAATTCATGTGGAGAGTTATGAAGAGAATAATGATTTGATTTTGGCTTCAAAGCATCTCTAACGAAGTCAAACTGCAAATTTGAAAGCTTCTCCTTTTTGGTTTAGACTTATATTTAACTATTGTACTCAGCAGCTGCAGCAGCTGGGGTTCAAGGGCCTTGCTCAAGAGCACAGCAGCCGTGCTAATGAGGGACAGGTAATCCAGGTGGGAACCGGCGACCACCTGTCCGTCACGAGACCTGCCACCGCTGCCACGGGAAGGGAAACGTCCAAAGGCATCGATTGGAAAATACTGAAAATCATGGTAGTTGGAATTTTATATGAATGCCAATCTCTGAAAAACCGAATGCACATAACATAGAATAATAATTTAAGTCTAAACATAAAATACAGTATGTGTTTACACTCAAATCATATACTTATCTGTTCTTGCACTGCAGCGGCTGTGAGTCTAGGAATTCATTGCGTGGGATCATCAGTTTATAAAACCTTATCAATCAATAGCTGCATATAAAACAGCCACTGTATAAAGTAACGTATTATGATTTCTATTCAATATATACTTCTGTTATTTGCACTTTATGCAGCCCTCTCTATACTGTTAATCGTCAAAACTGACCTGTATATAGATACTTTATCTGTTTTTTATATGCATGTCGACACAGCATCATGTAACACTGTCTTCCTGGGCACTCGCCTTTGTCACAATATTTTATAATATTTAAGACAATATTTAGAGCTTCTGGAAACCAGCGTCAGATTCATCGTAAGCGTTGACGTACACTAAAAGGTCAAAGGTTTTAGAACACCCCCCATTTTTCTAGTTTGGACTGAAATAGTAGTTCGAGTCCAGTGAAAAAACAAAAATGGAACAAAAGTAAGCAGCAAACTGCCAAAGTTAGAAAAGTTTACATCGCCAGAACTGACATTTTCAGATGTAAAATTAACATTTAAAGTAAGAAGTTTTGTTTATTATTTCACTGTAGGATCAACCAATGAGCTGCTGCTCTGTCTTCCTTCACTTCCACTGAAAAAGGTCAAAAAAAACGATTATTTAAATGTTAATCGATAACGTGATGTTGACGGAACCCAAAAGGCGGAACTCGCTGAAGTGCAGCGTCCAACACAATCATTAATATCAGTGTGCAAGTAATGATTTTAACTCGCCCCATGTGACACAAAAAATACTGTTAATGAGTTTCTGTCTGGTAGAAAACGTGCAGTTTAGGTCACAGTGCGTCCGTTAATAAAAGTCTGTATTTTCACCAACTGCTGGAAAAGTGAAGCCGGTTAGCGCGAGCTAACATCTCCCGTTTAGCACGTTTTTAGCTGTTATGTAATTGTAATGAAGTAATATAAATTAGCTCAGCTGTGTGTCATTAGTACTAACTTACCTACGTGTCAAGGTTTGAGAACATCAGGTACAAGCTGAGAGTGAAAACTGAAATATAATTATCAGGAGCTGTACACGACTTTAGTCTGACAACTGGTGGTTAAAGAAATGAGGGAACGCGGAGCTGAGGTTAATGAAGTAAATTAGGAACACAAACTAGTCCTTTTAAGCTAATTAGGAGATGTTTCTTTTGGATTTTAATGCACAAATTAAATGCTTAGTAATTATCCAGAGATCCTGTATTGAAAAATAATGATGCATCAAGTTGCATCGATAATCGCTGTCGCTGCAGAAGAACCAAAGAAGGTAACGACACCGTTACCTGAGTAATAATTAACATTTCAGAGATTTACAATTTTCAGGGCTCAAGTACTAAGTGATTGACGTTATCCCTACAGTGAAATAATGAACTTCATGTAATTGTTAATTTTATATCTGAAAAAGTGTGTTTTTGGTGACGTAAACGTTGTAACTTTGGCAGTTTGCACCTACCCTTTAATCAGGAACTTATATATTTCAATACAAATTATAAAAATGGGGTTGTTCTGAAGCATTTGCCTGGTAGTGTTCTGCATCATTTAATATTAATATATACCTCATTTAAAATATGTAATCTGTGAATCATTGCCACACACATTTTCTCTCCACGTGTGAAGGATGAGAATGAAAATGGAATACTGTACCTCCACCTGCGGCGTTCCCACTGTTCCCAGTTCCTGTTTGTAACCCCACCCGCTTCGATCACCCAGTGAATGCACAGAGCGCCACTTTTTTAACATTTAAGGAACATGTTTATTGAAATAAAATCTCGCCTTTAGATTTAAAAACACAACAAAAAAAAGAAAAAATACTGTACATGTATTTCCCCAGAGAGAAGAAGAGTACATGATTGAGCAGGTGTGTGTGTGTGTGAGTTGATGTCGTGTTGCTTTAAATCCAAATAGACGCCGTGAGGTGCGACGCCTGCGAGCTCTAGTGTTAACAGGCTAAATATTAACCCAGCAGGAGCGCTAGCAGGCTGCTAACACCAGCAGGATGTCTGCTGGATCAATCAAACAAGGAAACAGCCTGAAATTCAGCTCTCTCTGCTTATATACATATGATGGTGATGACAGTGAACATGCAGGCGTGTGTGTGAGTCTTTGGTTTGAACACAAGTCTTTACAAAGCAGGGAGAACAATGAAATGCCCTTGTTAACACACACACACACACACACACACACACACATTTAATGTTGCAGCACAAACATCAGATGAAAAAGTACAAAACAAAACATTTGACATGTCGTTCACATTTCTGTACAGTCTGAACATCGACACTTCATGTGATTGTCTCCACAGTGCACGTGACATTTTTTTTCATTTTCACAGCCGCCATCGCGCGTCCATCAACGTGAAGCCACAAAAAGCAGCTGATGCGGCGCGAAAGCTCGGCGCCGTCACGCAGCTAACGCCCTCCTTTTTTGTACATTAAATAGAATAGAGCAAGGCACTCTGGGTAAAAGAAGGCAAAAGCGGGCGCCTGGAAAATTACCTGCCATTAATCTGTGCAAACAATTGACTTTTAAACCCCGGTGATTGGGAACACGGCAAAATTAAAAGTCATATTTCAGCTAGCCCGACAGGAGGTTAAGAAATGGCTGCATTTAGTCTTAGTGTACCTTTTCCTTCATGGTGTAGTGGCTTTTTACAACCCTCCCTCCGTCCTCCTTATTCCCTTTCTTTCTTTTTCTTTCTTTCTTTACTGCTTGGCTCCCTGACCGAGCTGAAATTACCTCAAATTGGTCTGAACTGGATGGAAACACTCTAAAGTGCTGCTCAGCCAGTCTAGTTTCAGGCCAAAGAAAGCCAAGAAACAATAAAAATGGGTACCCAAAAAAAAAAAAAAAAAAACACAACTCAGGAATTCACAGTCACTCTTTGTCACACTTCAACAAGCTGATCCGGCCATAAAGAGCAGCTTTAAACCTCGAGTCAGCTCTCCAGAAAAGAAAAAAAAGAAAAAAAGAAAAACACATTCAGACTTAATGAGGATGTCAGCGTGAACCTTTCAATGCTCGCACAAAGAACTGCAGATTCAAAACACCTGTGAATAATAACAAAAAGGAAGAAACTCATAACCTCCTTCATTTAACCCACCGTGAAAAGGTGAACCTGAACACAAATAAAACAAAAAGAAGAAGAAGCTAAGGATAGACCCATATGGGATTTCCAATATCAACGGTGAACCGATTATTCAAGACTTACGTCTTTGTAAATCATCTTTTTGTTAACTGTCTTACAGTTCAGGAGCTCTTATTTAAAAAATGTAAGAGTTGAACATTTTAACGTGCAATTGTGGAACATGAACACACAAAAACAAAATCAACACAAACATATGAAACAGTATGAAACAACCCTCTATAATGTTCTGGATCAACAGAGTTCATTTTTGGGGAGGTTTACAGACACCAATTATCAACGGACAAATATTGGTAAGCCCATATTTGATCTATCCCTCACGTAATCCTTCATGGTGTCCATGTTCAGGTGAAAACCAGAACCAAAAACAGAACGGAAATGGTGAACACAACCAAACCAAAAATTTAAAAAAAGGAAAACGGCTGTTTGGAAGTGGGTGCTGTGCAGGGGAATCAGTGCAGCTTTGGTGGAAGAACATTGGCTTTGCCAAATAAGTCCCAGCGTGACTACCACACTCGGTTGGTCCAATAAATGTCCCTCTGGTACATTGACGTGTTTGCGTAGTCTCCTACCTGTTTGCTGCTGTATTTGGGCGGGTTGGCCTTGTAGCTGTAATCCGAATATTGGTCTGAGCCTGTGGAGTTGTTGTCGCCCGTTCCCACGAAGGTGTTGGTGGCGGGGAGGTCCTGAACGGCCTGGTGCTTCTTGGAGGCGGAGGGCGACTGTGGCTGCAGCTGGATGGAGGGAAGGGGGGAGTTGGAGCGGTAGTGGCGGCCCAGGTCGGGGCTTCCCGGCGGGTAGTTAAGGGGCAGGTGGATTCTGGGACTGTCGTTGACGTTGTCGTTGATGAGGTTGAACTTGAGGCCTTTCTGCAGGCTGGCCTCCTCGTCCTCCTCCAGCGGCTTGGCCGGTTTGGGAGCTTTTCCTTTTTTGCTCTTTTTCCCTTTGCCGTTTTTGGGGCCCTGCTTGGGAGCGTACAGGTCCTTGCTCTCCTTCTTGCCGGCCTGGTAGCCGCTCTTGGTGTCCTTCTGCAGTCGGTGTCTGATGACCACCACTGCTACAATGACCAGAATCACGCCGGCAATACCCGCGAGGCTGCCGTACAGGATGTTGCTGCGCTGAGCAAGGGCGTAGTTGGGATCTCCGGCAATGTCCCTGTCCAGAGGGGTGTAGAGGCTGTGCCCCACCAGCGCCTCAATGAGGGACACATTGGACTTGGTGTCATTGACAAAAACGTGGACTAGGGCGGTGGTGTGGCGGGCCGGTTTGCCTTTATCGCTGACCTTTATCACCAGGCGGTGCAGGCCATTGTGCTTGCCGGTGAATTCCTGCGCCAGTGTGATTTCCCCGCTGTTGGGAGAGATGTGGAACAGGCCATACGGGTTGCCTCCCGTGATGGTGAAGGACAGCTCAGCATTGGGTCCAGAGTCAATGTCCTCAGCCTCGACCATTTCCACACGGGTGTCTGGCGGGGTGACAGGTGACATGTATGTGTAGGAGGAGTTGGCCGGTCTGGTGACATAGGGGGAGTTATCGTTCTCGTCCAGGACGTTGATGGTCACACCCACGTAGGAGGATCGAGGCGGGTCACCAGCATCCACGGCCTTCAGACGGAAGGTGTAGGTGCTCTCCTTCTCGCGGTCGAAGGAGATGCTGGACAGGATGGTTCCAGTGCCGTTCTGGATGACAAACTTGCCGTTGTCCGGTTCCACAAACAGCCTCACGCGGGCGTTCTCACCTTTATCGGCATCAGTGACGGTCACAACGCCAACAGGATTGAGCGGAGCCATGTTCTCGATGACGGAGAAGCTGTAGCCGCTCAGCATAAACTTAGGGTCGTTGTCATTGCGGTCCAGAACGTTAATCACCACAGTCGCAGTCCCAGTTTTGCTAGGAACACCCTTGTCGGCCGCCGCCACACGGAACTCATAACGATCAGTTTCTTCCCGATCCAGCAGGTTCTTCACACGAATGTCTCCAGTGTTGGAATCGATTTCAAACAGCCTGGCGGCCGAGGGCTCGATGATGCTATAGGCCAGCTCTGCGTTGGTGCCGCTGTCTCCGTCTGTCGCTGTGACACCCAGCACCATGTCACCTGGCTGGTTGCCTTCTGGAAAGTCTACCTCAAGCAACGCGGGGGAAAAGTTCGGCGTGTTGTCGTTCATGTCCGTGACCTGGACTTTGAGGGAGTTGGTGCTGGACAGGGCTGGGTTCCCAGAATCCACAGCAACGATTTCAATCCTGTAATCCTTGACACGCTCATAATCCAGCGGGGTAGTTGTCTGCAGGAAGTATTTCCTCTTCCGATCGTTGGCCGACTCGCTCGCAGGTCGCAGCTGAAATGGGACGTCACCGGCAACCACGCATGTCACCACCGCATTTTCCCCCTCGTCACGGTCCGACACCTGGACCAATGCCACCGGCGTGCCGATGGGCATGTCCTCAGATATGTTGGCCACGCCGTCCTGGTGTGTCACCAAGCCGATACCACGGATCTCAATGGCCGGCGCATTGTCATTCTGGTCCCTGACGTTGATGGTCACCAGTGCCTTGGAGCTCTTGGAGTTGGGTCCGCGATCTTTGGCGACCACAAAGAACTTGAGGAAGTTCTCCTCTTCACGGTCCACCAGGCCCTTGACGTAGATGATGCCTGTAGAGCGGTCAATGCGCAGAAGCCTCTGGACAGTCTCAGACGCCTGATGGAGGCTGTAGTCGATATCTCCGTTGGCGCCGGTGTCTGCGTCATTGGCTCTGACCTACAAGGACAAAAAAAAATGTATATTTTAGTCACTTGGCTTTCAAAGCATCCAGGACAACTGGTTCACTGAGTGAGAGTGACTTGCTCAAGGACACTTTAGCTAGATATACCCTGAAACCTTACTGTGACAAGCGCTTCAACCACCAGAACACACATGACCTTAACAAATCACTGCGTCCACATGACTTTGAGTCTCTTCTAGTTTGTTTTTAGAACATGTTCTTTCTGTTTAGAAGGTCTTTCTAAAATACAATGGAAAAGTAAAGTAAGACAATCAATTGGACGTTAGCCTTTCACACACATGGCTTGCTCTGTTTTGATGAACAGGAAATCTTCAGTACTAAATGCTTTCAACTTCACAATAAAAGTCCAGGCTTTGTTTTGTTTTTGATTGTTAACCAACCAACCAACCACCTACATGTGTCAGTCTTAGCAAGATTGCCTGTAAATGTTTCGTTTATTTTAGCCAAATTTGATTCATTTCTGTCAACTTATAGTCAAAATGACTGTCAACCATCGTGGAAAGGACAAAAATTGAATGGCCACTTTAGGCTGGCTCCAAAAGCCAGTCAATCCCCATAAGCCCCCTACGTTAAAATGCCAAATGGTACAAAAATTGTTCGGTCCCTATAGCTAATTTCCCCCTTTATGACAATGCATTTTGATATAAGTCAACCATTTAAATTATATTAATGCGTTATGTTTTTATTAGTAATTAAGGTAGTGGCTATGGGTGCCCTCTCAGGTGACTAACCGCAAGGTGGTTCAGCAACCATCTTTAATTCTGCCTCAGTGCCACCTCTTTGCCCATTTTTGGATTAGCCAGAGTCCTTATGGACACCACCTCTATGTTTTATCTGGCCTGAACATATTACCATTATAACCAGAGTTACATTTGAAAGATTATTTTAGATTGTTTGAGTTACAAAGACTCAGGACCATTACTAATGCAACACTACAAAGCCCTTTGTAGTTTCCTTAGGGGGGAGGGATTTTGCTGCTGTGTGTGAAACATAGCCGACGATCAAAGCTGAGTGCGCACACCCACACAACAACATCTAACGGCCATGCAGCGGGTCATTGGCATCTAATGGGCAGATGAGTGAATGTTAATGTTCCTCTCATTATGAGAAAAGCCCCAGCTCCTCAGGGCCCATTAGAAGACAGGAGAGGACAGACCAGCGTCGGCCACGATCGGGCTTCCTACGCCCAAACCCAAAGTAAATGGAGGTAATTACTCAATTAGGAGGTACGATCAGTCAGCAGAATATCACTTAGGATGTACTCGTTAGGACACCTTTCTATCTACACATCTAATACTTTTTAATTGAGTTCATTCAACGCCACGGCTGCTGTTGAGAAATGTGGGTCGGTGTGTAGTTTTAAATGATCTAGTTGTTGAACAGCTGATTTAAACGTCCCTGGTGCTGCTGGTTCAGCGTTTTCTACAGGCTTCATGTGGGACTTACAGTAATGTAATTAGGGTTTTTAAATTTTAAAGCCATTATTCCTTTTAAAGCAGAAACTGAATCTGAGCCAAGCTTGCACTCAGCAAAATAATCTCCTAAAACTTACATCCTAAAAAAAAAAGAAAAAGACGAAAGATAAGAAATGTTGGTTTCTTAAAAAAACAAGAAAAAAAAAAAACTGCTAGTGGGGTGAGATTTTTTGAGCCTATTTAAACAAACAGTGAAACTCATGTTGTTTTGGGCCAAGGACACAGAAATCTATTTGAAATTCTAGTAGAGACGTTTTTCAAGTTTGACATTTTGGGAAATACGCTTGTTCAATTTTGAAAGAGTTAGATGAGAAGACTGATACCACCACCACCACATCTTTAACATTAATTAAACAATTAAGGAGGAGATGAGGGTTTAAAGGGTTAATGCAGAATCTCACTCAGGGACTTTCTTTTTAACGCAGTCTCTAGTTCTTACTGCCACATAATAAATATCCTGTTTCCTGCCTGCTCAGGATCACCGACTGTGACAGGCCCAGTCACACTGGGGGTGACTGTGGAAGTCACTGATGTAAGTCAGAGAGGTTAAGGTTAAAAAAAGCATGAAAGTGAAATTATAATTTCTCCTGCCCATTGATTTCCTTTCCTCCGGTGTGGCTTTAAGCTGCAGACATCACCAAACAGCGGTGAATTATTGACAACTTCTGAGAACTGTGTATTGAACAGCGGAGCTGCTGTGATGAGGCCAGAGCGGCGCTGGCTGCTCTCCAAGGCCGCTCTGTCCAGGCGAACAGCAAATATAAACACTGTTAATCTCCCAGTTAACAATTAACCAGCGAGTCCGGCTGCTTTCTTAAATAAGCGGACCAGCTTCTGTGCATGATTTTGCAGTTATACAACAGTAAACCTCTGATTTCTCCAAAAAGAAACCATCAATTTCTAAACGGGTTACTTTCCTTCAAGGAGGCTATTAGTTTGAGCGTCTTCCTAAGAAAACTTGCTGCAAAAAAAAAGAATCTATCACAGTTTTATCGCCTGTCTGGTGTATTGTTGAATAAAATGCACTATAATTACATGGTAGTTCGGTGTGGACAGCTGGTTGTCAAAGAAATATTTAATGTTTTTTATCGTCTTTGTTGGAAAATGTTGGCTCAGTCATTAGTGAAAAATGACTGTCAATAATCTCATGGTCTTTAATACGCTCCAGATCTGAAGAGATCCTTCATCTGAGGGGGGCAGTAATACTTGTGGAACAATGTGACAGATTTTTACAATCATCTAATTAATCAGTCAAAGAAATATTATGATTACTAGTCCATTATAAGGGCCTGAAAACCTAATTTCTCAATCAGCTTCTTTCTTACTCTGACTGATTGATGGATATGTGAACACAAAACTGCCCAAATCTGCAGAAGATAGAACAGATTCTGTTATTTAACACGAGACATTTCTGTCTTTTTCTACCGGTTTTAAGGAAAAAGGTGATGTCGCATACTTGAGTGCACCAATCAGGTGCAAGAGCAACATTTAAATGAATATGTGCTGATAGTTGTGGGGTTGTTTGTTAATAAAACCTGATGCCAAACCCATACAGACGAGTTTTAAAGTCTGTTTATATCATAAATTAAAAGATCCACTTACTTATTTTTAATGGGACGATCAACTAATTAAGCAATAATCAAAATATACCAATTAAATTTGTGTATTTAAAGTATTATTCTATAATATTTTATAACTGACACAAATGCTTTTTCATGGTCTTCTTCCCCAGTTGGCTGAACTTTCTCAACTCCATCCACTTGGCAAGACCATGAGATTTGTGTTTTTTTTCAATTTAAATATTCATGACTGAATAAGCAAAACAATCTCAGCTGAAAGCTCCATAAAAACCTGGTAAGTGGACCTTTTTTGTCAACCTACTGTTTTAAAGGTTAGGAAATGAACTTTCACGCTCATTAATATTTAATGTTATTAATATTTAAACACTGACAGGATGGGTTTAAGAATATATTTTGATGTTTATTGTGACTTTCAATGACTGATTGGAAGAAAATCCATGTGTAATCGGATGGTTTGGTTTTGATGCGAAAGAAAATAGGTTAAAATAAATGATCCTCGGAGGCATGCTCCTTTAAAGAGTGAGTCAAAAGGCAGGGATACGCATGTCTGTGCCGCTATTGGACGATTTAAGCAGGTCAGGGCTGTCAGTCAGCGCCGTCCCGCTGCCTCTCAAGCATCACTCCTCAAATGCATGTTAAGTGAAATGAATTCTGCGACTCTCTGAAACGCAATGAGCCACATCCAGAGCAATAATACCAATAAGCCCCGTGGATAATCTCATGACTGACTCAGATTAAGTCATGCACGGCGCGCTGGAAGGCTGGCTGGTCGCGCCGCAGTCACGGAGGGAAGTAAAGGAGAGAGGGAAGGGGCTGATAGAGGGAGGTGGCTTTGTCAGGATGTTCACCGAGCTAAACCGAACCTTCCTGCTCTGCCCACTGATGGTGGCATCACGTACCGCCTCCCCCGGTCGAGGGCTCAAAGGTGAAGTTGAATCAGTGGTTAATATGTGACTACACGCGGCGATCCCACGCCCTGCTTCACCTCCACCGCACCATCTGTCTGTACGGATAATTGAGCAGCATATTATGTGCAGTCACTGCGCCCTGTTGTCCTGCAGGCTCTCAGCGTTATCACCGACTGGGCCAAAGGTTCCGCTGCACTGTTTGGTGGACAAGAAAAACTCAAGACACCAGGAGGGACGGATTTACCACCAATTAAACTCACTAGTTTCATTTAGGAATTAGAATATTTGCTCGGGTTTGAGAGCGGACTCAAATATTTGATGTTGCTTCACTGTGAACTTTAATCTGCACAGCAGCATGTTGCCTTACAAGTGAAGATTAAAATTTTCCGTAAGGTTGGTTCACGGAGTAAAACACGGTGTCTATCAGCTATTTCCTGTTTCAGGGAGTACGGTTAATTTATACACTCCCTCTTAAAGAGAATATATATGTTTTGCTGGGTTTGATGTTAGTTATTGTTGATAATATAACACAAGTCCAGTTTAATGTAATTATCTGACCCACTGATCTGGAAGAGAAACTCGTGCTGAACGTTGTACTGAAGTGCAACTTCATGTGTGTTGCAATAATTACAGCAGTTAAACTTCAATAAGTTTAAGAGTTTAAGGGCTTGGCAGTGATTTAATATTAACATGTAGTGAAAAATACCCCATACGGTGATATAATGTTCTGTTATACAGTGTGAAAGTTATCAGTGTGAGAATGATAATAATTAAAGTCCATTTTCATTTTTTTCCCCTTCAGCTCCACATTGGGAGAAATTTAGCAAGATGTTTTTGTAGACGGACAAATGTTTTTCTTTAGTGGGAGAATTTGAGAATTTAGAGCCTTTGCAGATTATTTTTCTATTTAATCAATCACTGACTTGCTTGGTGGAAGTTGGCATTCCCAAGCTGATGTCTCCAAATGTCTTGTTTTGTCCAACCAACAGTCCAAAGCCCCAAAACTATTCCATTTAAAATAACATCCAACAAAAACACTTGTGATATTTGAGATGCTGGAAGCAGACAGTTTGTTATGTTGGCCTTATATTAGTCCTTTTATCAGTTTAGTATTGATTAGTTTCCTGTCAATCAGTTTATCAAAAAAGCACTAGTTCAGATAAACTTACTAAGATGGTTAAACTAGAGACAAACTAGCAGGAATGATGGGAAAAAATGCTGCCTACTTCCTGTTTCACAGCGTGTGCGTGTGCGTGTGCGTGTGCGTGCGCGTGCGCACTGACCTGCAGCACAGAGTGACCCAGCGGACTGTTCTCTGGCAGTTCGGCCTCGTAGTGACTCCTCTCAAACTTGGGAGCGTTGTCGTTCTGGTCGGTGACTGTGACCCGCAGCAAAGCGCTGCTCGCCCTCGGCGGCTTCCCGCCATCCACCACCCGGATGTTCAGGTCGTACGATTCCTTCTTCTCACGGTCCAGGTTGCCCATGACGACCAGTTGAGGCAGCTTCTCGTCCGTGTCCACAGCGACCTGAAGGCTGAAGAGCTGGTCGGCGTCCGGCCCGGTGCTCAGCGAGTACTCGGCCACGCCGTTGGCGCCGGAGTCCCTGTCGGTGGCCATGGGGATGGCGAAGAGGGCGCCGACATGCATGTTCTCTGGGATGGACAAGCTGAGAATGGGCGAGGAGAACTGCGGCGTGTTGTCGTTAATGTCCAGCACCTCGATCCGGCCCTCGATCAGCCGCGGCCCGTTGCTGATGCCTTTCACCATGTCTGTGATGGACACCTCAAACTCCAGGAAGCATTTGTCGCCCTCAAACAGGTTGCGGCAGTCCCTCAGCATCTCGCGGTCGATGGGGATCTCGGTGGTGTAGATGTCGCCGGTCTTGCCGTCCACCCGCAGGTACGGCGCGTCCACCTCCAGCTTGTAGAGGTGGCCGGTGTCGGGCAGGCCCTGGTCCGCCGCCAGGCTACCGATCAGCGTGTTGGGCGGCTGCTCCTCGGGAACTCGATACAGGATGTCGGTGGGCGCAGCGCCGCAGGAGACCAGCAGAAAGACTGCCAGGAACAGCAGGACCTCCCATCTCAGCGCCGCCATCTCTCCGCCCGACAGCGCCGCTCTGAAGGAGACAGAGAAAAGAGATTAGCGAGGCCGCCTGTCACTCATCCTCTGAATGCCGTTCAGACAGTCAAATAACAGAAAGCTGACTTAGGACGCACAGAGCTGCTCCTGTCTCAGATTTATGTCAGTGCTGTTCAGGAATAGATGGTCGAATTCGTCTCCTTGGGCCACTAAACACATCCCAAACTGTTTTTTGCGAGACCTGAGGGTGATGAGGTTTCAGGCCTGAGTCTGCAGCGAGCAGCCGAGCAGCCAGGAGCGATGACTTCCTCCTGCTGCTGGTCGACCGCTCTGACAGGAAGACCAACCTAACACCCAAAAATACTGACGCTGGGCAGCGTGAAGGAACAGGACGCCTGCATGCTGATTGTGATTCGCACTCGTGGAAGAGCAAAGCCAAAAACAGATAGTAAGGACACACAGGTGTTACGTCTGAACATTTTGTATGTAGCAACGTCACATTTACAATAAAATATAGACAAATGGTGCCGTCTGATTGGACAGAATTCAAAGTGGCACGACGTCTGTCAAACTGAACTAAACCAGTTGCAGAGCGCAGTTCACATTACTGAATTCATGATTCAGATTACTGTCCAGAGTTAGTTTTATTTTGAAAATCTTCGAGTACCTGAGAGAGACTGAAGTGTTTGCAACAGGTGATTTTCCTCCTTTAGGATTAAACACAACAGAAACTTCATTATATTTGTACTGTCTCTGTCTAAAGTTTGAAATCTCTTTTTCCTCATCTGAGAGATAACTGGAAGAAATTATTGTGTAGTTTTTAGTAAACGAATAAACTACAAATTAATCCCGATCTCCTGAAACAGTAAGGGCTTTAAGACCTGCATCATTACCTCAGTCAAAATCTAGTTTTAACACATGTTCCTAAATAAAATCCTGTGTTTTTGAAGCAAAATACTGTGTACAAGTTAATTTGACAGTTTTATTTCATCTGCTCATGTCCTGAGGGGTCAAAAGCTTAAAATGCGTGACCGCGTGGACTGTACCCACAAACATGTGTGGACACGTCTATGTATGCAGAATCGCGTGCATGTCCATTTGGAGTAAATCCAGCCCTTCGATTTGTATGTGACAAGATACATACGCAGTGAAACAGGGGTCAAGTAGCGACCCGACGGTTTATTTTTGCCCCCGGGCGCCTTTGTGAGTAAATCAGGCCACGACTTGACTCATCACACTAACGTCTGTGTGGCTGCTTCAGGGCTATTTATGCTAAGCTAGGTTATGCTGGAAAGGAAGAGGCTCGTACGTCGCAAAGTGTTTGCGTCCGATCCAAACGGCCACGCTCGACGACCAGGCGGAAAACCCGAGAGAGGGGGGCTGCCGTGATATTCTACATTTTTAGTGACACTCTGCGGAAGAGCAGCACTCTGAAAAGAGAGCCAGAGACGTTCAAACCCTGGCTCCTCTCTCACCTCTGCAATGGCTGACGAATAAACGGCGTGAAGTGAGCGTGAATGTCGGCTTGTTGGTTTTTAGGAGGTGTGTGCGCGTGATGGGAAAGGGGGTTTCTAAAGATGCTCAACCATCCGACATGCAGCTCTGACGCAGAGTTTCTCACCCCTGAAGTTTCCCAGCAGAGGGAAAACAGGATCACCGCTTGTGTTAGAAAACATTTAAGGTCCTGAATATATATATCTATAAAACAGAAAACAGGCTTGCAGACTTCCTCACTGTCTTCTGGCTCATCAGATTTAAGACTTCTCGAGGGCTTCTAAATGTCAGGTTGAATGAAATATAAGAACCCGTCTTTGTTATCCATGTGCACATAAAACAGGATATTTAACCGACTATAAGAAGCCATGAATTCAGATTTCGATGAGGCTTGTGATCAAGGCTGGATGTTTTACTCACAAAGTGACTTTTCACCTGACGTCTGGTGAGCTCCCTTTACATATAATCTCTTTTATTTCCTTTCTCTCCTTGGTCCTTCAACCTCTCTTTCTTCTCTCGATCTCTAAACAGTTTTTTATTTATTTATTTTTGTCTTGGCAGTTATTCATCTCAGACGCACTCTGTATTTCGTGCTGTAGGAGTTTCTCGGCCGCGGGTCGCGGAGGTTAATGTGAAGAGCTTACCCCCCCCCCCCTCACGACCTTGATTTGCAGGGGAACACACGTACACTAACTAACGTGGAACAGCATGCTGAGCAGGAAGCTGCTCTTCTCCCGACTTTCGATGCACAGAGTTTAATGTGCGGTGCTGATCCGGATGTATGGATGTACGTATGTGTGGAGGAGTGAAGCTTGTATTTTCTGAGCCTGTTAAATCTCCTACAGGGTGAGAGGGAAGCCTTGTCCACATTCATTCGGCGACATGAAATGAATCTGGTCCTGCAGCTGTCGTTCACAAAGGATAATAAAGTTATTTGGCTCCTCCGCACTCGTCTACAAACAGAAAATAAAAGCGTATCACGGTGACATGAGGCTAAGTCGACACTACTGAGTGAGATCTCACATCATCTGTCCAAAACCTTCTCAGACGTTAAATGCTGTCTGCACACGAGCAGCCTAAAGAAAACAGCAAGTGTTGCAGAAGGAGGAGAGTAGTGCGAGAGTAAGTAAGCAAGCAGTTGGTACCAAAAAAGCACAGACGATGACGTTAACTCGCAGCAGAGGCCATTTTAATTATAAATAATTATGTTTTAACGTTTAATCAGTTAATCTGTTAGTCCAGGAAATGTCACTGAAACAGTGCAAAATTTCCATCATGCGTTCCCACAAGTCCGACCTCCAGTCAAAAGCTTAAAGAAATTCAGTTTTTAATCGTATATAACAGAGAAAAGCACAAAATCGAGAGGCTGAAAGCTCCCTGCTGTGGCACACACACACTTAATTACCCCTATACAAATGTGTGTGTGTGTGTGCACGGGGGGGGCGGGTTGTGTTTGTGTTTGAGTGTGAATGTGCATGTGAATGCCTCTGTGTGTTTTTGTGTTACAGTGTAAACTATTACTGTGCGTTTCTTTTCTCACATTTTTCTCCAGAGATGCCAAATATCCCAAACCACCGATCCCTGACCTCTGACCCCCCCCTCACCCCCTCACCCCCACCTCTCGGCATTTCGCACGTCGCGTTGGAAACAGAGCTGGAACAACACTGTCGACTGGCCGACGTCCCAGTCTGCTAATGTGCCACTGAACACGACAGTCTGTCTGTGCTGAACTGAACCGACCGGTCAGACTTGTTGTAAATACACTTGTATCAGGATGTGTTGTTGAGAAATGTAAAAGTTCTCCACCAATAATAATGTTTATCTTTTTCATTTTTTTTTTTTTTTGACAATTTCATAGCCGTTTCATAACTTCTGTGATGAGCTGAGGCTAATTTAGTAGATTTTCTTAGTGGCATACATGTAATATATCCTTATTTAAATACATTATGTGATACTAAACAGGAAAGAGTAAAGTTTATCTGAACTTTATGTATGTAAACTCTCACAGTAAGTGAGATCTGTCTGATGTTTTGTGTTTCCTCGTATATTAACATGAAGCCTGACACCGCTGCTTTGTCTTTAGACCAAGAGTTTATTTAACAGTGATCTCATGTTTTGCCTGCAGGTCAATATAAACCAGGAAATGCACCACATGAGGGCAGAAAGCAGGCTTTCAAGATGATGTTGCCGTGCAGGATGAAGAGATATGGAGGCGACCTGTGTCCAGTAAACCAGAATCAGATGCGGTCAGCAAACCGGAATCTAGCTTTACCTGAATAAGGCTACGCAGTTAAATATATGACACCAGAGCTTCGGCACAGACACCAAAACTTTTGTTTAAACCTACAAAAAACACATTTTCATTTAGCAGCAGAGGCCAAAGTTTTCAAGCGGCTCGATGCAAATTTGGTCTAAACAACATACGGTCTAAAAGTTTGATTAAAATCAGGTAAAAGGTTCCAAATCTGACCAGACTTTTGTACTTTGGGTTACATTTTGTTTCCAAAACAAAGTTTAATAGTAGTTAAAAATCAAATTAAATAAATCATGTATCCTGTCAAATCCGTTAGGAGCTCCTGAAAACAGACAATAAAACTGTGCACATGTCCAATTTGTACAACAACACAGTGTCTGAGGCCTGAAACTCTGAACATGTGGAGTCAGAGTCCCTAAAAAAGCTCCTGGGTCATGAGAAGTTTCAGGACAGGGTCAAATGTCAGGGGAGTGAAAAAACAAAAAATCAAAGAGCCCCATGTTGACGTGTTTGTTCACATGTGGTGTATGCTGTGTGTAAGTGTGTGTTATTGTGTGTGTTGGCCTCTCGGGGGACGGACCCGGGTGAATCAGAGATTGTCCAGTTCATCCTTTTTCCCACAGTCTGAAACTTTCTCACCAACCAGCCCAGTGTGTGTGTGTGTCAGCGTGCGAAGAGGCGGAGCCAACAAGCAGCTGGAACCAGTGTGTGTGTGTGTGCGTGACAATACAAAGACACCGGAGGGCCATCGGGACAGGAACATTTCCATGTGTAAGGAGCCAGGCAGTAAACGTTTGATGGTTTGACTCTTGCTCAGAGTCGTCCTGTTTGGGCGAGAGACAAAGACTCACAGTAGGCGACACAGCAGGAGAGAGAGAGGGCGTGTCCAGACAACAGCGCCCCTCTCTACATCACAAAGCAACTCAACGGGCCTGTTACCTCCCACTGTGTGTTTACTATTGTTTTTCTCAACATAAGGTATCGACAAAGCGCTTTGGTTTCTGTGCTGAAGCTCAGAGCTGCGTCTCAGCTCGCCGCCCTTCCTTACCGCATACGTACCCGGGCGGCGTACTCATAAAAAGGCTTCGAAAAGTTCACTTCTCACCCTCACCGGCCGCCATCTTGGCTACGTAGCCGAAAGGCAGGGATCAGCGCCTTCTTTACAAACTTGTGAAAACGGCGGCTGCAATTGCAAAAAAGTACAAGTTCGTTCATTTGTATTCATTTTTAATAAAAATTTTATTGAAGTCAAGCGAGCAAACAAGCGGGCAGATATATCGGCGGGTGACAATCGCTGTCAGATGACGGCGATAATGATCCGCCTGGTTACAATCACATGTTGCGATTGTCATTTAAGGTGACTGCACTAAGCCAGCAAGTACACAGAGTACTGCATGTTACAATACACTATGTACTTGTACACACAGTGTACTGCATGTTAGTGAAGCCCAGGTGTCACATACAGAGTATAACTACTACTTAATACACTGACTATTTTAACTAAGAAAAATGTGTCCAAAGTTCCTTAATAGGCATCATCTCCATAACTTATTCCTTGTTCAGACAGAGCCAGAGTCCCATCAAAATTTGGCCAATTTAAGCCCCTTCTTGAATGGCTGATTGGGTTTCCTCCTTTAACTTTTCAGAACTTTTATTCCTTACTGTAAGGTACTGGGGGGGGGGGGGGGGGGTATCAAATCCTCATTAGTATAGAGATTAATTAAATCATTCGCAGCTCTAATTTATATTATATCACACCAGTCTGCTGCTGTTTATTTGAACTAATTTGCCAACCACTTTTTCAAAGTAAAAATCTGTTTTAATGTGTGTTTGTGTGAAAGAAACAAGTCGTCTGCGTCGCATGAAAAGGTTGAACAAACCCTGGCATCGTTTTTAATTGCAGTAATGTGCTCAGTAATTACACAGGAACAGTATCAGGCAAATTACAAACTATTAAAATATGACAACTATGATGTCAACTCTGGCAACAATACGCCGGTGGCCGGTAGCCAAAACTGGAAACCAGTCCTGAAAGTTTTTGCGTGCCTGCCTCACAGGTGTGCACTTGTGTGCGCAGGTGTGTGTCTTTTTACAGCAACCTGAATGTCCAGCGCTTCGAGGTTCACACATACCAGAAGCGGCTTGAATTAAATATGACACACACACACACTCTCACAGAAAATCAAAAGATGCTTTGATGTTTTCAGATCTCAGAAGGACAGGATGTTCATGGTCGAGGTGAGCTCTCTGGACGGTCCAGTGTGTGTTGGTGTGTGTGTGTGTGTGTGGTCCCCCCCCCGCCCTGCAGCACAAAGGGGATTACTCTAATGACTCCATTCACTACCATTGTTTGAACCAGATTAGCACGCGCACACACATCCTCCCTATTCAGATGCAGCAGCCAACTGTTGCAAGAGCCTTTCTGCCTCCTGACGCCGCCTGCGTGCGCGCGCTGCGTGGATTTACGGCCTGCTTCAGACGTGTCGTTCAGTTTAGAGGCAGACGTGTCAGAGTGACCACGCTCTAAAGAAAGGGGTGAAAACCGTGGCTGCTGAGACGCAGTAAGTGTACAAAAGGTCAAGAACGACGGACACTTGCTGTACATGTCAGAGGTCGCACGCCTCAAAGAGCAGCTGGGGGTTAAGTGTCCTGCTCAGGATTGAACCTGCGGGTCTCACACTAAAGGACTGTGTCTTATCCACTGCACCATCACCGCCCCCATATATAACACTGTGAAAACACGTGATTACAAAGACCACAAACCCAGAAGAACCCATAAATGTTTCTGTCTCAACACAAGAGCTGTACTTTTTAAGATTTGTCTGCACTTAACAAAAGAAGCCCTATTTCCACGCGCTGTCATTTAAAACCGTAAATTGTCAATGTTCGTCTGCAAGTTTTATACAAAGATAATCCAGCTAAAGGCGGGAAAAGGGGAATATGACATTAAAGTGTCCGCAAATCTATAGAAGAGGCAGTAAAATTCACACAAACTGCTCACTCTACATACATCACCGTCATGACAAACACACCTGAAGCACGCCTTCTTTGCACGCAGGAAGCAGGTGCTGTGTTATGGTCAATCGATGCGTCCACACCTTGTGTAAATAGTCTGTGTGCAGCAGAGAAACCTGTCAGGTGTTGATAAAAAAATGCAAAGAACGTCACTCGGCTGTGGGACAAACACACGCAGTGACTAAGGCGTCAGACGGGAACCTTTGGATTGCCATGTGCTGACTCACTGGTTTTAATGGTTTAACAGGTTTCGGTGCTCTTCCTGTTGCTCTGCGTTCAGCGGGCACGTCCTGCTCAGAGGCACTGATGCAGGAGTGACTGGTTCAGGGATCAAACGTGTGACCTTCTACTGACAGGATGTGCCGTCTAACCTCTGATCCACACACACACACACACACACACTGATCCTCTGGCAGCAGCAGGAGGGGATTATGGGAGTGGATGGCAGATAAACAGCAGGCCGGTATGAAGTGAAGATCAGGCACCATCAGATCGCTGTTTTAAATCCACAGCAACATATTTATTCCACATGTCAGACGACGGCAAGAGCATGAGGACAAAATGAAAACAATCTACTGCCATTACCAAAACCCGCACGCGTCTAATAACGTACACGAAACGCGGCTAATATCGCCGAACTGTAGCTACTTCAACTTCTATGGCGAGAGTGGCGATGAGACGCGTAGTGATGTTGAGGTAAATTTTAAATTCAATCTAGAGATTTCAGATTTGAGCCCAAACCAACTGGATTTTTTTTAAAGTTTAGAAAATCTAATAACAATAAAAGTGACCAATATACATTTATAACATTAAAACACAGCATTTATGATAAAAATAGCTTAAAATGTTAAAAGGCTAGTGACCAAATAAACAAATATACAAGCGGGAATTTTACGGTGGAAACCGTAATCAAAACACACAGTGATACGGAAGCTTGCGTTATGAACATTAAATTAACTTTCCAGTTAAACGAGCAAGTCGCATGAATTGATCTTTCTGTTAATTTACACTTTCAGCAATCAGATTTCAATCACTTTGAATTTGCATTCACACTTGGCGTCTTTGCAATCAGACGGCTATTTTGGGGAATTTCCTAGCGGCTAATTTCCCTGTGGATTAGAGAGATATTTAAATTTAGAATAGTTCAACAGCAGCCTGCTCTCTCTGTCCACATACCTGTGCTGAATGTGGTTATGCATAGCTCAAGGTGAGCAGTTACAATGACATAATATTCTTATTTTCATTTTCTAAATCAAAGCGCTGTCAGATCGCATTGTTTTATAAGATGCCATCTTTGTCCCACTGCATTACTAAGTTTCTTGTTCCCACATAATGTGTATTCGTTATGTATTTAACAACGTATTAAGTATTTATAATGTTTTTTTTTATCACATACTCTGTTTTTAGCTCACTTCTTCATGTGGAGTTGGTGATGCTTGTCTGTGAAAAGCGCTAAACAAATCAAGTTTACTTACATACATCATAGACGCAACAGTTCACCGGCGTTTTTACATTAACGAAATGTTAATATTTAGTTAGTATTAGTCGTATTTCTGGTGCCGACTAGCGAGGGCGCACCGTGGAATCAATTAATCAGCCCTCTTGTTGATTATTCAGCCAAAGTGAGCTGCAGTAAGCTAAAATCGGCTAAACTTGTCGCGGTTGCTGTATCATTGGCAGAAATCCAGGTGTACTGGTGGTTGTGAGTGAACCATTTCAACAGATTAGGGTTCAAATTAGCCAATTAATCCACTAAAAACAAATCAACAGCACTTTACGAGACAAAAATGCTCTGATTTCCAGCTTCTGGAAATCTGTACGTTTAATATCTTTAGGTTTTGGACTAATGGTCAGACAAAACTAGGTGTTAGAAGACATTTTTAAACAGCTGCGAGTTGCAGCCCCGTGCCAGGTAAAGCTAAAAGCCGGTACATGTGGAGGCTGCCGGTCGTTATTCATGTTTCAGCTCCTCGTGCATCATCTTACTGTGTTTTGCATGATAGTGTGAAATGACAACTGGTGCTCAGAGCGTGCAGCCAGTTTCAACCCCCCCCCCTCCCAACTGCCTTGTTTCTATTGACTGGCAAAGAAAATCAATACAGCAATATAACGTCGGGCGTAATAAAAGGTGCTTTTAGTCCCGTTTATGTCAGGAAACGACACAACATTGGTCCATGTGTGTGACAGTAAAGGCTACAAGCGACAGACGGATTTGGGCTGCATGACGCTGCAGATGACTCCCTCGGGGTGGATTCTAATGGTTTTGGTGACCTTCCCTGAACCGCGTCTTTGTTTTTAATCAAAAGTACCAAAATGATGACAGTTGCTTCAGGTGAATGACATCAGATGATTTCTGTCTTGGCAGCTTTGGTTAATTAGAGCGTTCAGATGCACGCTGAATGGTGGTGAACGCACACCTTTTACACTTGGAATTGTATCTTAATTTTTTTGCACTAAAAAGCACATTTTGGATTAAAGATATAAGCTGACGATTCAAAACATTAAGGGTCTCGAGCCAAAAGGTTTTGAGACACTGCTCTGGTAGTGATGTCCTTATTCTGTTTTACCCTGCAGGTGTTTTTTATTGATGATTCTAACTTCTTGTATTTTGTTCTTTATACTTTGCACCACATTCCCCTGTGCTGCTGTGCCAATTTGAATTTCTTATCTTAACCCATAAAAAGCCATCGTCCACTGTGGGAACTGTAAACATGACATGAATCTTTAAAATACTTTGTGACCATTGTTTAAATGCCAGATATGTGACTGGCAGTCGACTGATCAGCTTTTGGGAACAAAACAATTGTTGCCTCTTTGTGTTGCTGTGAGCTTTCAGCTTCCTTATTCTTAGTCCGCCCGTTCGTTGTCACACCTGAACTACAGAAAAGAAGAGAAACCTGCCGTGAAAACTCTTTAATCGGAAGCGTGGACGCCTCTTTTTCTGCGGAGCGTGGTGGGTGTGAATGTGTGTGTGTGCTTTCATTTCACACGCCAAACCCATTTCCACTCTCCCCGCTCCCATTTTAATGACGGGCATTAACAACACGGCTCGCTCAGATCTCCAATTTTTACGCAGAAATGTGCAGAACGGACTCTGTTCGACCTCCTTCCCTCCCTCCCTCCTCCTCCTCCATTTCCTCGTCTTTTCATTTCACCCTCTTCCTCTCCCCGCTGACTAATCCTCCACCTCCCACACCCTCAGCCTCCCGCAGAGCCGTGGATGACCGTGACGTTTGTTGTTGTTTTATCTGGTCAGAATTGGACGGATGCTCCTCCACATTAGAGGAGGCAGAGAGGAATCCCGAAGCTTGGTATCAAACCTCAGACCTCGCCTCTCGACGCCGCGGCGGCAGAAGCTCGGGTGACGGCGAGGGACCGCCGTCCAAACTGGCCACAAACCTCAGGGAGAGTATCTCCACCTCATCCACTTCTGCTGCAACATAAACCTGAATATGTGTGCGCTTACAGAGGCAGGAATCTGAGCAGATGTCCGATATAACACACAGGGGAAAACCTCCCAAAAAAAACACACAACCTGAACCTCTGGGATTTTAATTTGCTTTTCATTTGTTTCTAAAAGATGTTTTCTGACAATAAAAAGTGAAGTAAACATGTTTACCTGCAATTTAAAGCTAAGCAACATGGCTACACCTTCTTTTAACCAGTTTTAGAGAATAGAAAACCAAAATGCATTTTTTTACTTAAAAAACAACACCAACGCAGAAGCTGGATAGTCCTGCTGCTCCAGGAAATACACTGGCCCCGCCGGGCTGTGCTGCGCAACATCTGCCTCAGGGCTGAATGTGATTGCGACGAGGTCTCAGGTTTCTGACTAAGTCTCATGACACATTAAGCGTCTTTATGTCACAAGTGTGATTCGCGTAAAATGATGACAGCGAGGTGACGGGAATTAGAGAACGAGGTCAAGGGTCGGTTCAGGAACAGACACGCTTTTCCCATGAGCACCGAGAGCGTCTACACGGGCGCTCCTGAAGGAGGACGTCTAAAAAAAAACGACCACAGCGACGATGATGGTGGCTACTACAGCCCACTCTCTGTCAGGGAAAGGCAGATGCAGTTTGCATGTAAATACTCAACTCCCCTTCTCTCCCTCCCCCCCCCCTCTCTCTCTCTCTCATGTAGAGCAGGTCGAACGCCCATCCTCTCTCCCTCCCCTCATCACAGTTGCAGAGGCGAGGAGGAGGACTGGATGGAAGACGGAGACTGGAGGGACCAGTCGGACTGGATTCCCCGGCGGTGATTTGTACTTGGTGGTGGTGGAACTGTATCCCCACCCCCACCCCCCCCAGCAATACCACCACCACCCTCCTTCACAGTTTACACTGAAACTCCACCGCCTTCATTTGGACATAAGCTCATGTAAACGGGGTATTCAGCAAATACCATTCATTGCAAAGGGGTAGGGGTGGTGATAAAGGGAAAGAGTGTTAAATTTGGTGCTACAGGTGTCCAGGAGGCCTCAGGTGCTGTGTGAGGGCTTACAGAGAAATAGATATGGAGAGAGATGTACGCTCCCTCGCCTGTGTGACTGGTTTATGAGCAGCCTTAGATGAATGGACTGTTGTATTGTTGCTTTAAGCAGCCCCAGGAGTCCCTGAAGGCAGATTAACTCTAATATTACAGTGGGAAGACAAACCTCTGATTATAATGAGGAGCTTTTTACTGCCATTTTATATTCTTCTCTACAGACCGAGAGTCCCTGCAGAACTCTTGGATGGAGCCATGATGAAACCCCACTGTGATGATGCTCCTATATGCACCATAGGGAGCTGTGCACACAGCCCACTGCACTTTCTTCCTGAAATGCATTGAACACGATTAGTGATTTTTCAATTTCAGATAGGTTAGGAAACCCGGAGTGACCCGCAGGAAGCTGTATTTTATTACTGACGGACATGGAGGTAATGTTGAGGAAGGAGGGGATCGATACGGATCAATGCCACTGTAGTGTAATATAGGTAAAATACCCATTAGAGGAGATTAGATGCTGAATATGAGCTCATTCGTTTTAAATGGGTTTTTTTTTAACCAACAAGTGTTTTAAAAACAGATGTCCGATCTTTACAAAAAGACTGTGCGCCTTCAGAGATTTATCCTCCATCGAGTATGTTTTTTAATTACGGTGCTCAAGCAGGCGAAATAAATTGAAAATAAAGTGAATATAGTCTTCCTATGATCGTGCGTAAAGCGTCTCCTGCAGACCAGCAGCACACTGACAGGAGGATTTGGATGAAAATATGTAAAATATTTCACAGGCGTGTTGTTATGTAAAGATGTAGGAATAAAATTATGTGTGGATTGGGTTTGTAGAGAGAAGTTCTTACCTGGACCGGGTGAGAGCCGCGCGGTTCCCCAGCTCTGAGCGCTCCAGCCCGGCTGCAGGCTCCGCTCCTCCTCGGTACCCAAGCAGAGCCGCTCCAAACCTCCGGGAAAAAACGCCCGATATTAACAATCCACGCCGGGGGGAAAAAAATACCTTTTTAAAAAAATCAAACAATCCAGTCGGACAGGCAGGTGCAATTATTCCTCCAAATCCTCTCACAAATTCTGTCCAGTTTTACTGTCGTGACCAGCGCTGCGCGTCAACCCGGAGGTCCTTCCTCTCTCCGGGGAAACGGCTAGAGCTGGAGCCCAGCCGGGAAAGACCCGTCCGGACAGGGGTCACTCGCTGCTACTACTCCGAAGGGGCGAGCGCTACCACCGGGCGGTTTGTACCGACAGCTGCAACAGCATCCTCCGCTGATGGCACGCTTGTGGAGGGTAGAGGGGTGGAGGTGGTGTAAGCGGACGGAGCACCGGGACGGGGAAGGGGGGGAAAAAAGGGGGTAAAACGGTTAAAAAAAATCACCAAAACAAGAAACACTAGGTCCGGCAGGTCCGGGAGTTGCCAACAGCGGTCTTCCGGTTAGTTTCCACCCCGACGCGCGGTCACCGCTCTGCCGCCTCAAACTCTGTACGCCTCCCGGTCCAGCACGGAGCAGGTCGCGCGGCCGCACTGTGTGTGATGAGAAAGTGGAGTGAATCCAAACGGCTGCGCTCGCGCTTCCCTCCCTCTCTCCCTCTCCCTCTCTCTCTCTCTCTCGGTCTCTACCAAGCTGCCCCCCTCCCTCCGCCCCCTCCCTCCCCTATACACTCTCTATACACTATACCGGGGGGGCGGGGCGAGCATCCACCCTAACAGCTAACTTGGATTTCCCAACATTTTCTGTCATTTTTCAACAGAGATATGGCGACTTCTCCTAACTGCCAGTTTCCAACTACCGGAGCCGGTACTTGTGTGTTTTTCTTTTTCTCACCGTTCAAACAGTAACTGTATGCGGCAGCCCAGCCTCACAGGTCCAACTCTCCATCACCCTCGTTAAATGTAAAAAGGAGTGTAACTGCGGTTAGAGGGGTGAAAAGACGCTCACATAAACTCGGAGCGAGTGTTTACTCGCCGCCATACTCTCTTGATTCAAACAGTCAAACTGTCGAGTTTCTCTCCCTCCGTTTCCACTCAGTAAATAAATGTTTCCAACGTTCATACCTCTTTCCATTTTTCCTGTCATCTCTCTCTCTCTCTCTCCTTTTCTCCATCTATGTTTCTGCATCTCTCTGTCTCCCAGCTCCGTCCTGCCACAGAGAGGCGGGAAGGCGGCCGTCTCTCGCGCTCTGAGCGCCACCTACAGGCGAGAAGCGGCACGTGACGGGCTGAGCAGAGCTCGAGCTCGGAGCACTGAGCTTTTCCCGCCACTGTCAGGAAGCAGAGACAGCAGGGGGAATGAAACGAAATGGAGTCTCTAGTTAACATACTGATATATATTCGACAATAATGGCTGTTATTACAGCCTGCTATATGAAAACAAGGCAGCATGTGGTGGAGGGGGGCTGTTATCCAAAGCAGCTTACTGTACTGTGACATTACACACAACACATATGGATTAAATGTTTTTGCATATGGCTGCCTCAGTTTCAGTGCATCGGCTTAGTGAGCTAATCCAAATGCATCATTCAAAAAGAATTTTAAAAAAATTAAAATATATATATATATTTCACTTTTTGGGGGGGACACAGATTGCAGTTATACCACAAAAAACTATATTCTATTAAGTATTTTGTCCTCATTAAGTCCTAATTAAGGTAATGTGACCTGATTTCGGTAATAAAAAACCAGGGACATTTTTGGTTTGGTGGTCAGTAAAAAATATAATGTTATTATATATGAAATAAAAGGATGACAATTTTGGATTATAATCTGTCAAATATAAATCATCTGAATAAAATCAAGCCATTTTGAGGCAGAAATTACCTTTCAGTCAATAAATAGAGGCTACAATCACCTCCTGGCAAATAGAAAACTGTATTTTATATGTTGTTTTGGCCATTTAAAGGTATTTCAAGAGGTAAAAAGTTCTAGGTCAGTTCTAATCTTTCAAATATAACTTCTTTTTGAGGCAGAATCTACCTTAAATAGAGGCTGCAATCACTTCCTGGCAAATAGAAAACTGTTTTTTATGTGTTGTTTTGGCCATTAAAGGTATTTCAAGAGGTAAAAAGTTCTAGGTCAGTTCTAATCTTTCAAATATAACTTCTTTTTGAGCAGAATCTGCCTTAAGTAGAGGCTGCAATCACTTTCTGGAAAGTGAAATACTGTGTTACATGAGGTGAATTGGCAACTTGTGTAATGCTGCCTTGTTTTCATAATAACAGCCATTATTGCCCTGTTTGATCAGAAGTCCCAGGGTCCTTAATTCCGTTAAAAGAAATGTTAAAGGATCACAAAGACATACCTTTGCTGTTACCATGGACACGACTGATGTATATTTGGACATTATGTCTGTTAGATCCAGATAAAAGCAGCTTTAGACGCTAAGAGGCTGAGCTTTAACATGCTGCGCGTGCTCCCGCGGACAGCAATCAGATTTTGTTGATCACTTTTCAGCACGACACCTGTACGCTCCGCTGTCCAGTCTTTCTGGCCACGAAAAATCTGATTTCAGGTCTGTTGACACCTTATACAGTCTATGATTAACACACAATTAAAAACTGGGACATTTCCAGGGACAGGCCACCAAAACCGGAGACTGTCCCCCGGAAAACAGACGTCTGGTCACCCTAAAATAAGGTGAAAAGGTTGCAGGGAAAAACTGCCAGTGCTTTACAAATATTTCAATCTGATATCTTCTTTCAAGAACTTTCTATAAATAAGACAGATTAAGAATTCTGCGAGTATAGGCCTACTTCGTGCAGTAATTTAGCATAGTACTGACTGATCTTTTTTTAGAGGAAGATAAAGGCCTCCTGCAATGTACTGTTGTTATCATGGTCAATTTTGTAAAAGTAAAAAATATAATGTCATGTATGTTACACTCTGTAAACTGGAGCATGGAAACATGGAGCAACAACTTCACGTCTCAAGTTTAATTGATAACAATGTGAATTATACTTGTTGATCATATGTTTAAAAATAATAATCTAAAGTTAAAAAAACTCACATATATGTAGTGGAGTAAAAGTACAATATTTATTTGGACTATATAAAAGTAGTATAAAGCAGCAACAAATGGAAGGTACAAGTACCTCAAATCTTAATTTAAGTTGCCTACTAACCACCATGTTATGTGTAACCATGTGATTCCCCTATTTGAAAGAAGGCACATTTCAAAACTCATGGACTCAAAGACTTCCATACATAAACACTGTAAAGAACAGGTTAACCCTGAAAAGGGCATTAAAAACATGCATCGATCACATCAAATTACTGTATCCAATGTCTGTCTCACACCACTAATATTTCCATTTTATAAACACAATAAATATGTCTGTTAGTCCAGAAAAGTTAACAAACAACCTGTTGCTATAGAGGTCCGTCTCTATCAAACGTTTTACACCAAAATTAGCTCATGTTTGTTTTTATAATAAACCCGCTAAAACTACTTCCTGCAAAACAGGGTTGGTAAACAGTAAAACGCAGAATGAAAGTCAGAGACTATCATGAAGGTGAAGCCGTAGTGTTGTTGTTTAACAGCATACTGGCCAGGTGACCTGTGTTTAAGGTGTGTTGTGAGCTCTGAACGACGTCACACCGCAGATATTTAAAGTCAGAGCTGACAAACTGTTAGCCTAGCATGCTAATACTAGTTAAACATATGAACGAAACAGATGATTGGAAAAGGAGCGAAAATGAGGTGTCACGTTTACATCACAGCTGATCGGAGCTGGAAATAAATGTACCCTTTCATACTGAAGACAAAAGGCACATATTAGAGGGGGTTAGTGGGTTTTTTTTTGTCCAGTATTTTAGCTGCATTTTGAGCTTCTGCGTTAGCCGACAATATAGCATTACAATCTCAGATCATGGGCTTCCTGTCTAGCTATTTATTTAACTATCTGGGATGTTATAAACATTAATAACAGTCTCCAAGAGGTTTTATTTTCTTTTTTGCTTGACATTTCTGAGCAATATTTACTGTAGCTACTTTGCCGCCATGCTAATCAAGGTCTCTGTAAATAGCAGTTAGTACTTTTGGTTAATTACAGAGACATCAAGATCACAGAAATGGGAGGTCTGATGAGCATAGCTGCGGCTCATGTGCCAAGGATTCACACACCCTTTATTTACCACTACGTTCCTGATCAAAATATTACATAGTGAAGCAGATGCAGTGGCGGATTCTGTATTTTCGGGGCTCCTGAACATGTGTTGTCATCCTTTACCATCTTTTGGCGTATCAGGATCCAAGTCACGGGATGTGGTGTCCTTTCTGTTTGCAAGATTAAACATTTATCTTTGCAAATGTTTGATGTTAGAGGGCTTGTTTGCATTTTGGGGGTCATTGTTTTTGTGGTCAGGAGAACATTTTTCATTGGATTTGTTTATTTTTCTCTGTCACAGTTGTTCCTTTTGTGCTTCTGACTAGTATAGTAAAGATAGATATGTTCTTGGTCTGTCCTCCTTTTTACATTTTGTCTTTGCTTTTATCATTAGGAAATTAAACAGATGTGTAAGTGTTTAATATTTGTACCACTGGAGAAACAAATAAAATATATTTTAGTTATTATTTTTGTCATACCATAACAGAACATGCACATTTTCAGACTGCAGCAGTTTCTTCCTCCCTTTTTCTTTTCTACATCCAACTCAGATGCTTCATTCACACATACAGGATATAAAAATGGACGACATGCCGTATGATGGACCAGAGTGATTTGTTTTCCACTCCAGCGCGCCCCTGTAGGGTGGCTCCAGTGCTTGATGATTGCGCCTGCTAGAAGAAATGTTCCAAATGTATAGATATATTTCTCAGCGTATCTTATTTCAAACCACACAAGGAAATGTACTATATAATAAGACATATTTACTCTGTCTGTCGGCGCCCCAGGTGTTTAGTTACACCTCCACTCCTCCAGCTCACGAAGGCACCATGTAAGAACTGGACCCGGAGTCTGTGAGAGGTTCCTCCATTTTGGACCCTTTGACTCTCCGTTCACTCAAAAGGCATAGGTGTCGTTTATACTGGGGATGCTGGGGTACGGGTCCACATTTTGAAATAGCTTGTTTTGTCCCCGTCACTTTTTGAAAGCGTTTGTTAAAAATATATTGAAAAATTAGCTTGTAAGGGTTATTTGCACAATAAAAACAAACATGCAATGCATCTTAAACATAGAAGAAACGAATGTGCATTGTACAAAAAAGTAATAGGCTGCTGATTAGTGCATTATAGTTTGTTATATTTTTCTATTCATGAATTGTCAGCTGCCAGCAGACACCTCCTAAGGTAGTTGAGAATGACCGAGCTAAGATCCTGTGGGACTTCAAGATCCAGACTGACAAACTGGTGACAGCTAACCAACCAGACGTCGTGCTGATCGACAAACAGCAGAAGAAGGCAGCAGTGATAGATGTGACAATCCCAAGCGACAGCAACATCAGGAAGGAGGAACACGAGAAGCTTGAGAAATACCAAGGGCTGAAAGAGGAGCTAGAAAAGATGTGGAAAGTAAGAGCAACAGTGGTCCCAGTGGTAATCGGAGCACTGGGGGCCGTGACCCCCAAACTGGGAGAGTGGCTACAGCAGATTCCAGGTAAAACATCAGAGGTCTCTGTCCAGAAGAGTGCAGTCCTAGGAACAGCTAAGATACTGCGCAGAACCCTCAAACTCCCAGGCCTCTGGTAGAGGACCCGAGCTTGAGGATGACACAGAGGGGGATTTTATATAAATATATATATATATAGTTAGATCCCGAGTTACCCCTGTTTAGGAGGTACTGGACCAGCTCTCCGTCTTAAAGGGTCCGATCCTCGTGTCCTATGGGTTTTACCCTATTAGATTCGCCTAGCTTCTAACTGTCTTCTTCCGAACGCCTACCCTGCTAACTCTGAAATGGCACCTGACCGAATAGCCACAGAGCCAGATACCACCCCAGCCACGCCCGTTCACGACAGCTCTCTTCTCATTGATCAGTGCACTTGGTATGGTTGCTAGGATTGTGTTTAGTGGTCAGAAAAAGAGGCCCCAAGGATATGTTAATTTCGTTGGCTAGAGCAACCTATAAGAACCTTAAGGATTTTAGACACACTTTACCTAATACAATTATTACCTTAGTGTAGAAATAAATTCAATGTCTACTACTGGTACTTTAAATGCAGTGATTATATAATTTATTGTAAAATAAAGCAAGGGCAAGCATACAACTAAAATGATTAATAATATAGTAAACTGATAAAATCTTAAAAATCTTAAAAATTCAAAACCTGATTGTGAAAGTTGAGCTTGAGTGATTTGATGTCTTCTTTTTTGGAGAGAAGGGGAGGGGAAGGAGTCGTCCCGGCCGGTGGATTCCTTCTTCTACTGCTGGGCTGATGACCCTGGTGGAACCTGAGGCTTTGTAGAAAGATTGTCTTCAACAGTCTTCAGTCTTCATTGCAGACGAGAGAGAGAAAATCTTCAGAGTCCGATGATTCTTCAGTTGGTTTCGGCGTTGTGGTTACCCTCTGAGGTGCGATCTCTGGAAGTCCCCTGAAGAAATCTCTGAAGTCTTCTCTAGTTGTTGGCTTCCCAAATCCCCGTCTCTGGTCTTGGGCTCTTGGTCCGGTGCGGTGGTGGTCTTACTCCGAGTCCGATGCCTTCTGAGATATGCCGAGGAATAACCCCGATCTCTTTCTGACTCTTCTTTATATATCCTACAGTTTCTCTGTCAATCCAACAACCACCCTTTTCCTGTCTTCATGACTGCTGTCATATAGCTCGTCGAACCAGAGATATCCTCATTTGACTGTTTCATTTCCCCATTTTTACCCATCTTTTGCACTGACTCATGGTCATAACGCTTTTCATTCATTTCAATACTTCACAACAAGTTCAACATGTCGCAACATGATCCTTCACTTCCTTTATTCTGTTAAGCTCACACATTTTACTTAATACAATTAAATTCATAATTTCCTTCATTACATTTCACAGTTACTCAAATTCATTCCATTTCTTAGTTGATCATATAACAGTTGTTACTTTTAATGCATCACATTCTGTACTTGTACACACTTATACTTATTTGTGCTATTCTGTTGGAAAGTACCTTACAGTCTCTTGGCTCTGGTGTGTCATTGAGCCATTGTTCGTGTTGTTTGGGATCTCAACCTACTTGACAATATATATTTCAGCATTTCATACTCCTTCAAATCTTCTCATCTTGTTTTTAAGCATCGTCAGGTCTTGCGACACAAGTGGATCACCATGCCTCTGATGAGACCTTACAGTATGTCCCCGCCACTTTTCAACACAGAGACGCCCTTGCTCAAAGGTGAGCTCTGTCAAGTCAGTTTGCTATCATCAGCGGTGTATATTCGAGTGTCAAATCTTTCCAAAGTTGATGCAAAAAATAGCAAAGTCTGACTTTGCCCCCTCGAGCGAATCTTTTTTTAAATGCTGGTGTGACACAGTGGTGCAAATTAACTGATTAAATTTGCAAGTAATCAAACATTTGTCAGTGTCTGGCTGTGTGATTTAGCTAAAACACAGGTATTCTTTAGAAAGAAAAGATTATTGTCCTTCACAAGGCATCGGAAATTTGAAATGGTTCACAAGCCTGTCGCTCAGACAGATGATGTCTGCCCTCAGATATTAAGCATCAATGTAAAAGTGAAACACAAAAGAGCAGAATGAACTAAGACAAATAAAATGATGAGGGTAAATATCACATTAAAAGGCAGCCAGCAGGTGTTCCATCTCTGCTATTGACAAAAGTGTTAAGAAATAGTACACTTTGTTTAATTTTAAATAAATAACCCATTATTGCAGTCACTGTTTGTGCTCTGTTAACAAACCACACCCGTCTGGCACCGACAATGAGTTTAAACAAAGCAGCAAACAGTATTGTCAATACCGTTTAGTCTCTGTCTGTTTTCTCGATTTGTTTTTCCTCGTCGTCTTCCTGAGGACATGCCACAGCAGGTTCGTCTCCAGAGGAGTTAAAACCTCTGTGGTCGACTCTGTTTCCCGGCATCCCTCTCAGTAATTAACCCTCCGGCCTGTGTGGACCCCGGCTGATCAGCTGTAATATCCTTATCAATATTCTCTGTCTGTCCTCTGCAGCTCAGCTCTACCTCGCTCACATTCATAATCGTAGTTATGAAGTTAGTTCACATAGTTAAAAGTTCCCTTTGCTTACAAAGTGATTTCAGAAGTTATACTGTTCGGAAAAAGCACTCAAATATGTTGCCTGAGTAAAAGGAGAAATGCCACAAGGTAGAAACACTAAAAGTCCTGCTTTCAAAAAGGTCCTTGAGGAAAAGTCCAAACGTTTCAGCATCAAAATACATTTAAAGTACTAAAAGTAAGTACTCGTTGTGCAGAAGGGCCAATTTAAGATTAATATATTATTGGATAATAATTATTGACATAATAATAATAATAAATTTAATTTGTTGCGCTTTATATTTACACAAATCCCAAAGTGCTGCATGATAAAACAGGCAAGTGCTAAAAATAAAAACACATGAAGAGCATGAAAATAAAAATTATAAAATAAACAAAAACAATAAGGAAAAGGGCAAGAGTTTAATCAAAAGTTTTAAGGCCCTGTTTAGGTGGGGCTATACTTTAAATTGCTTGCTGGGTAGTTTGTGAATTTCCCCCCAGGTGATCAATAAAGTCTCATTTATAACCTATAATCATCATTTATGTGTAAATGTACTGGAGTAAAAGTACAATATTTGCCTGCGAATTATAGTGAAGTTTTAGTATAAAGCAGCAGAAAATTGAAAAACTAGTATTTCTGTAAGTCCTGTACTTGAGTAAACACACTTTCTACCACTGGTCAGGTGTGTGGAGGTGAGAGAGCCGACCCCGTTTCAGAAACAAAGACGCAGCTGCTCACGCTCGGCTCTCTGATTGGCTCTTATAAGTCATGCAAAGCAGAAACACAACGCTGGGCGGCTGTGGTTCAGGAGGTAGAGCGGGTTGCCAGTTAATCGGAAGGTCGGCGGTTCAATCCCCGGCTCCTCCAGGCTGCATGTCGAAGTGTCCTTGGGCGTGATACTGAACCCCGAATGGGCCCTGGCGGCTGTTCCACCAGTGTGTGAATGGTGAATGCAGATGTAGTGTAAAAGCACTTTGAGTGGTCGACAACACTTGAAAGATGCTTTACAAATACAGAGCATTTACTGACAGAGGTTTAGTCATAGTATTTTTTTTTATTAAAATATTCTGTACCGTGAAAATAGTAATTATCTGCCCACACTCGTAGGCTACTGTGCATGTCACCGTTTACCTTACGACTCCCTGTCTGTTTTCCGCCGCCACACTCCCGTTTACATTCAGTAACAGCAGCCCCGGTGCACCGCGCAGCAGAAACTCACTGAGCCTAGTGTGTGACTGGATAAAAGACTGTAGATTGGAGGTCACGCCCAAGCACACCTGTCTGCCGTCGGCCCATCCCCGTGCAATCAACCCATGTGAAGACCACACCCACTAAACACACACTTGGCTGTGAGTTGTTAACAGTTCCAGCAAATAGCGGTTTCATTTAAATAACCAGCTCAAAGAGAGAAAATGATCTATTGTCAGCAAAAACGTTCACCTGGGTGGTGTTTATGAGCCACAGGCCAATCACTGTTATATCCATTATTTTTGTTTCTGTGTTTCAGACAAATACAATAATAATACGTGAATAAAAAACAACTGATTTGAGAGTTGGCAGCAGGGGCGGCTTGTTCATCAGGGCGACCGGGCGACGCACCGCCAAGCCGGGAAAGGCAGGGGATATTTTTCTACCACTTTCTATCACACTGTTGGTTGCTGAGACTGTTTTTGACAGTTTTCCCTGAATTTTGCTGTCCAATCAGCTTCAAGTCGTGTTCCGTGGAGTCCCGCCTCTTTTGGTGCGATTTCAGTCTGGTTGTAAATCAGATCTCTCTCATAGACTTTCATGTAAAGGCAGTTTTTGTTGAGCTGCGGCCGCTGCAGTGCGATCTCTATGGGTGCCTGGAGGGCTCGCACTAACGTGTTTACGTCACGCGCCCAGCAGCAGAGCTTCTGCCGCCTGAAAACGACTCGGCGTCCTCCAGCTTGTTGCTCTCACTGCGAGCAGCTGCTGCAGAAAACGTACGTTCAGGCTGAAAATTCGAACGGAGATGCAGCGACTTTACCAGCGGTGAGTAAGACACAGTTTAAATAATACATGTAATTTGTTAAGCTATGAGGAAAAGTGCGCTAGCCGCTAGGCTAATTTCTGCTGTGTAAAATGCTACAGGCTAAGCTAATAATCTTGATAGTTTTTATTAAGCTGAGTTTTATGCTTATGTTAAATGTGAGTGTTATTAAGCCGTGTTTATATGTGTTGGTGGAGTCAAATTAAAGTTAGCTGCACTTAACCAGTAACAATTATTTGATGTGTTTTTTTCTTTTATTGCAAGAAACCGAAGAAGAAGAGGAGGCAGCATGATGTGGCATCTTGTCAGAGGAGGGTAAAAAGAAGAAGAAGGAAAGCAACACAGAAAATAAACCAGTAATAACAGAATATACCTTTTATATTTCCCCTTACAGGCCTTGTTGTTTATGTGTAAATACTGCGCTTTATTCTGGATTTGTTGTTCCTCAATAAAAAGTTTATCACACATAAATCAGATGATTGTGAGAGTCGTCCTTTTTTTCATTAATGCTAAAGAAGTTTACAAGGTCTAAAGATCTGTTGATCTTATCAGAGGACAGTATACATTGACAATAAATTTAAGTAGCCTGTTCACAAACACTGTACAGGATGTAGCCTGAGGAACAATCCTTGTCTTATAGCAGACGTCACATTAGCCATCATCACAACAACTGCCCCCCCTGAGAGATTTGGCAGGAGCCGCCACTGGAGTTGGCTCGTATTAAAACAAAGTATATGTGATAATGGAGAGGAGGAGGGGACAGAACGGAGGTTAAACCAGCTGAGATTCAGCAGAGTAACTAACCAGGTGTAAGATGTGATGCACCGTGAAAACATAGTGCGACTTTGACGATCAAGAGATTTAGTGGAAGGAGAGCTGACTGTGAAAAAAGATGTGGTGTTAATATATACATGCAGGATTAGTATGAATGAGGCGTTTGTCTCATGTCTAAACGTTATGTTCCTCTGTGCTGTATATCCGTCTCTGAAATGTGCAGGACACTTTCCGTCCAGGGAAGCCGTCAGAACCTGCAGACAGACGGACTAGAAACCTACAGACTGTTTAGGAAAATAAGCTAATTATACACAGATAATCATCATTAATCATAAAACAAAGAGAAACTTGCTTGTAAAATATTGGTTGTGCTCTGTTGATTTAAAACAAAATAAAGAAAGGACTGTCCTCCTGGAGAGAAGTTGACTCCGAGTCCCAGAGACCATTTGTGTAAGAAACATCCAATCAGAGTTTCAACAAAGTTGAACTGCATTAATCCAAGTGGTCCAAAGTGAAGGTGTCAAGGGGGCAGGGGCAAATGGAAAGACGCTGATAACAATATTAATTATTGAACTGAATTATTGAATTATTAATGCGAGAGAATGAAGGAGGAGATTCAATGGTACAATATATTAAAGTAAGGCAGAAAAAATAAAGAGTCCCAAATGAGGAATTCAGGGAATGATTTGTAATTTCAGCACACAAATGACTCATTTGAAGGAACAGTTAAAAATTTCCCCCAAGACACCTGTAGGCGGAAAAGTTCCCACGTGACCTGAGAAAACAGATTCCTGGAAACAAATTTCTTCTCCAGTTCTGTCAGTTTTGCTTCGCTTTGTTTCTTTTGATGTCTTTTAAATCAAAGGGTCTGAGAAGGAAATTAGGGAGTCACAAGCAAAAAAAAAAAAAGGTTGGGAAAACTACTGGTCTTAAAGGACTGAGAGGACCAACACAGGAAACACAGACCCAGAGCAAAGGTGGACTAAAGTGGGGTGTCCTCAGACTTTTGGCCATTTAGTATACTTGAACCTTGAGGTACTTTTCTTGAGTAAAGCAGACAGCACTTTAATTTTTTGGAATACGTATTGTTCCTCTTTTGATGGATATAAAGACCCGCTGACTCGTCACATATGGACTCATGGTCCAGACCCGTCGGGGTCAGTTTGTGACGTTCTGGGGATCCCTATGGTGTCATAGTTCAACACAGCGGGGGGACGTTTTTGACGGTAAAGGTAGGTATGAGATATTTAACAGAAAAGCCTGAGTAAGGAGGTGGCTGGTGTGGATGGAGGGCCAGAAACCGTCTCAACATTCACACGGTCTTCACGTATATGATCAAGTCCGCAGGAGAGTACGTCCAGAAATACAAGGACGAGAAGAAACTTTAAAAAAGTAACAACCTTAAAGATTAAAGATAAACCTTGCAAACAAAACAAACATCAACTTAGAACAAAACATGGCTTGGGTTCACCAGGCAGATCTAACCTGAGTCACGGTCTTCCATCCCCGTCATTAATGGTGCTCACCTTTCAACGAAAAGATCCCTCAGTAATCTTTTTGTAATTTATTGTAATTGTCTTCTTTGCCGCTACCAACAATATCTGGAATAAATAGACCTTTTTCCTGTTTTGTATCACATCTGGTTTCATCCCTAAAAATGCCATCAGGAGGTCTCTGATCATTTATTTATTAATATATATAAAAATAGATTTCCAAAAGTTATCTAACACTGGGCATTGCCAAAACATATGTGAGTGAGTTGCCATTATTTCTCCACACCCCCTCCAACAGTGACTTGATGTGGTTTGGTTCCATTTTAACCAAAACTTGTGGTGTTATTTGTCTTCCATTGAAATTCCTTCCATAGATTGATCCCTGGTCCACTCGTCTTTCACATAAAGTGAATTAACTTTTGTCATTCTATAATTCAATAAACACTGGTTTCCTCGGATGCCCCCCCCAGGATTTTTAAGAAGTACTGCTCTAAAAGGGAGGGCTCTATTAATCGGTTCCAGTTTGGGTGTTTGAGTATGAAGCTCCTTATTTGTAGATATCTGAAAAAAATCTGTTCTTGGTAATTTAAAATCTGTTCTCATTTGGTCAAAAGATTTGAAGTTGTTATTACTAAGTAACTGTAATATAATGAAGGTTCAAATGTTTCCAAATCTTGAATCCTGTATCGAGTCTTAAGGGAAGAAAATGTAAATGATTGAACTCAACACAGAGAGGTCGCCCGTCAACTTCCAATGTTAACGCTTTATTTTGAAAGTCTAACCGGACATTGCATATTTATCATTTCTAACTGTTGCTAGCTTCAGCCCTAAACGTTGAAAAACAAAGCTAAAGGGTTAACTAGGGCATTGATAAGGGAGGCCAAGCGGTCTTGAACAAGCGTCCAAATGTGACTAGTCAGGAGTGCGAATGTCTTGGAGCTAGGCTAGCAGTTTCCCTCTGCTTCCAGTCTTTATGCTAAGCTAGGCTAAACACAGCTCGCCAATCCCTGCACTGGGTGTCCTCATTTGACTTTGGATAATAAAGCTAAAAAGAGAATTTCCCCAAATGTTGCAGTTCTCCCAGGTGAGTTGCTCCTTTGACCTGGAGTCCAGCAGCAAGAACCTGGAGGTCAAAGGTCACGCAGGAGGACCACCGATAGCTCAGCCCAGCAGCTGCTTTCCCTTCAGCAGGAAGCTGCTTTACATTCAGCGAGCCTGTCTCGTCCCGCTTTGATGAATAGACTGTAATCTGTAATCTGTGGCGGCTACCTGCTGCTAACGAGCCAAATTAATTAGACTCCGACAGTAAACATCTATTGATAAGATCAGATGAAACTTTATTGATCCCTGAGGGGAAATCGGAGCGTTGTAGCAACAAACAGTAACAGGAAACATCACAAAGCTACAGTGGGAGCGCACAAATACAAAAAAAAAAAATTAAAATATTTATGAATTAGAGCTTTTAGTTCAGTGTGACAGAAGAACAATGACATGAATGAAAAAAAGAAGACAAAAGCTGTGACAATTAATCAAACATCTGCAGAATGAAAGAGTGGCTGACACACACAACACACAGTTTGGAAATTAGGTGACTTCCACAGATGTGTGTGTGTGTGTAAAATGTAGAGCATAAATAATGAATCTCTGCTGGAAGTTGATAATATTGAAGGCTCTGGGGTACCCATGCTGGGAAGGTGAGGTATCATTAGGGCCCGAGCGTAAACCGGCCGAGGACCTTATTGAAATGCAAGGAATTATTTATTCTTTATTTTTCTCCCAAATGAATCCAATTTTTGACGGCCTAAAGGTGCTGGAAAACTCGCAAGTCCTCGCACAATGAAAATGTACATCTGATATAGCTGTCGCACCAAGCGGGAAGCTTCCGGTCTACAACATGAAGCCGATGCTGAAGTCCCTGAAAGCTGCATTCTGTTGAAAATCCAGCAGGGGGCGAAAAAGAAGTCCGGCTCCATTAGAAATAATGGGAAAATGTTTCTCCTTCTCAGCTGAATAATTACCCCAGTAAACACTTTCCTGATGAGTTTATGGTCTCCGTCGCCTGCACCAACAGGCATTGGGGGAATCCATGTGCTATCTTGGCTTACAGTCTGTCGCGAATCTGGATCACACCTCTTCCTTTCAATCGGCGTGAAGGGGTTAAGTCTCGTTACGTTAAGAGCATCTCTGACTCTTGACTCTATCCGGTGGAAAGACTGAAACCAGAGGCGCAGCAGATTGATGCTATTCACATATGAGTGCACGGCTCAGGTGTCCAAATAACTTCAGCCATATAGGCGTAAGGATCTTTAGAACATCGATCTGCCTCTTTTCTCTCAGTTTCTTTCACGTTTCTAACTCTGCATCAAAACTGCTCTATTAATAAAGTTCACTCGCCTATACTGAATTCAAAATCTGCAGTATCAACCTTTTCTAAATCTGTGTGTGTGTTTTCCAGCCGCCTGGCATGAACAGCACTGTTACTGAATGGAATAATCTGCTCTGTGTTACAAAACCACCAAACAACATTTGTAGTGAAGAAACAGTTGAAAAGGCTCCTAATGAGTCACATTATAATGAAGCAGTAAACTATGAGCAGCAGCAATCAGCCATATTCTTTCCCATGTAGCTGAAGTGAACCCGATGTTATGGGCAGCAGTGGGATGTTGATTGAACTTAATATGGTGGATATTGTGTGTTGTATGCCTACATGTGTTTCAGTAGTTTTTTTTTTCCTTTCATGGGCCCCAGGAAAAGAAGCTGTTACAATAGTGCATTAATGGGGTTTTAAAATAATATTAACTAATTATAAACAGTCCCAGTTTCTGCACTGGCACTTTGGAACAAATAATCACAGACAAAAAAACAACAACACTTCGCTCCAGCTGTCAAATTTGCATGAAAAAATAAATAATCAAAAATTCCCTTTGTGTTCCATGTGAACCCACATGTGATGGGCTACCGTGTGCAAAGTGGGAGAAACTCTTTAGGGAAGTGCGTTAGGGTTCCGATTTTATGGTTTAATCTGTTGAATCCGATGCAGCCCTTAGATTCTTAGAGTCATAACTCACAGATATCAAACACACGGCGCTGCAGTCAGCACAACTTCTTCTTTTCGGCTGTTATGGTCCAGAAAGTATCTCCAATATCCAACAAAGATTGTGGTCTGTACATCCTGCTAATTATAATTATTAATTATCTCAGAGGTCGCACACCTCTGGAGCTACTAAGTGTCTTGCTCATTGGTGGATTTGTCACAGAGGGAATTGAACCCAGATCTGTCACACAAAAGGCATGTGTCTTACCCGCTGCGCCATCACCACCACCACCTAATGTTAATATTATTGGGGTACAAAGATCATCTACATACAAGAGCCACTTGAGCAGCACCTGATACATCTCTTAAGCAGTGTTGGGAGTAACGCGTCACACTGCACCAACCGCGCCGCCCATACTTTCTGATTAATTATTTATTTATCTCCACCGTATCTGTATCAGATCGCATTTTAATACCAGGTATAAACGTGGGACCCCACGAAGCTCCGATTATAACTCCAACCCTGTTTGTCGCGGAGTGATACGGATCCGTGCGAAGGAATGCGACGTCATAGCCGTTGTGTACGCTCATTATGTCAGATTTGACCTAAAAACACGTGTCTCAGTTTGAACTGACGTTAAGAGGTGTTTTGTTTTTTTAATAATTCGCCGACAAAAACAAACAAATCCAGGAGTGAAAGAGTGACGTTATTTCATGTTAGCGGGAATCCGATGGTGGAGACTGTAGGCAGGGTGCAAACTACGGGGGGGCTCCTCTTAACAGGACGGTAGCTCCCCTGATGGATCGTGGGTAAATAGATTTCTACAGGCTGTGTTTGTGCTTTAACGAGTCACTCTCATGATCAGAGAGGCTGCTGTCGGTTCGTCCTGACCATCCTGTCGGAGTGTCGGGAGAATCAAATAATCAGTGACTTTATGCTGCTGTACCTTCAGCTCTGCGTGTGCAGAGCGTCTTCCTCAATGGGACGATTCATCCTATTTCACCCCCCCCACACCCCCAATCCACAGAAATAACTGCACATCACTAGAACCTGCCTGTGCAGGCACATCTTACTGTCAGAACAATAATAATAATAATAACTCAAAAGTAATGCAAAATCAGTGTTAAGCGTTACAATTCAGAGACAGCACTACTGTAATATAACTAATTAGTCTCAAATGGCAGTAACTAGTAATCTGTAACGTATTACATTTAAAGTAACTTCCCCAACGCTGCTCTTCAGACTGAAGTTTACCTTATTGTGTAAAACTATTTTAAAACTGCAGTTTCACGAATGAACTTTCGTGGTGTGAGCTGTGGCTTAAGACGGAGCGACGCCTCAGAAGGTCGGCGGGTCGACACAGAGCTCATAACTGAGACTAAAAAAAAAAAAAATTGTTTCAAACAGTCATTTGCTGCAGTTTACAAGAAAGGAACATCCGTAAGGCTAACGTAAACAAATGTGGTGAATATGAGTGTTTGGCAGACTAGAAAGGAGCGACTCAAGCACATGTGAAGACATGACGAAAAACAACCCAGGGGGTTTTTGTGTGGAAGTGTGAACATTAGCTCGGTGGTGGCGCTAGAGTAAAGATCAGGGGCCACTGTTGTTATTTATTCGCTTGAATTTAAGAAATCTGTCAGAAAACTTTGAGTTGGTTTCTTACACTCTGCAGGAACCTTCAGAAACAGGAAGTGAGACCTCCTCCTTGGCGTCCCGTTGAACCCTGGGAGGTTTCACGCTGGTTGAGCGTTCAGGGGTGTCGCAGGGGTCGCTGGACCCATCAGCGACGGCGAGGACGTCCCGTCTTCAATCCCCCCACATGAAGTGTCCCCCGGCGGAGCCCACGCTAATGGTTCCTGGGTGACATTTAGATAAAGGTTAGAGGGAAAAGGTTCAGTAAACCTGCAGTCGACCTTTAACCTCCCGTCCAGGAAGTCAAACTGCAGCCAGCGAGCCTGACATTTCCTCTGCAGAGCACTTCATTCGGCTAATTAACCCGTTAGCCGGGTGACCTGCAACACAAAAGGAGGAGGAAGAAAGGATGAGACGGAGTACTGACGGTCGGACTGACTGGACTTTTTGGTTTGTGCAGGAAGAGTTTTCTGGTTATTTTCACATATAAACCAACTGTATTTTATATATTTATTAAGTACTTTGAGTTATTTTGCAGATGTGTTACATGAAAATCAGGCCCCAGTGCCTATCCAGTCTTAGGGGGCCCCCTTTTTAAAATCTCTGCACATCTCAACATTGTGTACAAATACTGTGTGACACCTTCTATTATGAGGTTTAGCTTGAAGAGAGAGAGCAAGATCGAACATCTTTTATCACACGTCTTTATTATGCCGCGGACACAAAACAAAGCTGGAAGAGAGACACTTTTCTTCTTTGGCCTCTACTCTGTAAAAAGGCCGTTTATTTTATAATAAAAGACAAATCAATAGGATCTGAGTCCTGCTTTACAGTGCAAGCTGAGCTTCCGCTTTATGTTAGCCTCCTTCCACCAAAACTGCTGCAAACGATCGCCTGAAATATGTTTTTGATGAGCTTAACTTGTGTCACATCCTTGAGCAAATGACACCACTGCAGCCAGAGGAAGGAAGGTCTCCCAGAAACTGCAATAAAAGGCCCAAAGATGAAACCAATAAACACGCCAATAACTCGCAGCCATCGTCAACCGCTTATCCTGTGTTCAGCGAGGGGGGGCTGAAGCCGATCCCAGCTGACATCACACCCTGGTCGCCAGTGGACCGGCCACGCAGATATACAAACAACCTCAAGCATTCAGTTCAGTTCAATTCAAATTAGCTTTATTGGCATGAATGTGTAACAATATTGCCAAAGCATCATACAAATTACATAAGAACAATACATTTCATTAAACAAGTTAAAGCATAAAGTAATTACTTAATTAAAGCGTATGTGTGTTTGTGTTAAAAATAATAAAAATAAAAATAAATAAATAAATAAAATAAATAAATAAAACAGTATGCGTGTGTGTTTGAAAAATAAAAATAAAATAAATAAATAAAATGGTAAGCGTGTGTGTGTATATATATATATATATTAATAGACAAAAAAATTAAAAAATAATTAATTGATTAAAAAATAATAATAAAAAATAAATAAATAAAAAATTAGTATCAAATGTAAAAACAAAACAATTACTAAAAAATCAAACGATCAAAATAATAATAATTAAAAAATCTGTACAATAATTTATCAGTCTGAGGTTCCACTGGTCGTCCTCACTTCATGGCGTGAGGAGACATATTTTGCAGCCATTATGCACTCAAGGACAATTTAGAGTCACCAGTTAACCTGACCTGCATGTCTGTGGACTGAGAGAACCCTCGCAGCCACGTGGCGAAACTCACACAGGAAGGCCGGGGACGACCGAGGTTCGAACCCATGACCTTACAGTGCATCGCCTTGCCGCTCCTTCTCCTTATTATATCAACAACACCGAGATTGCCTCTTGACCGTAATCTGTAACGTAATGTGGTGAAATAAAAGTTAATTATTTGTATATTTGTTTTATAAAGGCAGTTTAATTTACATCCCAACACCTAAAATGTGTTAAATACACAATTCAACGTAACATAAGATAAAAACAAATGTACACTTTTCTAAATATCTAACTTCACAACTTACATTTAATTTTGTCTGAGTCTCCTTGAATGCACCTCTCCACTGTCAGAATGGCCCTTTAATGAGCTTACCTGAAGTAAAGTTACACTTTGACAGAAGCGGCTCGGTGCAGCTGTGAACTGACGAGTGCTCTTTTGTGCAGAAACAGAAACGTCGGGTCATTTCTGCGGCGGGTGGGACGTGTTTGAAAGGTGCTTTTAAGTATGCAAATCAGCATTAATTGCTGCGTAGAGAGAAGACAGAGGGGCTCAATTAACAGGCCAGCAGGTCGGCCAATCAGGGAACAGAAACAGTGAGGTGACGGTGGGCGAGGCTGCGTGTGACTGGTCGGGCGTCACGGAATAACAGACAGGTGTAAACACAGTGGTTGACCTCCTGTTGTGAGGTGACCTTTGACCCCCCCCCCCCTCCTTGAATAGATGCTCTTCATTATCCCATTAGCACTAGAAGTGGTACAGAAACAGGTCTGAGGTCTGTTTCTCTATAATTCTCTCTGCATGCAGCGTTCTTGAGAAACCGCTCATGCGATCAGCTTCACGCTCGACGCGACACTCCCTCAGGTCCTCAGCGATACAACCGCCGAGTGTGACGTCGATCGGATCAACGGTTCTTGAGACATGCAAAGGACAGTCAAGCATAAACAAATGCAATCAAACCAAAATAGAGCAGAAAGCGATTCCTTTCTTTATAGTGAGGTGATGCTGCTGCAGCGCCGCCTGCTGGCGCAATGGCACCAAATCTGTAAAAGCACAATGTGTTCAGGAGAGTTTTTATAAGCCCCGCCTCTTGAGCAATTTTGAGTGCCAGCTTTAGTTAAACTGAATGAATGTTGCACTATTTTACAGAATACAGGAAGTTTCTCTTTGCTGTATCTAAGTATATGTATTTGTTCTTAAATTGTGTTGTTGTGCATTTTATTTATTTTTTCTATTTATGTTATTCACCGTGTTTTGATAGTGAGAAACGTAATTTCGATTTTCCTTGTATGTCTGGTACATGTGAAGGAACTGACAATAAAGTTGACCTTGACCTTGATGGAAAATCAAAAATCTTGGTCCAGAGATGTTCTCTACCAAATTTGGGGACGATTAATTAAAACATTTAGGAGCAGTAGCGAAAAAATACAAAAACATAATTCAAAATGGTGAAAAAAAACGATCCAGATGCAAATGGACATATATAAATAGATTCGTCTGTATCCACAGATTTCAACGTCTCAGAGACTCAGCCGCAGTCCACTGCTGTCGCATTGCAGCTGTGCTGCGGCTGCCGGAGCCGATCGCAGGTTACAAATTTTGCTTAACTTTCAACGCCGCTGCAAAACGTCACCATGTCACATGACATGAAAACCTCGCGGGAGCAAGGCGGCTGCAGCTCTCTGAGTCGCGCGACTGTAGTTGCTTTTCTCCAGCTGCACCAGGTTGGAACGACCTTGAACATAAAAGATTATTAAAGATTATTATTATTTCTCAAACATTAAAGTAAAATCAGGATTTTACTTTTGTCATTTTTTTGTAACTCATTTTCAATTCAATTCAATTCAATTTTATTTATATAGCGCCAAATCACAACAACAGTTATCTCACAGCGCTTTTCATAAAGAGCAGGTCTAGACCGTACTCTGAAGTTATTTACAGAAGCCCAACAATTTTGAACTATTTTGCTTTTTTGTTATTTTCATCACGGATTAATCTGCTGATTATTTTCTCTGTTAATTTAACTCTGAAAATAGGGAGAAACAATCACCCAGAGCCCAAAGTGACACCTTCACAACACTTTCTTTGTCTAACCAACAGTTACCACAAAGCTCAACATTATTACAAACAAATTAAAATAATTAGAAGGAAAAGCAGCAAATGATGAAATGCCACTTTTTTTTTCAATGTCAATCTAATGATCATGTCAGCTGTACTTTAATTTGTGGTGTAATTTCTAAAACATATTTTATTAAATATTATAAATATTACATATTTCATTAAATACAAGTGACCAGTTACTAAAGCTGTTAAAATGTAGTGAAGTAAAAAATCTCCCTCTGAGATGTCGAGCAGAAGTAGAAAGTGGCAGGAAAGTTAAATTTAAGGTGTTAATGAGCGGACCAGGCCTGGGCGAGGTACCGGCTTGTTGTCCCAATAAAACAAAGTTTATTTGTAAATTTATTTGCTTGTGTTTTTCGTAAGCGGCGATGCTCTCAGGGCCACCGTAGACAACCGAACGGGTGATCGATTGTATCGGCGAGTGATCACCGAGATGAGGCCGCACACAGTTGGGGTTTTGAACAACAACATCACTTGTCCACATCCCCCAAAACTGTTGTCTGGGCGCACTTTTGTTCACACGTGAATCCTCTGTGGGGAGAGTTTTTAAAAAGCTCACTTTGTGTGAAAATCGGCGCCGTGGTGTGAACGAGAAACACAGGGAGATGAGCTTTTAAATTTAAATGGCTTAGCGTAATATCTCTCTCCCTCCCTCTCTCTCTTCTGAACATCTGTTACCATGACACCCATTGGAAAGCATTGCCAATCGATCTGCCGGCTCCGGCCCCAACTTAGAGCACACACGACGAAACGAACGCACACACCCTACTGTGTGTCATCATTGTGCTTTCCTATTAATGCACCACACACACGCACAGCTTTGCAGCATCCACTGTCATTGTGTTTGTGTGTTGTGGTCTCCATGGTTACAGCGAGGTCAACCACCAACAGAGGGCTGATTATCATTAATCAGGGCCCGAGCAGCGACTGCTGCGGGGCCCCTACTGAAACTGAAGAGATTATTATTACTAATTGAAATGAGTCATCTTTTCTTTTTTTTAAAAGGGCCTAAAGGTGCTTGGAAACTTTGCTTTGCTCATGTGTGAGACGTGGTGAAACTCCACAGCTGATATGTGCCTTGGGGATGGGTGGGGTGACTTTTTAAACTTCACTGTAGTCCTCCAAGTGCGTTGACCACATCGACCCCTCATTTGGGGAGACAAGTCTTCAGACCGAGATGATTCTATACTGAGTTTGTACATCGTCCAATCTGCCTGTAAATCTTGTGTATACTGTTTTGTGGTTGTGATTTTTGGACCTACAGTGTCTCACAGAAGCGAGGACACCCCTCACATTTTAGTAAATATCTAATTCTATCTATTCTGTCCACTGCTTATGCGGCTCTACACAAGGTGACAGACAGCTAAACAGATGTCTTAGACACTGAAAGGCTTAAATGATGAGGAGACGTGGAAGTAAAGTTGAGGGCTGTTTACTTGTTGGTCTTCATCAACTTGCTTTCTTACAGTGTTTTTCAACAGCTCTGTGAAACTAAGAGAAGACACACAAAAAAGCTGTTAATGAAACTAAAAACAGTTTAGAAATGTACAGATGGCTGCGCTGCACCTGGCAAAAAGGGAATGTAATAATCTACAAATCCCACCAAATATGAATTTATACAACAACATCGATACTCGTCTATAAAGTCAAAACACGTAATATAACTCACAATCAAAGCTTCTCCGGGGCTCCATACAGGTGAAGATAAAACAGAGCTGAATGACCCAGATTTTCCAAACTAATCCGAAATGACATGTCTGAACTATGACCCTACCCATGTGACCACATTTACCCAATAGAACAATGACATTCAGCTGACAGGAGTCTTAAAGGAACCACAAGGAGGTGCTAGTTGCCCTTAACATGTATGGAACGTAACATTAGGTGCGTTTGACTTCATGCGGCGCTGACTTAACGTGATGCATGCTGGACTTAATATAAGGCATGCTGGTTAGAAATCGTGTCCGATTTTCGCCGCCAGAAACGTCACCATATCACATGACATTTAAACCTTGTGGGAGCAAAGCGCCGAGGCGCCGAGTCCGGCGGCCGCAGTTGCTTTTCCCCGACTGCACCAAGTTGGAACCACATTATTGCCCCGTCTCGTGGTATTTTTCTTTGCAAATTCCGCGAGATCAGTCATTGATCTCATTTCACAGTAAGCTGCTGCAGGTAGAATGTGTTTGACTCTACGGCGCCCCCTGCAGGTGACTGCAGGGAGCTCATGTCAGACTATGAAGTCGGCGAAAGTCAGCCGCCGTCACCTGGAATGCACCTCTTATCTTTTCATGTGAGAACACTGAAGAAATGACTCTTTGCTCCAGTGTAAAGTAGTGAGCGTACAGCTTGTCTGACAGTGTAAATCTGCTGTCCCCTCAAAATAACATCACACAGCCAAATCTAAACCTCTGGCAACAAAAGTGAGGACACTCCTAAGTGAAAATGTCCAAATTGGGCCCAAAGTGTCAATATTTTGACCATTATTTCACTGATGTACACTGGAAGTGTCATTTCTTCAGCGTTGTCACACGAAAAGATGCGATCAAATTTTAACAAAAATGTGAGGGGTGTACTCACTTTTGTGAGATCCTGTATATATAGTGGACGCTCTAGTTCTGTTTAGCTTCTAGGAGATGATGCACTTTAAGGAGCGGCCTTATTCTGATGCAAAGGTTTGTACAGTAGCAGAAATGCCGCACATCATGGATGTGAAAACAGTTCATCAATAAATTAATAAAATATGTTGTACCTGAAAATCAATGAATAATCGTGAACAAAGATCAAAATAATCACGATTATCATTTCGGCCATAATGGTGCCGCCCTATCTGAGAGTGAACCAGAACAGTAACGCTGCAGCTGGACAGAAAAACAATGAGCTGGAACTCTATATAGCTCCATGAAGCTCAGGGGAGCTGCAGATTCAGCTGGAAACTCTCTGTAAGTTCACAATTTTCCATGTACTTTATTACAAAAGTAGTTTTCTAACCTAAACCATGATCTTTTCCTAACCTTTACCAAGTGCTTTCTGTTCCCAAACCCAACCAATATCTCCACAACAAAGACAGTTCTCCCCAGAATTTAGCGGGTGCTTTTGATTTTAATGACTCCATGACCTTTTCCCCGGGTCAAATGAAAGGAAAGGTCACCGCGTGTTGTTTTTCCCTTCCAGCACTTTTATATCGTGTGGTTTTATAAATCGTATCATCTAGGGGAAGCTTGCTAGGACTTCATACAACAAAACAGCTCAGATGCCCTTGAAAAGAGGCTGAAATGTGGTCCAATAGCTCAATGAGGTTTGATTTCACATCTCAAATAAAAGCCTCTCCAGCATGTAGGTGCACATGTCACACTTCCAGAGTGTGCAGCTTTAACAGCAAAATGATTTCATGCCAGCAGGAACGACAACAATGAAAACACGACACGAGCACTGAATGGAGAATAACACTTGATGGATAGTATTTTCCCAATGTGATGGTTATTGATCCGCAGTGAATACAGTTCATTCCCAGAAGACTATAGGACGAGGGCTGAAATAATTTAATTTAGTGCAGTTAAATACAAGAGTCTCGAACGTCATTTCTGTGAAGATACAGCAGAAAATTAGGTTTCTTTATTTAAAAAAAAAACTGTTGTTAAGCAGGATCAAGGATGCTCTCCGTGAGGGTCTTTGTCTCAGCGTAGAAAAAAAAAAATGTCTCAAGAGAGCTCTCAGTTATTGATGAGCGTTCAGGTCGTGGCTTTGGTCCGTCACTATTCATCAATAATGTATTGGAATGAAAGTGAGCATGAAAGATCGTGAACGAGGATGACGGCCGTGGTGGAGGTGTAAAGCTCATTTGTTTCTGCCTGAAACAAACTATTTTGCAAAATACATTAAAGATTACTAGTTACTTTCATTTGAGCCGAAACGATTTTACGTCGTCAGCCCGCCTGAACAGAGAGCTGCTGTTGTTGAAGTTGCATCAAACAATACATTTTCAACTGTGTAGATATACTCTATATGTTACTGTCCGGGACTCTAGAGAGACGGCGGCGTCACTCACTCTGTCCACCACTTTGGTCCAGGTATCTCGACTACTGGGTGGATTTTCAGGAAATATATAGACATTCCCCAGAGGATGGTACATAACAATGGTGATCCTCTGAATTTCCCTTTCGTTCCGACAGATTCAGTAGTAGAGATTCAGTAGTATATGTTTCAACATCCATGGATTGGCGGGAATCTTTGGTTCCCTGATGATTTAACCCAAAAAGACTGGAATCATGTGGGAAACAGCTTGACTGGCTCAGTCCAAATGTAAAAAACCATCGACCTAATTAACACATAAAACATGTAAAAACAACAATTTAAGCCGGCCAGTGGAGCTGTAGATGCCGTCTCATGTTTGTATTCAGTGACCTGATCCGTTTGGGAGTGACAGCTCCTTACAGTCATGTGATTTGAAATTTAGCTGCCCGCGGGACGACACTTTGATTTAAACATTTGCATCACAGGATGTATATTTAAACGCAGAATGATGCTGCAGCACAGATAAAGAGTGAACATATATTTTGTTGAAGCCATGGGCGGCCTCTAACAATATGGCTGTCAGGATGACTGACAGCTCGCTGTGTGGTGGATTGAGGCATCAGGTGACAGGCTGACTGTGTGTGTGAGTGTGTGTGAGATATCATCAACAAATCAACAAGTGTAATTCTATCAGGAGTTGACATGTCAAGATGCACTGACAGCATCACGCTGATGCTGCCGTGGTCTGTGTGTTTCCAGCTGAATCTGTACTTTAGTTCTTCACCTGCAGAACACATCAACCAGAAACACGAGGGCTCAGTTTCAGAAAGCAGACTTAACAAGCTCATCCCTGAGCTCTGAGCTGACTGAGCCTGAGGTGGGAAACTCAGAGTTTTCAGTCCCAGAACGGCTGATCAGAATTAGTTCAATCAACTCAAAGATTCTGACTGAGTGAGGTGTTTCAGTGGCAGCCATGATTAGATTAGCTGGACCAATTCTCTAAAAGCTGAGGAAAGGAGCCTCAGTGCTTCCTTTCATATCTCCTTTAGCACGAAAGGAAAGGAGAGAATGCCGTCACACAACTTGTTGCGGCGGCAACATTTATTACCGCAGTAACGTAGCTGACAGTAAGCGTTTCCAGTGCAGCTGTCACAGCGTTCTAAAGACGGACACAGGTTTTATTCTGTGTTGAGGATAAATCCACGATGTGCAGAGATCTGTCTTTACGTCGATGACGGATTGATCATAAACGCATCATGTTCCAACTGGGATGTTAAAGTTTTGAAAGATGTAAATGTGTTCAGATATGCGCTTTGATATCGATACCCGTATAATACTACCGGTGAGGATGACCTAATTAGGATGAGGAGGAATCTGATACAATATCACCTTTCTTGTCCATAACAACAACTAAAAATAATAACAGGCTACCAATCAACTACTACAGCTTCAACAGGTGGCACTTTATGCAGGGCATCACTTTACTGGTTTTGGTACTAGTATTGTAAAATTTTAAATGGCACCCAACCCTACAGGTGATACAGTAGGTTTGTTATTACAGACTAAGTCTGATCTGAAAACAGATCATGATACACTGTGACTCACTGTCACTGTGCATTTTCCAGTGTTCTTCAGTATCAAAGTAATCCAGTCAGAGACGTTTTTGTTCATCCATGTGTACGTTAAAAACAGGAATTACTAATAACTCATTCATTTTTAATGGTGCTAATTATCCAAAATGTAAACAAATGTAGAAGAATTGGTGGCGGTGGGGGGGGGCACTTTAGGAACAGTGTTAACTCTTGTATTACTTTATTCAACTTGCCACTGATGGATTCAAGAAGGTGTTTTTCATTTGTATAGTGGTTAAAGGTACTCACTATAGAGTTCCTGTTAAGGTTGTATGTTAAATGCAAATGTTAGTCTGCTAGCCAAGATAGCTACTGCAGCCCACCTGCCTTTCATTAAAGCGAGTTTATCTTAACAGCAATGTTCTGACTGAGTATTTTAATCAGACCTGAACTTTTGTTCCTGTTTGGTCATAATTACCTGTTCACAAATTTAATGGAACTGTATTTTCTGTAGTATTTACAACTGGACAAAATTCATTTCCAAAGCAGACTGACCTCAACTGTTTGATGCAATTACTGTCCAAAAACTGAGGCAATTTTCTCTGCCATCCAAAAGGTGAGCCAGAGGTTTTATGGTGTTTTCTGTATCATATACCTGAAAGCCACGCTGTGTTTTCACTCTGGAGACTGAGCAAAACTGTATTTTCCATCTATTTACCAGCTGAAAAGTTCCTTCTTTTGTATTTATTGTCCTAAAGCTGAGCCAAACAGTATTACTGGTGGTATTTATAGCCTCCACAAAAAGCTGCAAGGTATTTTACTCAGAGGAAACTGGCTTTAACCATCCCTCCCAGAAGCCTTGAATGCAGCATAAGCCACAGCTGCGCGAGGTGCGAGGGGGGCATGATGGGAGATCGAGGCCTTTTTTTGCCTGCAGCCATGTTAGAGCACAGGTCTGTAGTCCAAATCCCACGGGCACTCATTAGAGAGCCGCCACTCAGAAAACACACCTGCCGGCAGCCAATGAGACGCTGCCCTGCAGCCCACACAGGTCCCGCCTACACACGAACCAAACGCTGACACGCTAACAGAGCTAAAGCACACACACCTTCAGAGCTGTGAGCGGGGTCTGCTCAGGGCTCAGCCTCCTGGTGCTAATCCGGTTTGTCAGCGAGGTAAAAATAAAGGAATAAAATCAAACAATCACAGAAAGACATCTTCATCTGTAATGGAGGAGAGTCTTCCTCAGTGCAGGTCAGGACACAGCCATCAGACATAATAGAACAGCTCTGCCTGTACACAACTATATCTTAATCTCCTGCCTCCTGCAAGCTGCTGCAACTCCATCATGGACGATTCCTGGAGAACAGAGACGCAGATCAGCAGTGATCAAAGATACTTTCCAACATCTCCAAACGCTGTCTGAGTTTTTCTGTTTAGATGGATATTGATCTTATGTCTGTGTGTTAAAAACAGAGCAGGACGTGGTTACATTTATATAACGCTTTATCATAGACATGCAATGCACTTCGGGGTTCCAGCTGGTTTGTGCAGAAAGTTTTGAACGTGAGCAGAAAACCTGCTGAAACACATGAGCTGGTAAAGTCCAGGAGTTTCTAACTTTAATTAAAATAAACTTATTTGAGGTGAAAAGGTGTTTCATGCACATCCCCAAACAGAAGCCACAAACGAGGAGGAAAGACTGAATCATGCCGACATGTGTGCTGACTCAGAGGGGATTTTATTAAATTAGAAGTTTATCTACAGGAGAAACTATTTATTTTATATTTTAAAGCTATTTAAAAGCAAAAGCAACAGGATGCCTGAAAGCCTTACTGCACTGTACTCTGTTAATTCTTTATATTTTTAATTGTCACCTGCTGCCTGAATTTTTAGTTTTTTGTGTTGAGGTGAACTTTTTAGGGTTGGCCATCGGGGGGTGGGGGCGCCAATTTAAAATCTCTATTAGGGCTCCAACATTAGGTGCGTTTGACTTCATGCAGCGCTGACTTAGCGCGATACATGATGGACTTAACATAAGGCATGATGTTTAGAAATTTTGTCTGACAAAACGTGGCGATGTCACGTTACATTTAAACCTCGCAGGTGCGAGGCGGCTGCAGGCGCCGAGTCTGGCGGCCGCAGTTGTTCTTGTCCAGCTGCACCAAGTTGGAACCACACTGTTGCCTGGCCATCAGTCATTGATCTCTGTACGCTGGTAGCAGGTAGAAAGTGTCCAACTTGACGGCGCCGTTTTAATACCCCGCCCCTGCAGTCACCTGCAGCTCACGTTAGACTTTCAAATCGTTGAAAGTCAGCTGCCGTCATCTCAAACAAATCCTGTTCTGCCCCCTACTGGCCCACTAACACTTATCCAGGAGCAACGTAGTTTTTCCAGGTTATTCTTAAATTTTCTTTGCAGACTTTCATACCCACCTTAAAGTCCAGCACCTGTCTGTGCAACACGTCCTCATACATAAATGACAAAATATGCTGAATGTCAAGTGTCCGTGTCAGTTGGAGAGTAAAACGGCAAACTGTATATGACTGTTCCCCAAAACGACATGTAAAGGTGCTTACAAGTACCAGTCCAGCGACAGGATCTTCAGTATGTCACGTCACATGACATTTAAAATGTGGTTAAATTGTGAAGCGGCGGTAGTTTGGCTAGGTTTAGGAATAGCTCATCGTTTGGGTTTAAATAAGAACATCACGTAAATCATCTCCAAAACACGTCACCTCTGACTTTCTATCACACGATCTCAGGGTCATGTCGATCTTTGTACTACGTCACCTGACTTCTTCTGCCACTAGCGTGTGCGGCGTGCGAAAAACCGCATATGGGTGATGATGAGCTGCTTTATAAATCGATCTTTAAGGCCGTTTCTCTGGTGTAAACCGGCCGGTCTGTGCCGCTACCTGTGGCGTAGTAGACTGTCTATTTGAACAGGTCTTGCTTAGTGTCGCAGACCGCTGAGTCTATTATCTCTTTTATTTTGAAGTTGTTCCCACGGTGGTTGCTCTGCGTGCTGAAACACCTGAACGTGACTGACGACTGTTTTCTTTCTTCAAGCTTGTCTGACAAAGTGACTTCACAGCATATTTTCTCTGGCGCTGAGCTTCTTGGCTCAGTAAGTGAAGTGCTTAATGTGTGTTCATGGATAGGATATATCAGCTATTTTACAGTTTTGAGTCTTTTAAATTACTTTATGAGACGAGCCCCTCAACAGCGCTCCGCTGTGCCGAGAGTCCAGTGATGAAGACGCACAAAATCTTCATTAGAAATGAAAAAGAACTATGAATAAAACATGTAAACAGGCTGTCCAAACCTGTTTATATGTAGGTCTTCTTTTGAACTCTGAGAACTCATAAAATACAGAGTTGAGACTTTAATTTAATCACAAGACCAATTTTGGATATTGTGCAATCTCATTTAAAAGCCTGTATTTCCTTCTGGGCTGTTCTTTTAACCTTTTTGTTCTTATATGCTGTTCAACACAGCTGCAAAGCTAATTTTCACTTTGCTTTATCTGTGTGAACAAAAACACTGTTTGAGGGTTTTGGCTGTTTGTTTATTTTCACCCAACAGCTCGTGCAAAGACTGTACAGATGTTCGCTGTAGCTAGCTAACATCGGCTTACTGATCTATTGCTGTTGTTTTCCTCCAACTTATCCTCTTTTTCCTCGCGTCTGTTCAAAAGCAATTATTTTTTTTGTTGTTGTTTTTCTAATTTCAACAGATGTGTTTTTGCATGAGCCCGGCTGCAGCGAGCGAAGTGCTGACATTTGCGTCATGACAACCTCTAAATTTAGATCCTTCCGATCTAAAATTCCACCTTTGGAGGTGTCGGCAGGCATCAGAGGCGGACAGTAAACAGGTACATTTACTTGATTTACTTTGAGGTCCTTGTACTTTACTTGAGTGTTTTCATTTCCTGCCACTTTCTACTTCTACTCCACCACATCTCAGAAGGAAATACTTTACTTTTTACTTCACTGTTTTATCTGACAGCTTTACAAAGTAGGATTTTCACACACAAAACATCTGAAGACTTAATAAAATATGTTTTGTTATAAATTACAGCTGACACGATTATTAGTTTGTCTCTTCAAATTAACTGGGAGCGACTTTGATAGTTTAAGACATTTTTCATGTTAAAATATTTAATGGTTCTACAAATGTGAAGATTTGCAGCTTTTCCTTCTAATTATTTTAATTTATTTGTAATTTTTGAGCTTTGCACTGATGGTTAGAGAAAGCAACTTCTGGGTATCTGTGACGGCATTTCTCATTAAGATTAATCCATAATGAAAATAATTAACAGCCCAATACAAAATAGTAAAAAAATGGGCTCCACCTTAACAATTACAGCAGTAAAATCCTGATTTTACATTAGTTCATGAGTGATTGTAATAATATATAATAGTATAACATTCACAGGACATTTTTCTTTCTGCAACAAGTACTTTTACTTTTAATACTGTAAGAACATTATCCTGATTTTACCTGCATATTTTCACGTAAGTAATATTTTCAATGTAGGATTTTTACTACTTTAAGTGTGTGTTTGTGTGTTTCCAGTGTTTGTACTTTAACTAAAGTTTAACGAAAGGATCTGAATACTTCATCCACTACTGGTAGGTACAGAAGCCCTAAGCTGCCGTCCATTTTTCCTTTTTCCCGCGACAACAGGATAATTTGTTTCGTGAGAAAACAAACCGTAGCTCAATACAGGGGCTGGCGTGTGTGTTTCTTTAGGATAATTTCAGAACAATTTCTAGTGTTACTAGTTAGCTTAGTAGGTATAACACAGGACTTGTACTCCAAGGATTGTGTGTTCCACTCCTGCTCCGAATGATTTCTGGTTTTCCTTCTGTGTTTTTAAATATCCTCTTCAACAAAGTTCTTATGAGGAGATTCAGATGAATCCAATCACACGTGTGCAGACGTATTGCAGTGGAAGGTGATGCTGTATTTATATAAATATACAATTTCACCAAAAATATATTACAAAAAGAAGAATAGCGATTAACAATTAACCACAAATATATGCAATAGGTTGATGGATGTGGGCCAATCCACCGGGACGCACACAGTCCGGCACATGCTTTATAGAACTTTGTTGAAGAGGATTATAAAAAATAAATAAATAAATAAATAAATAAATAAATAAATAAATAAGGGGGATCAACATGCAACCCCTTGACTGTGAGTCCTGTGCTCTGCCAACTGAACTAACAATTGACACTGACAAGAACTGTGAAATTATCAAGCTTCTGCCAACCCCTCTGTTAAACTATTGTTTTGTTATCTTGTTATCTCGAGATAATTAAGAAAAATATTTGAATGGATGGTTGCTAAGGGCTTCCATAGGTAGGCATATTAACTCTACTTTTGGGGGGTTTGTGCTACAGAACCAGGCTGCCTGTTTCCAGCCTTCGTGCTAGCTATTTTAATTCCTGACTCACTCTCAGAAACAAAGCCAAGAAGCATATTTATGTTTTAAAAGCATCACTCTTCTCCCACCGACGTCCGATGAGGGGCGGGGCCGCAGACTCTTATTTTGGGAGGGGGAAATGATGATGGTGTCCTGCCTGAGGGGAAAAAAGGTGTGATGAGGGAAGGGGAGAGTGAATATGAGGGGAACAGAGAGAGGGAGGAGGTGGTGGAGGCAGGAGAGGTCAGAACCGCTTTCATCTCTCCATCTCGACTTCAAAGGCGACGTCGATGCCGCTTTGATTCCATCAGCACCTCCTGTCGACGAGGAAGAGGAGGGAGGAAGGAGAACCGAGTGGAGGAGAAGGGGGGCCTGGATAATAATCCTGAATCCGTTTCTCTATTGTTTCGTACTTCGTCTGTATATTTATAATTCTTAGTTTGCTGAATAGTATTTATTCATGATTATAGATGGATCCAATACAGACCTGCAGGAAACCGATCCGAACATCAAATAAAGAGACCCGGTCTGACAGGGATCCATTAAAGCCATGGAAACTAATTAAAAAGAAATCTTTATGCTTTAAAAAACAATTTAAAAGAAATATTCTTTTTTCATTTCCAACAAACGACAGTAAAGCATCCTGTAGCCAACTGGATGCTCATTTTTTTTCCTTCTGTGATGATTATGTTGCACCACATGATCACAGCTGAGGGTCCACTTTGATCTTCTTCGGGTATTTCTGGGCATTCAGAACCAAAAATAAAAATGGCAGTGTGTGTTAAAAGATGCTAGAAGTCCAGTTTTTAGGAACAGATCCATGATTCTGGAGGCTCGTCAGACTGTAAAAAAGTTTAAGTACTTCAAATTTGAAGTTATTTACTTAACTTACTTGAGTAAATGTGCTTTCACGCACTCCTCCAACCCGTTGTCTCTCCCAAGTCATCACAAATGTGACCCGTGGTTTGACTGTATGTGTATTCAGAGCCAGTGAGCAATGGACTTTCAATATATTAAAAAAGAATTTTAAAACTGCGTTAACGTACGATAAAGTAATTGTTCTTGATAATAACAACGTGTTAATGTGCCCAGCCCTAATAAATACTTAATCTGATTAGATTAACCATCGCAAGACGTGTCAACGGATTGGTCTCATTGAAGTGACTGAGAAGGCTGTATATTTACAACAGGTCTGAAACCTGTTTTAATGTGACAGGACCACATGTAGATCTTTTTAGACTCAACACGCCTCAGCTACTGACCCTGACTGACGGATCTGTGCGTGTCTGTTGTAAATGTTGATTTTGTTCAGGGAGAACAATCTGTTGTTTTGGGCGATGCTCATCCTCAAGGTTTATAATTAAGTGCTGACCACTGGTGGAAATGAGAAGAGAAGCGTAGTATGTAAATTGCCTGATAATATTGGTTGGTCTGTCCAATCAACACTTGGTTGGCACATTAGGTCAAAAAGTCAAATTTTAAACAACAAAAAAAAACCCAAAGGTAAAATTTGACGGAAGGTAGTTTGCGTTTGTTCATCTTCCTATACACATCAGAAACATTATGTCTAAATGCTGAATCTTCGTTAAATACATCTTGCTGGATGTGCGAATTAATCTTGGCGAAAAAAAAGTTCTAATCATCTTCTGGCTGATGTGATTAAAGGAAAGACGTCATCAAGGCTGCTCGCTCAGAAACCTGCGGTTCTGACTTCCTACACTCTGCTTTCATTTCATAAAAGCTAATTAGCAGAAACATCCCACAGCCTGAACTGTAAAACAAAGACGTGGAGGACTTTTACCTCAGTCCTTGAAAGAGTGAAATATTTAAGTTTTTCATTTGGAGAAGATGATTCAGAGACGTACTGATGCTCTGCAGACTCAAACATTAGTATAACTCTTCATATGCTTTCTACTTTATTGTATCTGTAGTCATACAGCAGGTAGATCATACAAATACTGATATACCAGAAAACTTTGCCTGTTTAGGTGTTGGTCCACATTTTGACAAATAAACACAGCTCTCAATGAGACGCCTGGTCTGGTTTTTATAGAAGTTCTTTCGATGTATAAAACCTCTCACAGCCCCTCCGGGTCGCCAGCTTTAGCTGCTTCTAAGCTGCTCAGATCACGAATAGATATAAGTGTTCAAACTTGTGTCAGTGTGTCCTGTAGCATAGGCGGTCGGCTAGGTGGTTTTCAACTCAGCATGAATCAACTCCACGCAGCTGATGCGACCCGGGCGATTTTAATCATCAGTCAATCCAGACAGCAACGTAACTGGTACAGTTTTGCAATATAAACATCTTGCTCTGCTTTGGACTGTGGATTTGTGGTGAGATTTCTGCCTGATCAGAAGTGGTTTTGGTTTCGGTCTCACATGTAGCATGCAGTCCCAAAATATTATGAATCCCAAAATATTATGAATTCTCATTAAATGATGACATTAGTCTCACAATATTGCTTTTTTCTGGACTTACAGAACAGATATGTGGGAGTTTGTCTGCAGAAAGTTTTGGATTTGAGCAGAAAACCTGCTGAAACACAGGAGCTATTAAAGTCCAGGAGTTTCTAACTGCCTTAAAATGAATGAATTATGAATTAATTTACCATTGAGGTGAAAACGTCCCACGTAGGCCTATTAAAAGTGGTTATTTACCCAGAAGAGACTCAGAAGAGGAGGGAAGACCAAGCATGTGGTCTGACTCTGCAGGGATTTTATTAGAAAAGTTGATCTAAAGGAGGAAACACAAAGCCTGAAAGCTTGACTGCATTATGTTCTATTAAACTTTAATATTTTTAATTGTCACCTACCGTCTGAATATTGTGTTTCCTTTTATATAGATAAAGAAAAACCATAGGTTGGTTCAGAAATATTCACCTGAAGGCAGGAAATTAAGTCCAATCGGCACCAAACTTGGCACGGACCATCTCTGGACTCGGCTGATAAAAGTTTGTAGAGGGAATTTTGATCTGACAAAAAACATCCAAATTGTAAGCTAACAAATTTTTGCAGAAATGCAAAAAAACTGGATGTGATGTCTTATCTTATGTTTGCAATGGCCGATCTACACCAAACTCGGGGACCTTATCTGCCACGCCCTCCCGCCGGTCTGTGTGAAATTTGGTGTCAATCGGCCTCTAGGTGGCGCTACTACACATATCAAATAACACTCCCGTAGACATACATTCATTTCAGATCTCCATACAACTGCTTGCGGGTCTAGTTTAAATCTTATAAACTACACAAACAACTTAACCGTAGATATTCAATATGTACAAACTAACCTCAGGAAAAAAAAAATTTAAAGCTTTGTTATCTGTTGTATTTTATGACTTTAGGTTTTATTAAGTATTTACTGCTTAAATGTTGGTTGCCTGAATGTTTTTGTGGTCTCTTGAATGAGAGATCTGGATCTCGAAGAGACTGCCTGAATAATTCACTGTTTACCTTTATTTTATTTCTACATTACTTTATTCTATATATTGCATTATTTTCTGAGTATTATTAGGTTTTTAGAAACTAAAAAAAACCCAACTTTACTATAATTACTTTTTTCCTCATCATTTATATGTAATTTTTTTAGGATTGGTTTGTATTTATGTTTACACTGATTTTTATACAAAACTACAAAACATCTGAGGATGAGAGGAACCAGGAAGGGATGGAAAATAAATCAACAGAGCACACAGACATGCACATACTGTATGTGTCTTATAACTGTCAGGTAACATAAGCTTTTTACTGTCAATGTGTTTATTTGATCTATATTTTATTTGTTTCTGCTTCTATGTAAAGGCTCCCTGTGAAGTTTTTCACAGACGGAGCTGTTTTTCTACGAGTGCATCCTCGTTTTGTTTGTCCGGTGGGGGGTGACGTAATCTGATACACCGTCCTGCCAATGGTTTTACATTATTCAGCTGATCTACAGGTAGTTGTGCAAGTTGTGCAGCACTGCGTCATGAAATGCATTCAACACGTTTGTTTGACCTCAAGGATTCACACAAAACGTGCTGAAGGTAAACAGAACGTCTGTTTATTTACAAGAAAACTCCACAGGGAGATCTCCTCATACATATTTATATAAAAACTGGACATTACTTGGACGAAAGAAAGCGAGGAAGTTGAACTACCTGATGAGTTCAGAAAATAAGTGTCTGTTACTTGTTTCCAGCTGTTGTTCTTCCCCGTCAACAAGTTAGCATAGCATAGCCCTGATCGATCCAAACTCCATTCAGAAAACAAACATTTTAAAGGTTGTTGTCTTGCTGACAGACCTGACAAAGCATGAATTCATATGTTTAACAGATCTGCACCATGTTTTAGTCATTTCGGCATCAGTTTGATGCGTTTATTGCATTTATTTATATTTATTTTGTTTATTGCATTTGTGTGTTCACTCGGCAGTAGTCCGGCGATGAAAGCCCCGCGAGGAAAGCGGCGTGAGGATTAAATTCGTGTTTGGTCTGAATGCACAGTTCTCTGAGGAGGGCAGGAGGGATTGTGACTGACCCCTCCCACAACAACAGACACAAACTGTTTCAGCCACTCCCCTCAAGCGGGAGGCTGCGGTCCATGTGGACCAAAACCTCACGCCGACGTATTTTCACATCTGCGGCCTCATCGTCGAGGCCCGGTACCCCCCACTGACACTGACTCTCATGCACAACACAAATCTGATGCCATTTTGCACAGTGTCATCATTGTTTTACAACTACATCTTGTTTATTTCATATTTTATGTGTTTAAAGGTTTATATCTGTTTCCACGCACCAAGTCACAAAGCAAATTCCCTGTATGTGTAAAAAGTGGCAATAAAGCTGTTTCTGATGTGTTTCTCTTGTTAAGTGCTGCAGGTCATGTGACCGGTGTGTGTGAATGGGGAATGCATGCAAATAGGTGTATCAGCAGCCCGACTGATTCTCTGAGCACCGTTGTCAAGAAGATGTCTCAAGTCATCTTTCCTTAACCTTGTGAAGTTTTTCATCGAGGTCAAGGAAAAGCCTTTAGGAAAGGATTTTTAAAAACCTTTTAGATCGTAGCCTGGTTCTGCAGGATATTGGGGAGATGGAGGGACATCGATGTCATTTCATCGCGCAAACTCACACGCCGGCTCCAAAACATTCAATTGCACTTAGATAGTGAAACACTGCAGCTGTTGTTACGTCCCAAGGTCTGATGGGTATCCAGGATGTAACATAAATGTGTGGCTTCCCACTCTTTTCATTGCCAAAGTATTCTAAGTTGGCTGCTGTCATCCAGTTGACCAATCAGGAGGTAGCGATCAGCTCTGCAGGACCAATCCGGTGTGCCCACCTGTTCTCCATTACCTGGGCGGGGGGCAGGGACGTGCAGAGACATTTTGGTGAGCAGGGGCTCAAGTGGAAAAAAACAAGACCAATTTATAAACTCAACATTTTTACTTTTCTTAAAAATACTCAGTTCACACAGAGACCACGGTCTTCTTTAGTATTCACTAGGTTTCAGTTCTTTTGGTGTTATTGGAACACATAACATTTCACATAAACCTTCACTCTAAACTGTGGCATTGGGCTGCAGGCGGAATTTAAATAAATGTTATTTAAATACTTTTACTTTTTGTTTCACAAGCAACCTTCAGCTTCACACAGCCAAGCAACAGAACATTGAGATGCCTGAAGACATTAATGTGTTGATCAAATACTTCATTATTGTTGCTATTTTAATTATGGTGACATGGAGTTTCACATTTGAGGGAGGGCTGTCTGCATTATATAAGCATCTATCTGCAAACAGCAAACTAATAGAATGGACAGTTATTAGATGAGGAGCCGACCGTCAAAACTACAAAGTTACTCTTTAAGACACTTTTTTCATGGAGTGGTCAATTTTGAGACTTTGGTCTGTTTTGCTTCCAGGTCTTCTTTTACTCTAATGGAAATAAAACTTCAAGAATTCACCTTTAGATGGTTTTAAGCCTGCTAACCTCTGTCTGTTTACATCTGTAGGTTTATTCTATATTAACCAAAACAAGCTAATCTGCATATTTACACATTTCAGAGGAAAATACTTCTTGATGTAGGTCACTAACTGGAGAAGTTCTGTGGTGATACGCTTTAGTTATTTTCTTTATCCCATTTACCTGCAGTGACTTCTCAAATGTGTGGCGCATTTTAATTAGCCTAGTTAGCGCAGGGTGAGAGAGTCATGTGATTACATGACAAAATATAACGTCAGGCTCGTAACTCTATGTCTCCTGGTTGTTTCATATTGAAGCCGTCCTGTTTATCGTCACGTCTCGTGCCACCTGATGAATGGACGTCCCGTTGTGTGCCTCCATGTCCAAACCCACAGAAGGAGCTGAAGCCTGTCTGCCCTCCATTTATAGTTAGTTTAGATGTTTATGTCGAATTTATGTAAAAAGAACATCTGACAAGAAAATGAAATCAAGTAGACAGATCAAAGTGGTTAGAATAACACAATAAAAGTAAAAAAAATTAACAATAGTTGCAGCCAAAGATGTTTTAACTCTTGTCAATGTCCATTACATATTCGAAAAGGAGTGGGATGAAGAAAAAACCCTTATTTAATCCCGGCCCTAATCCACAAATCAAAAGCTACAAATAATCGACACGGATTCCAAATATTTAGACATCTACTTTTTTTATATCTCAGAGCAATTCAAAACTGTACATCAATTATTTAATCAAAGAAAAAACACCAGGAAAGAATAAATTATAAATTTCAGCAGCTCAAAAAATAACAAAATAACAACAACACCATGAAACTTAAGATAATTACCAGCCCCAAAAGACACTCAGTGATTATTCACCCCCTTCTTCATCCCTGTAACCATTGAAAACCATTTCTTAATACTTGATTTTAAACTGATTTATGTTTGGACCTTGCTTTAGTTCCTCATTGAGACCGTTCCACAGCTTTACTCCAGAGCTTGAAATGTAAAAACTTTTCCTGGTTGTCCGTATCCTGTTTGTTTTGAAGCTGTGTGTCCCCCTTAAATTATAACCTGCCTCTCTCCCTGAATAGTATTTGAATATTTCTCGGCAACAGATTATTTCTGGCTTTAAACGTTATTTGGGCTGATTGATACGTCACAAGATCTGTGAATTTTAATAATTTTTTTTTTGGTTTCTGGTCTAAAATCCATAATGTCACATCATTTCGGTGATGCATACGGTCAAATATGTGGCATCCAGCAGTTTAAGGTGCAGCGTCATGCTAACAGTGTAGCCTCATGTCGTAACTTCCTAAAGCTCATGCGTAAACGTTTTGATCTTAAAATCCCCACCACAGGGTGAGTAAAATGGATGACGATGTGGTCACATGACAAGAGGTGGCTCAGCTTCCCCACAAGCTGAAATCACCTCGCTGTCCTCTATATATTTTTGCTCCTATGTAGAATGTTAATTGCATATTTATTGACTAATACATGATTTTTTTCCTACTTAACGAGTTGAAAAGAATTGATTGATGGTTAAATGTACCCAAAAACATCCTCTCTTGCGGTGTGAGTGTGTGAAACCTTACTTTTTTGTCGCTGTACTTTTCCTCCATGTGTCACAGATAAAGTTCTCTGAGCTCCGCGGTGGTCTCATCCAAAGTCTGCATGAATTGACCTTCACATCTTCCTCTGACCTTGTGATGTTTTTAATGGAAGAAAAGAAAAATGTTTTTGTTCTGCTGGATTTTGGAGAGGTGGAGGGGGCTGCCGCTTCCTGGCAGGTTAATTATCCTAATTTGGTTGCTTTGATTTAGTTTTATTTGTAAAAATGTCCCAGTTAGATTTGTTTGTTTTTATTAAAAACTCACTGAAAATAAACACCAGTTGTTGAATCCCAGCTCTCCTGTTCCTGCGGCTGACTCGGAGCATCTTTTGTAATTTGAATTGAATGGTGAGCTGATGCTTTCTGTTGTCTAATATTAGTTTGACAGTTGTGCAAACTGTGAGACAAATTAAGAGTCATTTCGCTTTGCTCAGCGTCTCGTAAGTTAATATCATCATTATTAAAAGCGTAACAATCTAAATGGAAACATACGTCGTCTGTGTTTGGTGGATAATTAAAAGTAAACTGTTTGAAAAGACACACGTATTTCTATTTAGGCTCTTCACACTGTTTGAATCACGCTGCCACATTAAGTCAGCAGGGAGGATCGAGAGCGGTAATAGATTTCCTTCATTAACTCAAACAATCATCAGATATATCGAGCCAGAATTAATAGAATTGCCAATGAATTTCCACAGTGTGTGCAGGGCGGCAGAGGGAATTGTCTTTTTCCTTTCAGTCACTCTGAGATGGAAATCACGGAGAGACATGTTCATGAACAGGACTTCGCCACAAACAATCCAGTGACGTCAAAAACCCAATAACAAACCCACATGTGACAGAGTTTACCAGTAAACAGAGAAATAACTGAACGAGCAGACGTTAACGGAAGCTAATGCGTTAATGTAAAATATGTAGGCTAACAACCGCGTTAATGTAAGTATGGTAATATGATGAACCAGAAATAATCCCAAGAGCAGTAAGCTGATGGGGGGGTTCAGTAATCCTTCCCACAGAGACAGATGTTGACCCCCAAACCCCCCTGTTCATGGGCATGTTCATGTTTGTCAGTCCGTTTATGATCTGTGTTTAATCTCTGTGCAGGATCTTAACTGAACTCTCCGACATGTTCTTTCCTCTGGATTTATCAGAACATTGTTTACTCAAATTTTACTGTTGTGCTCAACCTGAAAAACAGCTTAAGTCCTTTATCCCTTGTGTTTTCTTCCCGCTCACCGTGCACTTTGTGGTCAGGTTTGTCTGTTTATAAAGCATCATGTAAAAATTATCACCCAGTTCTGTGTTACACCTTCTTAGCCAACTTCATTCCAACTCATTACCACTATTTTTACATTTCTTGGTGGAATTCATGGTCAATATGTCTAATTTATATGAAACTATATCAAATTTTTAAGGTTAAAAAAGCAGAAATTATGAATTCTTTCAACTAATAGTTAAAGGCATTCTGATGCATTGATGTGTCAATCATACGGTAACTTTCATTTCCACAGCATTAATTACGCAGTCAACAGGACGGTTAAGACAATAAGTAAAGGTTTTGTTTAACATGTTAAACTCTGAGTACATTTCAGAATATTATTTGTTTTCTGCCTTTATCAAAACGTTCCCCTTCTTAATGGTGTGCTGTTTTTCTGAGTTGGCCTGTGTTTTGTTTATGTCATAGGTGATGCAGTACACATTCCCGGCCAAAAATGTTATCACGACAAAAACGTTTCATATCTTTCGATATCGATATTTATCACGATAAGTATCAGATCGTTATTTCTTTCGAGTTTAAAGGCTGATTTTTGCCCTTAAGTGAAAACTGAAGAAACCTGATGGGTAATTTGGGTTTACACTTAAACAGTGGATCCCGAATCTGAGGCAGAACACTGAAGACAATTATGATAAAACTTTCTCAACAAAAAGTAAAATTAGGTAAAAAACTTTTTTCAGTCCTTTCAGTCCAAATAAACATCTTAATAAAAAGTCTGTATTCATGTGTGATTTAGGTGAATAAAATCAAACATTTATTGAATATTTATTGAACATTTGTTATATTGTTATTGAAAAAAATAATATCGCGATAATTATTGTTTTATTGTCCAGCCCTAACACCAATGGTTTCATATTATTCCACTGATCTACAGGTGGTAACAAAATGCTTTGTGTGGTACCTTGAGGTCCATCAAACCTTCTTTCCTTCCTCAAAAAACATTTGCAAACCAGGTTTTTTAAACCCGGCTGATGTTTACTAGCTTCAAAGTCTTCTTCTTCGCCTCCTTTGCTGGCGCACTGCAGCACATCTTAGCTTAAATTACTGCCAGTGATGCTGGGACTCGTCGGGAGTTAAGCAACGTGATGTTCTGTAAAACTACTGAATATTGCTTTTATAAATACATGTGCAGAAAAACAGCAGTTAAAAATTATTGATTTGCTTTATTTTATTTTTTTTATTCAATTGGTGGCTTAAAGAAACATTTATATGTTTTGTAAAAATTATCCTCCTTGCTGCTTTTATGAATATGATATTAGTTCAAAAGTCAGGAGAGACTGCTTAGTTCCTTTCACTTAATAATAAGTAAAGGAATATTATTACTGTTTAAGGAGTAATAGTAACTTATTACAGTTTCTGAGTAACTTGCCCAACACCGGTCACAAATTGAAGATTAAAATTTGAATTCAAGTTAGAAATCACGCTCAGGAAGAGTAAAGGAAATATACAGCAACTGGAACAGTGTTTATAAAACATCTTTTATCCTTTAAATTGATTCTAAAAGATTAAATTTCCCCGTTCAAGCAGAAATGTCTCTCAGAATGAGCCTTAAAATTGTGATGGAGATGTTCACCTTCTCATCCTGAATGAGCTTTGAGTTTAATCACTTCTGTAAATGCAGAATTACTGTGAGAGTCAGTAAATATCAACTGCATGAAAACAGCTTAACGGCCTTCAGGACGGCAACTTAGTCCAGCGTGCAGAGCCTGTGTGTGGTAAAAGCAGCTGCTAGCTTGCGCCTGTCACATGTTGGGAGGCTCAATAATCTGTTAGCGATGTTGCTTGTTAAATATGCATGCGGCGGCGCGGCATCTTTAATTAAACGAGAGACATCCACTGTTGTTGCAGCATGAATTCTTCATGATCGTTATGCTGCCAATTAACACCACGCGCCACTCAAGCAGACCCTGACAAGTCTCGGGCTAATGTGTGAGGATCTCCGGCAGTAAATTTTATTTTTAAACACAAAGATTGTCATCACTTTTTTTTTTTTCACATCAGAGGGGAGAAGTGTTGGTGCGTGACAGAGGAGGTGGCAGCTGTAGTTTCAGTTAGACAGCAGGAAACATCTCAGCACCTTTATTCCTTTACACCTTTTAGCTTTTACACCTGTGCTCTGGTGATGAGCGTGTATCAGGGGAGCTATTAGAAACATCTTGAAAAGAGCTTTTAAATTAACTCCATAGCAGAGAGAATCGTTATATTATTCTAAGTAGTTGTAGGATGATGAAGTCACAACAAGTACAACTGTTGCTGGAGTGCTGAGCCGTCCGGATCTTTTCCTTCTCTGTGTCCCTTGGAAGAAGGTGAAGTGCCAGAAATCTCTTCTCTGCTTATGTCACTTGAAGTAAATTCATCTGGAGGCAAAGGCGAGGGCTCTGATCCAAAGAAGAACCCAGATGTATGCGTGCAGTTACACAGAAACAAACTACAAAGCCCCCCCCCTAACCAGGACAACCCGTTGCCTCCCCGACTCGTCACATATGGACGCATGGTCAAGACCCGTCGGCGTCAGTTCGCTCTGGGGATCCTATAGCGTCATAGTTCCACGCGGTGGGGGGGGGGGCCTGTACCATCCGTGGTTTGGCTGTAAGGAGTAAGGAGTGGATGGAGGGCCAGAACTTTGAACCACGGAGACCGGGGTCTGGGTCCCATGTGAAACAAAAAGTCAACATTAAATATTTCATTTAAGTACTTGTGTATTAACTGACGTACGTAGTTATTTTAACCCAAACCTCGATCTTTTCCTGACCTTAACCAAGCAGTTTTGTTGCCTGAACCGAACCAAACTGCAATGTTTAACAACTTTAGTAACACGCCGTCTCAAAATGGTGATATTTTGAAACACTGGCATTTTATTTTGAAAGTCTAGGCAAAGCAAGGCGAGTTTATTTACATTTACATTTACTCATTTTGCAGACGCTTTTATCCAAAGCGACTTACATTTTAGGAACAACATACAAGCATCAACAGAGCCTCAAATACAGATCTACACCTGACAATACATACTAGTAAGAGCTCATAGTACAAATAACTGGGGAAGGAAGTTAGAGTTAACAAAAAGTGACAATTGTAGGGGATAGAAGAAGAAGAGCACAGGAAGTGCATGTTAGAGGTCAGGAGTTAGAGGTGTGATCAGAGGAAGTGTTCCCTGCAGAGTTTTCAAGAGCTTCTTGGAGTCAGAGAGGGACGCCCCTGCTCTGATGGCGTGCGGTCGCTCGTTCCACCATCGTGGTGTCGCAGATGAGAACAGCAGGGACGGAGGTCGCTTTGTGTGAAGGGCTGACAGAGTCAGGCGGCGTTCGTTGGAGGAGCGTAGCTGCCGAGAAGGAACGTAGGTTTGTATTATGGTGGTGCAGACCCGGCGGTCGCTCTGTATGCAGCATTAGTGACTTGAATCTGATTCTGGAGGCCCCGGGGAGCCAGTGGAGGTCACTGAGTAATGAGTCCTTTTGGGCTGATCAAAGACAAGATGAGCTGCTGCGTTCTGAACCATTTGTAAGGGTTTCACCGCACAAGCTGGAAGAGCTGCTAGACCTGCTATTTGTACAGTATAGCAGGAGCAACAAGGTAATTCAACATAAAAGCAACAGGGAAATATGAAAATGTTTTAAATGAGTTAAATAGAAAATGAAAACAGGCAGGTCTGTCACCTTTACTTATATTACTTCCACTCTATCTTTTTTTTTTAACATTTAGGGACTCTAACCCTTCTTCCTTAGATATAGTCATCGCTGTAAATCCAGTTTGTCTGGGCTACAAACTGTGGTACAAACGATTGTCAACAAGTTACTGAGGGACTCTAACCCTTTAACACTTTGGGACTCTAACTGACGTTGCATATTTGTTGTTGCTAAGCGTTGCTAACTTGACCGTGGAGCCTTGAACGTCTAAAACGCCACAGGGCCTTGACCAAGCGTCAATATGTGACGAATCGGGAGTGAGATTGTGTTCAGAATCAGGATCAGAAGGAGCTTTATTTTCAAGTAGTGTTTTACACATACAAGTAATTTGCTTTGGCGATGAGGTGCTACACATAGACAAACATACAGTCGACATAAATAAATGTGGAAATATATAAATATGGAATAAACAAATGCAGGTTATAGAAGAATAATAAAAGAATTAAGAACAAGGTGGCAGATATTTACATGTGCATTACTCCGTAGTGTGCAGACGTAACCAGGAAGCTTCCAACTTCTTTGAACGATGCTGACGCAGAACTGCAGCTGGAACCTTTCAGCTGGTTAAACTGGAAATATTATGTGTGTATGCAGAAAACAGAAAATTAATCCTGCACTGCTGAGTTCAGTGAACCTGCAGGACGTCAGATCAGCTGTTACTAATGACAACTGGAGGATTCAGAGTGTCTTCCACGCCGGGTTAAAGGTTGCCTCATTTGAAAAATGTCCTGCATATTTCCTCCTGTATTATTTACTAATTAGCGGATATTTCTTCTTCTTCTTCTTGTACTGCTTTCTGTATGAGCCAGAGAAGATGCCAGTTTTATCACGTTGCGGCACCGGCTCCCAACTCCAGCGCTTCAGAACCAAAATTGGACTTATTATTGGACTTACCTTCAGCCATTAATTAGAAGTGTAATTTCTGTAATTATTTCCCACCTGCAGCTCTTGTGTCAGCCCCAGCTGTCTGCAGAGGAAAGCGTCTCCGTGAATAGACCTTCCCCGTGCGTCGAAGAGCCGAAACATCCGACGTGAGAAAAGAGCAGGTGTCACTAATAACATTAATGATCTCTCCGTTCCTTTTAGACAAAATAAGTCAGAAGCAGCATATTCACTGTGCTTTTCTTTAAGAAGTAAAAGATTAAAGGGACTAGATAGAATGATATAAATCTTTCTCTCATATCTTCTTTATTCACCGTCTCTCCTCGCTGTGAGGACTTTGTCCCATTACCTGCTCCTACGGTGCCAAATGATTGACTCCCCCTGTTTATCCACTTTAATCTGCCAGGCCTGCTGAATCAATGTTAATGTGTTTTATGAAATGTTAACTTGCTGCAAAAGCTGCGCCTCCTGATTAAATATTGACAGAGAGGCATCATGCTTTGATGGGTTTCTGAAGGTATCGATCTCACCTGAACCTTGTACCTGCACCAAACCCTACCAGAACAGTTATAATGTCGGTAATGAGGCTTTCCCTACTTCCAGCTTCTGACCGTCAACAAACAAAATAATATTTTCGCACCTTGTGTTTCAGTTACGGATCATAAAACTCACAGTTCGGATGATATCGTGGTTTTGAGTCACAGATCATTTGGTAGATCAGCAAAAAGAAAAAAAGTTAGGATTAAATGAATTTTAAAGTTGGCTCTGATGTAACGGCCTCTGTCGGAAGTCGCCACTCTGTGGTCTCGCTCAGTGTCCCGCCCACAGCACTACGTGATTGGTTACACGTTACGGGTAGTGGCCTATCAACACTGAAGGCTGCTGTGAGCAAAGAGACCAAGCCGCTACAGTGAGCGAGCCGAGCTCTGTGTCAAAGGGAAGACAAAAGATATTACTGAAGCTGCAACAAACATCACAAAGTCCAAACTCCTCTGAAGTCCAATATTCACTTTCTTCTAAATGCTCCACTTTGTTCACCAGCTAGTCCTTTACTGTGTGTGCCTGTGGAGTAGGTAGTGAACTGCGGCTTTTTAAAGCTTTCTCTCTTCAAAAACGAGGATTCGAGCTCCGAGTAAAAGTTGTATATAATTAATAAGACTTTAAAAAATTTATCAGAACAGCAGGTGGAATATTTCTGCAGATTTTCAGCAGTGTAAGTTTTACGTATCTGGACGAGCCGAGCAAATGTTGACGGTTTAATTCCCGATGCTCCCTGCACCCTGCTCTTTGCTCCCTGCCTCCGCCTCCGTCTGTGGCCACGCTGCATCAGTGGGCGAGTGAGATTACTGTGAAGTGCAGAGAGGGAGAGGTGGTGGAGGTGAAGATGTTGAACGGCAGTTTAACATCACATCAGTCTGTCCAGTGACAGCGGGAGAGACGGGCGTCCAATCAGATCTCCGAAGGAACCATTCGGGTGTTTTGGTGCAGCAGTTAAATTCCACCCACACCCGTCTGAAACGCTCCAAATTCTTCTTCGGCTCAAGGTTGCCCTCTCTCCTGTGAAGCTGCTGTGTTTCCTTGAATCCCAACTTGTCCATTTCCAATGAGGGTCAGCTGTGAGGGAGGAGGATGAGAGGAGAGAGCAGCAGAGCTGTAATTTCGCAGCCTTCCCGAATGCATCTCAGGCTGCAGCCCTGTTTTCTTCTTCTCCTGCTGAGCGAGTACGAAGAGTGGCGGCTTTAACCCCGTGTGGGAGGACGATGAGAGGAAGCACAGCTAATTATTTATCCATTCAGAGGCGAGAGGAACATGCAGCGGCCAGGCTCAATGTCCCCCAGGCCCCGCCTCCTCAATCGCGGCCTCTGGGTTGCCACGGTAATGAAACTGGGTTTGAGATCTCTGAAAACCCTCCCTTCGACTTATGGTCCCTGCAGCTCAGCACACTCAGAGGTCGGAGGTCAAACACTGCAAATGTGAGCGACCCACCGAACCCATTACCCAGACTAATGTGTGTGTTTTTCTGCCAGCCAGGAGAAGCGGCTCACCTCGACGCTGCTCTCATTACAACAACAGAAACAGACAACAAGCACAGCCCCGAGGCTAAAGGTTAGCTTACACCGCCAACCTTCAGCACCCCCACCCTCCTGGATTGTTTGTCGTGATCAGATCATGGACAGAAATGAACATTTTTAGTTTCTCTCTGTGGCTGAAAAGTTGGAGGAAAAAACTTTTCTTTTAGCTTTTGTTTTTGTTAGCGGAGACGCAGGCGAATCTATGCGGATGACATCATCCTCTTAACACGTAAGACTTCCATCTTAAAGTTCCCATGAAACAGAAAGCTATTTGCTTATGAATATTTAAGTGTTTCTGTAAAAACACAAAGCTAGAGAGGGACTTGTCGCAAATGTTGCACGCACATCTAAATCGCCTTTGTGTTGAATTACCTTTTGGTCTATGAGCCGGCCCTAACAATGTTAGGGCCCTAGGCGAGATATTAAATTGCCCCCCCCGCCCCCCATGCCCAACCCAAAAAAGTCCACCTCTACTGTCCATCCACAGGAATTGTTCCATCCAGCAGCCAAACTCACACTTTTAGCGTGACTAGCTGAAAAGCCAAACCAGTAATCTTGGTCAGCAATGAATAAGTGTATATTTGTCATATTTGTCAACCTCAACATCATAGACCAAATTGGGAGACCAAACCTCCATAAACACAGGCTGTTTTCTTGCATTATGGGGGAAATTTCTTTAGAAATGCAAAAGTATTTGTTTAGTTTCAATGGTGGAGGGGACTCAAATGAAAAGTGGGGTCTGGGGGTCCCTTTAAGCGTTGAAGACATCTGCCCTACCTAGTCTACCTGCCCTAAACTCTGCTGTGCATTACTTATTGCTCTGCAGGAATTATCCACTTTAGACCGTTTGATGTCGCATGTGAAACCAGAACCAACTGGAAAACTACACGTTAACTTCAGCAGCTCACAGTCGTAAACATAGCAAGGATGCGCCTCAGGTCATGTTTACATTGCAAAACTGTTTGGACTCACAGTGAGCGGTGCACTTACTTACTGTCACAGAGTACGCCGGTGTCGCAGGACCCGGGCACAGTTCATTCATACTCTCGCCAACGCGAAATCCTTCTCTTGTGGCGCCCCCTGATATTTTGCGCCCCAGGCGTCCGTCTATGTCGCCTATGCCACGGGCCGGCCCTGTCTATGAAGCTGTGTTCGGTCCTGTTCAGGCAGCGTTCACAGGGAGGCTGCTGAGCGTGGTTTCATGCCGGCCCGCCGGCTCCAGTGCGAGGTATATGCTATAAAAACAATTAAACATCTATTTAGATCTCCACACAACAGCCATCCAGGAGGTTTGTCACACTGGTAAAGATCTTTGTGCCTCTTTGAGCCACAGGAACTAAAGTAGGAATTAACCTCCCCCTTGGGCGTTCCTGTTTGTGTTTCCACTGCATCTGAGGAAGTGGAAACATTAGGAAAATTGTGTTTTCTTTGGTTTTATTGACTTTAATGTTTCATGGACGTAATCGAATGAATCAAAGGAGACATGCAGGAGGAGGAAAAGGAAAGTCCACTTTCAAAGTAGCAACAACTGGCTGAGTGTTTTGTAGTTATTTATTTCTGTTTTTTGTCCATAAATTACATTGAATCAAACAGTAAATAAAGTTTCACTCTTTCTCCCGTTGTCTCTAACACTTAAGTGAAAATTACAATAAATATCTAAATTTTCTTGTTTACTGGCACTTCTCACAAGCTGCAGGTAATGTGACTCTTCTCTGCCCTCTCAACCAGCAGCGACAGAGTTTAGGGAAAAGCTCCGGTGCTTTTTTAATCCAAGCTTGTGCAGAAAGTTGTCACTTTTCGGAAAAAACTGAAACAAAACGCTTTCACAGACTTTAATGTAGAGCTCCACATGTCGGAGAAATGAGACAGCATTTTTTGTTACCTGAGCAGCAGGGCACAGCTCGCGTTTCACACATATTCATTTATATATTCCTCAGTTATTAATAATTATTTGCATTGTTTTGCTCAGATCAGATTAAATCAAATCAACATAACCCTGCATTCATAGATTAAAAAACAGGACACATTTCTTCTGTCTACCTGCAAACTTTCAGGCTTCCCCTGTGTCGCTTTCAACAGAACACTATGGATTGTGGGTAAATCCCACAGGCCCAGCGTGCAGTGCTGCAGGAGTTCAGAAAGTGAGCATGAAGGGCTGAAAAAGTTGGGGAGAGCCCTGCAGCACTTTATGATTTCACAGTGGGACAGTCCTGAACCGTCTCACACTGAAGTCTGCCAGTGTGTGATGGTGGACGCTGGGACCAGACCTGCTTCAAACACACACTTTAGAAAAGTTGTGGAAACATACCAACTGGAAAAGGAATGCTCCAGCATGTTAGGGATTCTCTTTATTTTTTGGCTCCACAAGTAAAAATCAGTGCTTCCTCATATATAAAATACATTCTTGGTATCTCAAGTAATAACAAGACGTAGAGTCTGCAGCCATGCGAGCAGCTCTGTGAGGCTGCTTTGAGCTAATGCTAATTTCAGCATGTTCAGCAGTTACAACAGTCACTATCTTAGTTTAGCATGTTAACACTGGACGATTTCCATTAAATACAAAGCACAGCTGCAGCTGATGGGAATGACTTTTATTTGATCTTTAGTTTTGCAGAGATTCAGTCATAAACCAAAGTATTGAAGTTGTTACAATCAAAAAAACAATAAACTGAATGTATTTTAACTGTCACTATGTAATAATATATATTTCATAATATAAATCTGCTTTTATACAGATTATATAACTCTTTTTCTCCCCATTTACCCTCCTCAGTACAACTGGGTTTGTGCACGTATGCATCTGAGCCACACTTCTTTAGGCAAATTTTGCCTAATGACTAATATTGTTTTATTCTTTGTGTGACGAGCAAGAAATATACAATATAATACATATTGCACATTTACTGAGTGTAGTAACTCTTTAATATTCAGTATGTTTATAGTGGAATACTTTTTATACATTATAATACATTAACAAAGAAAATGTTTTTTCATCAGAGGGGTGTACTACAAAGTAAGTTTGACTTTCTGAGTGTTAACCGGCTCAATAATACCTAAAAACCCCAACCGGAGATATCAGGTCTCTTGTTAAGTTTTTATCATCATGCTCTGTGCACGTCCCCATAAAAAGGGGCATTCAACACGTAATTTGACTCTTCTTGTGGACAAAATGCCTCCTGTTTATAACCTGAAAGCTCTCTAACTTAAAAGTTTATACTTTTAAACATGATACTTGGTCTAAAACTTGAAGGGCCTACGTAGAAATCACTGTACTTTGGGCCAAATCAAAGTGAAATTTATATTACTGATTGAATAAATCAGGACCAAGAATAATGAGGTGACTACAAACTGAAAGCGACACATCCAGTTTGTGCTACTGTAACTGCACAGCTTTGTTCTGCGGCAGGAACTTATGGCTCAACAGGTTTGCATAAAAAACTAATTCCCTCAGCTGAGATAGTAACTCAGAAATCATCTATCGGAAAGAAATGAGTGAAAGGGTGGCGCTTTTTACTGCCAATTTAAATCTGAAACTCTGAACATAACCTCGTCCGGATGAAGGTTAGGTGTGCAGCAGAAGTTACCATGGCCAGGTTAAAAGAGAGCTTTAAGGTCAACGTAAAGTACCTCGGTAACGCATTACTCTCCCTTTATAGTAGCTCTTTATTATTAACTTGGATCCCCATTAGCTTCCACAAAGCGAGGACTAGTCCTCCTGGGGTCCACACAAAATAACAATCAAACTAACAAACCTTTTAATTAATAAACAATTAACATGAAACAAAATTAGAGTACAAACTAAAAGACATTATTCTTTTAAAGACAACAATAAACCAGATAACCTACACCTATCCGAACAATCAAAACAAAAATTCTGAAACATCAGAGTGACATTTATGAGATTCCCCGTTAGACAATTTACTTTTAATCTGTCGGGTGTCGACAGGAAAGCAACTTCCAAGCGGAAGAAGCTCGATACAAAACAGTTCTATTTCGTATAGGCTTCGCCCTCTAAGGCTATCGCTATTGGGTATACCCCTTCCGCGAGCCTGCGCGGCACTGAGAATTTTAGTCTACGCCCACCCACAGCGTGGGCCTCTCCTACGTCCGCACCTTGTATATATACAACGGTGAGACCTTGCCTTCGGCTCCCAAATGCCTCTCAAGTTTTTTTTTCCTCCCCCCCATGGGTCGGCGGGGGACGCCACGTCCCACCTCCTCTGCCCGGTGCGAGTGCTGTCCTGCTACATGGCACACGGCCACCTGGCACCGTTCGCAGCAGCTGTTTGTGCACTACAGGGAACGGTCCAAGGGGCTTCCCCTGTCGCCGCAGCACTTGTCTAAAGACACTGGCTGTGTCTCCCCCGAAGAGCATCAGGGCGCATTCCACGAGTAGCGTTTCCTCCTCAGTGGCGTTGCATGGTGGGATGACAGTGGACGACATCTGCACGGCGGCCTCCTGGTTGTCCCCATGCTCTGTCGTCCGTTTCTACCTGCGGGATGTCTCCCGTCTCTCTCTGACTCACTCAGTACTGAGTGTTTTGGCTGAGTGATTCTCCTTGTAGGTGTGCGGTGCATCCTCTCCCACCGGACGGTGTGGGGAGGGCGGCTGCTGCTTACGTGACCCGACCTTGAGCAGCTGCCGTGGTTGCTGTCGCGACCCGCCTGCGTCTGCACAGCTGCAGGTCCCCACTCGGTTTCCGTTATGCATGGGTCGGCTCGGCCTCCCATGTCGCGCCATTGGTGCTTCGATGCGCACGCCGACACCAATGCCGCTGTCAGCGGGTGACTGGGTGGTTCATTATGGCTCTGGGCAGGTGGGTTCTGCTTGGTGGTACCGTATGGGCCAGTGAGGCGTTGACTCATCCTGTTTCACCTCTAACCCAATAGCGATAGCCTTAGAGGGCGAAGCCTATCTGAGAAATAGAACGGGGTTACGTACTGTAACCCGGATTCTATGAGTATAGGCGCAGCCCTCTAAGTTGAAGGCCTCACTGGACCTTGGTTCTCAGTGCTGAAGAAAAGGCATTTGGGAGCGAAGGCAAGGTCTCACCGTTGTATATATACAAGGTGCGGACGTGGGAGAGGCCCACGCTGTGGGTGGGCGTGAGACTAAAATTCTCAGTGCCGCGCAGGCGCGCGGAAGGGGTATACCCAATAGCGATAGCCTTAGAGGGCTGCGCCTATACTCATAGAATCCGGGTTACAGTACGTAACCCCCGTTCTCATCAGTCTCATCACTCAGCAATTTGCTCACAGCCAGATGACGAGAACACACTTGATGTTATATGTCCTTGACAAAAGCCAGGATATATTAGTTTCTCACCAAAGATGATTGGTTCATTATTCCAGATAACCGTTCATGTGAAACAATAAAAGACTAGATTTTAATTTAGCTTCCACAGTTAACCAAAATAATTTTAGCATCTCACACACATGAGCACGGAACGGACAATGAAGAAGAAATCTCGCTGCTCTGTTCGGTGCAACCTGAAGCTTTTTTACACGTTTGTCAGCAGAGCTTGTCCAGACGTTTGGGCAGAACAAGTAACCAGACAACAGATCTATCTGGTCGTGTTGTAGTCAAGACCGCCCAAACCGAGACCAAGTCAAGACCGAGACCGGTCTCGAGTACTACAACACTACTATCTGGTCAGACCCACAACACAGTATCTAATCTAACACCCAGTAATTTGGTTTGTAGTGTGACACCATACACAAACATATGAGATCTATATTTTTTGAAGGGCCCCTGTGGAGGATAAAATGTATATTTACATTCAGTGCAGCTGCCAGAGTTTCTTTCTGAAAGCGTCACGGTGCTACGCAGCTTCAGCAGATGCTTCAATAAATTAAATGTAGAATTAAAATTTCAAAAAGGTTTTTGCTGGTCACACAAAGTTGTTCACAATAATGGTGATACTTACAGCTGTGGAAAGAACGCCTCTCTCCCTCGTTCTCCATTCGTCCTTCAGCTTCTCGGCAAACAGATGACTTCAACAACATAAGATCCGGTGCAACTGACCTGCAGCGCACTTTCACGTCAAGGATGGTGCGTTCAGTAACAGAGCTTTACTTGTAATTAGTAACTGTAGTTATATTACTGTTTTGGAAAATTATTCCGTTACGCTAATAGTTACTGGGAAAAGTAACACGTTACTGCACTTTACAACGCTGATCTTGACTGGTGTCTTCTTTCTAAAGGTGGGCAAACATTGTAGATTGTTGAGCCTACGGATCTGTGCAGTGATTCAAACAAAGTGAATAAATAAGAAATGTGACACTGTTAATATAAACATGAATTGAATAACAAAGTCAGCACATTAATATAGACATAAAAGAAAATTAAAACAGACTCTATAGCAATTGAGTGAAGTCAAACTCCATAAAACAACAATTATATTAAACCACTGAACAAAGTTCTTCATTATCTCTCTCACACAGAGAAAGACTGAAAGCAGTCTGAAATCTTTCCAAATTCTCCTCATTACAACACACCTCCCACACACACACACACCAAACGATCAATACAAATGATTGATGGACACTGGGGTCAGAGATTAACCCTTCCTCTTCTAGCTGTCCAATCAGAGGCCTCCCTATAATAAAGGACGCCACTCATAACTCTAGCACGCTCTAAAAGAACCAATGACAAAGGGTGGGATGAACGTCTTTGCTTATTCTAACTTGTGTTTTATGTTACATCCCTGCACGCATACGCATGCACGCACGCACACACAGTAGGGTTATGTACTGTTATATAAATGGACGGCGAGAGAAGAAGCAGCAGTAGTGGAGGGACTGAGGGATTATTATTGTGCTCCTCACATCACTGTTAGTAATTAAAGTCAATCACCACTTGAACAGGTTTGAACAGACAAGAGGAGACGCATGGTGCTTCACACAGTACTGCTGTTATTATGTTGGTGTGTGATTGATTGAGTCAATAACAGAAACCTGGCGTAGCGCTCACAAACACACACACACAAACACACACGCAGACAAAAGCAAGTCCCCACAATGTGACTGTGTAGAAACCCACCAACACACATACACATCATCATCATCATCATCATCCTCATCTGTGCTCACTCTACTTGTGGGCCACAGATGTTAATCTGAGATCCACATACTTTGGTGACATGCAGATGACGGGGGCTGTCCATCGGAGGTGGTGCTGCATTTTTGTGGTGGACATGTCGGCTTCCTCCCGAACGCTGATGGTGGTGCGTCCGGTCTCCCAGCTGATCCCCTAAAATCTTTCATACAGATCTTTGGTGGTGCTGTTCCAGGGCTCTCAGGTCCCTGCTGTAGATGGTTCATGACCCAGGGTGGACGTTTTGTTTGGGACTTTAGGTCTTGGCCTGTAGCGTCAGCTTTTGACAGTAAAGACAGGTATGTGATCTTTAACAGGAAAGACTGAGTCATGTGTGGTTGGGTTGGATGGAGGGCCAGAACCTGGACTTAGAACCGGAAGGCCGGCATTCGTGTCCCGTGTGAAACAAAAAGTCAACATTAAATGATTTTATTTATTAACTAAGTTAGGCAAGTTCCGTAAATTGCGTAACTTACGTTCACTTGCCTGTTAACTGACCTATGTAGTTATTTTAACCCAAACCGCGATCTTTTCCTGACCTTAACCAAGTAGTTTTGTTGCCTAAACCGAACAAAACTGCAACATTTCACAACTTTAATAACGCACCGTTTAATAATGGCAACGTTTCGAAACGCTAGAGTTTTATTTTGAAAAGTCTAACCGGACGTTGCATATGTATTGTTGGTAACTTCACCGGACGTTGATTATTTGTTGTTATTAAACGTTGCTAACTTGACAGTGGAGCCTTAAACGTCTTAAAATGACGTTAAAAAGTGACGCCAAAGGGCCTTGACCAAGCGTCAATATGTGACGAGTCGGGAGAGAGAACGTGTTGGCTCAACTGGCATCAACGCGAGTAACGGCTGACCTCAGAGTCGACATCAGCTTTTGAGCGGAGAAGGTTGCTGAAGTAGGGGAAGGTGTTTTTAAGAGTGGTACTGTGCACTTTTATGGTGGTCTGGGTAGATGGCTGGCTGGGTTGTAAGTACTTGGGTCTTCTTATTTTTAAGGCTTGTGCCAGGATGAAGGGCGCAGATGGCAAACTGGGTGGGTGCAATGACCCCCATTTCACAGTGAAGATTTAGGACTCAGTTGCTGAGCACTGAGACTGTAGAAGCCTCAGTATTCTGATGTACTTATCATGGCTATCATGCATGTCTATCACGTCAAGGGTCAACCTTGTCCCCCTTCTTGACTACTATTAGAGTATCCCTGAGCTCTAAAGAAGGGAAGTTCTTGTTATTCCCAGACCTTGAAGAGTAGGGCGCAGGAGCTCTGGTCCACCTTATTCTAAGAACTTAGCTGGGATCCTATCTGGACCGGCGGCCTTGTTGTTCTTAAGCTTCCTGATGGCATCTTGAACCTCACGGCCACAGTGGGAGAACCCCTAAGTCTTCTCTGATGGGGCTCTGGGGGATGTGGTTGTTACTGTGTGGTTCAGTTGTGCTGTCACAGGCGTTAATGGGGTGGATGCCTTTCAGCAGCTGTCCTCGGCCTGTGTCCCGCGTGCGCAGAAGAATAACAGAACAGCAGCACGCTGTCGTACAGAAGTAACCAAGGAGCAACAGATCCAACCAGGTCGTAGTTATCCAACGAAGGTTGAGGTCAAGGGCAACTGGACTTGTTTGAAGATACTAGAAGACGTTTCCACAGGTCAAGACTCTGCAGTCTACTTACATCTGAAAGATAAAGGACACTCGTTAGAGGACCATCAGGTGCACATTTTACACAGAGAAGATGGAGGGTTCGAAAGAGGTGTCAGGGAAGCCATTTACACCCGGGTTGAGAAGCTGTTGCTGAACAGAAGAGGGGGTCTACGCCACCAATTATCCCCCACTTACAATGCTGTCCCTTCATCAGGTGAAGATGCCAATGATGGTCATTCAGACTTGGCTGCGGGTGGCTCTAACGACCATGACGACTGTCACTACCACAGCCAGGAGCACTATCGAACCAGCGGTATCGAGGATCCTAGCAAACGATCCCAGAAGTTAAACAGTTTCCCTCAGTCAGAACTGAAGAAGTCTCTTGGAGGAGGGACCAAACATCTTCTAGCATCTTGAACAGAGTCCAGTTGGCCTTGACCTCAACCTTCGTTGGATAAGGAGCGACAGAGGTTAGCTCCGGTTAGCTCATACAGGCTAACCCTTCCACTTTTCACAGGAGATTCCCGTATTTCATTGTCCTCTCACGGGTCACATTTCTCCGGAATTATGAGTTCACAACTTTTAGTTTTTTTAATTATAGTTTTTATTATAGTTTTATTATGGAAGCCCCCCAAATCAGAACTGGAAAAGGTCAGATTCCATGTGACCTGGCCTGTTCACACTGTCATAACATATGAGCATAAAAACTGGATTTGGGTCCCTTTGGCCTGCAGTCTGATCATAGCCATAGTAGTGCTGAAAAGCCTATGGGGTCACCTGAGTCTTCCGGTCTCTGGACATCCAGAGCCTTTTCTGTCCACCAAAAGTTTTAAGCTCCCTCACCCAGCTCTGGATGCCCGCTTTGGCCCTGGATTGAGCCACTCTTTTGGCTTTGCAGGTTACATCATGTTGCAAGTCACGAATCATTTTCATTCCTAGTTTTCTCTAGGAGCCGAGATCACATACAGACATCACACTTTCTCTGAAACTTTCAAACCCTGGATGATACGACTGTACGTGTTTACATCTAGGTGAATTTCCCTGACCTGTTCGGGATCTTTGGAAACTTAGAAACAGGACATTGCCCTGAATCTTAAAACACAATTCATGATGTTTGGATGGAATCTGAAATGCAGCATCTGTGTGAGCGATGGAGCCACCGGTGCATCCAGGGAGAGAACAGAGTGTAAACGCTTAAGGCAAGAAAACTGACCTGAAGCAGCCAGAGTCTCCGATGGGCACATAACCTGCAACTCATCACTGATGATTCAGGACTGAACTCAGTGACACAAGTTCTTCTACAGGCTGAAAACCTCAGATGAAGCTTAACCTGAATGTCCCAGCATCTCCTTCTGCTGTTCACACAAAATTTGATTTGTGTTTTTTTCACATGTGGAGCAGATGGAGGCTCTATTTTTAAGTTCACATGAAAGGTGAAAGGATGTAAGCACATACTACAGTACATATTAACAGCTAACAGTGGGCACTATACTTTCTGCAGCTGTTCACCTTTGCCTGTTTTTGCAGGTTTTATTTATGCAATAGATGCACTTTTGCACCATTGTGCACAAACAACGTAATATTTTCAAAGATTTAACAGATCTTCCTTTAGCTGTTTCACCAGAGCTGAAATAATTAGTTGACTTGACGACAATAGTTTTGATAATCGATGACTTGTTTCAGTTTTTGAATCAAGAAATTATGACAAACATTGACTGGTGCCAGCTTCTCAAGTGACAGGTTGCTGCATTTCTCTGAATCATTGTAAAGTGAATTTACAGTTGGGCGAACAAAACAAGACATTTGAAGATGTCACCTTCAGCTCTCAGAACTTCTGATGGGCATTAATTGATAAGGAAAATACTTGTTAGTATAGCTATTTCTCCAAGCCGTTCATAAACAGCATACTCCTGAAATAAAAAAGGATCGAAAGGAACGCCACAGATTATTATATCAGTGTCTCCAGAGATTCTTCTGTAATGTCAGATGAATGCCCTCAAGTGATGTTCTCTTGATTCAGCGTTGGCTGTAGCTGAAGTTTGAAAATCATCTGTTATTGTGGATGCTCATCTCTGCAGCAGGCTCCAGGCTACATTAGCCACTACCATCATAACACACCACAATCCGTGGTGCCAAGGAAGAAGAACGACTGGAGAATAATAAAGACAATATCTCTGGTTCTGCTGCATCGATTTTGATCCTTTTCTTTTAAATATGTTCGTCGCCAAAGGACTCGTTTAAGGACCGGTCACATCGACTCTGCAAATATTTGCTCCATGTCATCTTCACTTTAGTGATGGGAAAAGTGACTCATAACAGCCTTGAATCTTCAAATCTCTTTCATTAAAATGAACTAATCTTTTTTTGAGTCATTTCGTTCATTTAAACTCGGCTGGTTATTGCAGCCCCTCTTGATCATTCGCTATCATGGTTCTCTAAAGCCCCATGGGACCACAAACAAATCTAAACCATGTAAAAACCACAGAAATAAGTTATCAATATTCAATTAGCCCACTACACAACACAGAGTATCGTAAAGATAAGGGAGGCCACAGCTGTTCTGTACTTGATTCCTTCCTGTGTATAACTTTGGGTGATTACGTAAGAGCACAGCTGGTTTGTGTCAGTCAGGACAAGAAATTCACTCAGAAATTAAAGAAAGATGATTGTCAAACTAAAACAGTCATTCCCCATCTTGTTACAGATTCCCGTCAGTGTTACAGACCTCTCTCGCAGTGTTGTGTGTGTGTGTGCGGTCTTAATGGTGGCAGCATATGTCAGCATTAATCTGATTTGGATGACTCAGTGGACGGAGAGAGACGGATGGCTGGGACAGATAGGAGAGAAAACCGTCCGCGGAGAGGGAGGGTATTATGAATGGATGGATGGATGAGAGGGCGGAGATGATGGGTGAAGGGTGTTATGGATGGAGTGGTGCAGGGGTTAAGACAGATTGTGCTTCTCTGGTTTACAGAGCGAGTGTAATGTGGGTCAGCTCTCGGACTGGCGGCTGAAAGGATCAGACACGCGCAGCAGCTCTCCTCTGATTTTAGTCTTTGTGCTAAGCTAGGCTAAACCCGACAGACAGAGGTGAAGCGAATATCCGTTGTTTCATCTGTATCTGGGTGAGATCAAGGTTTTACCAACACTTAAAACACCAATATTATATATATTTAACCAAAATCAATTCATTACAATGAAACTGCAGTGATAAGTGGATTCACCCGCTCAGAGCTTTTGTGTAAAGTTTCACTCTGATGAACTTTAGAAGCATAACCATCTGACAGGGTTTATTTTAGTGTCAGCAGAGAACCAGACACCCCGAAACGGTGAAGGCTGCCTTTTTAGCCGCGTCTCGTACAGTCTGGGGTTTACAGACTTGCTGGTTAGTGTTCAGAAAAGCCCCAAAGTCAGTTCTATGTGTTGGAAGATGAATAATTAACGAAGGTATCTACAGGAACCCGTGCCAGCGTGGGTCCGTCTGTGTGAGCCTCCGCCGACGTGTTGGTCTGAGCAGGTGGAAACGCAAGTGAACATAAACATGGTGGGTGTTTCTGCCTTCACAACATATCACTGTGTTTTATTTATGTTTTTAGTTTTATAAGTTATTTATTTCCTCTGGCCGTTGTGCGAACCCTAGCTCTGAGCTTTGGCCTGCGCTGCCCAGCAGCAGGTCAGGGCTGTTTGGATTTAAAGATCGAGCTGACATTTAAAGTTGTCTGGCTCGTTTTGTGGCTGTTATTAAATACCTACCTAAACAGCTCTTTCTTCAAAATTAGAGAGTCGCTTATTTTCACCAATTAACTGAATTGTGATGTCAACTTGTCTCAATGTGCTGTATTATTTCTAAGATGCGAGACAATCTGTGGGGGCTTGTTAAAAAGCTGATGAAGTAACTATTAGTATTTCTAATGCTGCAAGAAATAAGAAATACACAAAATCTAATCTTTTCGAGGATCGGGGGCATCGTATGTTGGACAGATTTTAAATGTAAATAAAATATTGCACTATATACCTACTGTACTATAAATAAAGTAGACATGACAGATTTATATTGGCTCCTCGACCATCACGCCAACCAGAGTGGAGAAAAACTTGGGTTTCAAGATTGACATTGTGCTGCTTTGCTCAACATAAGAATAATCTGAGCAAAACCCTGAGGAAAGAGAGGGAATTGTGATAAAGGCTGATGGAAGATAAACAGCTCCTTAAAATAAACACTTCTTCCCGTTTTATTTCCCGCAGCGTGGACGCAGCGTTTACATTTACTCATTTGGACACTTTATCAGTAAAGTGAAAGATCGACGAGCAACAACAGATACCAGTAAGAGCTAATAATGCCTACTGCAACACGGCGCCATCAGAGCAGGGGCGTCGCTCTCTGACTTCAAGAAGCTGCCGAGAACACTTCCTCTTATAACACCTCGCTTCGCTTGCTTTGATTGCACTATTTGTTAACTCTCATTGCTTCCCTCAGGTATTTATCCTATCAAATGTGTAAATGTAAATGCTGCGTCCACGATGCAGGAAATAAAACAGGAAGAAGAAGAAGAAGTCATTTATGTTACAGAGCCGTTTATCTTCCTTCAGCCTTTATCTCAGTTTGCTTTCTCCACACAAATCAAACTGAACTAGAAATACTTAAATAAAAGGAAATACCTCATTAAAAAGCTGCCATAGATAAATAATGTGTGAGCTGTGGAATAAAAATGGTAATAAAATACAGATGAAACTGCAGAATAATGTTAACATACTGATTCTACTGGATTATTTGCAGATGTTGAACCAACTTCCTGGTGATTTCCTGTTAAAGAGGAAACACTTTATTTCCTGCTCTGCTGATGTTTAACCAGTATTTATCTGACCTGTCTGTCAGCCGACCAACCCACCCCCCCCCCCGATAACCTCTGACCCCGAACAAAAACAAGCAACTGGATTAATCAGCCCCCGCAGCAGCCAGATGAGGCGTTAATCTGCTCTAATCCACCACATTAGATACCGGCACACTCGTTTGTTTAGGGCTGCGATGTGGCCATTCTCCTGTAATGGCCATCGCGGGATTAAGCGAGCGCGTTAAGCCACTTCTCGCTGTAAGAACGCCGTCAGCGTGAACATCAGCGATTTAAGACCCCGGCAGGAAAAACAGACATTTAGATTTAATAAGGCGAAACAACAGGAAAACAGACAGTGTTTACAGCGAGAGAGAGAGAGAGGTGGTGGGGTGAGGTGACGGGGGGGGGGTTAAGGTACAAGGCGTAATCCCGCCACAACAATACGGCTCACACAATTAAAACTGCAACAACGTCTGTCAATATTAGTATGAAGACAGATAGCAGCCGTCATGTCACTTTAATCCCTGATAAACCTGCCGGTGTTAATCCTTCATTCACTGCCGTCGCTCCCAACACACAACACAGCACACTACGTACGAGTTTATTTATTTTTCTTATTAACTCCACAAAGTTTTACATTTAAATGTTGCTTCTGTTTTTCTTTACTGAAGTGCTTTATTTTTTGTTGACTTTATTAATGCACAGTTGTTTGTTGAGCTTTAAAGCTTTACAGAGTGATTTCGCTTCACCCTGATTCAGCGGTGGACAGTAAGCACGTTTAGTCATGTACTGTAAGTTCTGTTACATTTGAGGTACCTGTACTTTACCTGAGTATTTTCTGCTCATGCTAATATCTACTCACACTCCACCACATCTCAGAGGGACATATTGCACTTTTACTTCACTACATCGATCTACCTGCTTTAGTCATTACTTTACGAATGAAGCTTTTCAAACACAAAACATGAAGTTCATAAAATATGACGTTCTGTTATAAATTAAACTTCACCAGTTTCTGAACGATAGTGAAATCTGAAACGATTAGTGGGTTTGACAGAGAATTAATTGGCAACTATTTTGATGATTAAAGTTGTTTGTCATGCAGAAACATTTCATAGTTCCAGCTTCACAAATGAGAAGATCTGCCGCTTTTCCTTTTAATACATTTTACATTTTAAAATTTAAATTATTTGATGGATTGTTTGGACTGAGGTTTGGACTTTTGGTTGAATAAAACAAGCCTTTTTATAAAAAGGCGTAACTGTGACTGCATTTCTCAGTTTGTTTGTTTGTTTGTTTGTTTTTTTTACAATCGATCGATTTATTGATGCAAAAAGTCAAAAGATGAATTCATAATGACAATAATCATTATTTGCAGTCTGAGTTCATAATGAGCTCTACCTTTACTACAACAGTAAAAAACTGCTTTCACAAGACTGCATGAGTTATAAATAACCTCATGATATACACTAATATAACAGGAGTACTTTTAATACTTAAAGTACATTTTCCTGAACATACTTTAACTTAAATAACACTTTCAATGCAGTAATCTCACTGGTTACAGAGTATTTCTACAGTGTGGTATTAGCAATTTCACGTAAAGTAACTAAAGGATCTGAATACTTCGTCCAGCGCTTCTCTCACGGCTCCGCTATTCTAACGATATATTTATTTATTAGCACCTCAAAAACTTTACGTTAAGGAAATAAACTTTCAACTGTTAAATTCAGGTTGTAATGAATGGCGCGCTGTGAACAGTTGGTGATCGTTCCCTCTGCTGGATGAATTTTACGAGTGCGCTCCTGCAGCCGGGGGCTCGCTGCAGCGCCACGCAACATTCTACATTCTTCCATCTCACGGAAAAAAGAAGTCAGATCAAAACCAAAGTTGCTTTATTGGCATGAATATTAACACAACAGTGTTGCCAAAGCTAAAAAGGAAAATACAAAAAAAAATCTTTTCATATAGTTTATTGAATAAATAAAATAATTGTATTTCAACACATTGGATTTAGAATAATGTTAACTAATACTGTTAATTCCTCTTTCTGTTATGTGGGTGTGTAGAAGTCTGAACCTGAAAGCACGACAGAACCAAGAAGCGATGCAATGAAGGGGAGGTTATTGAAATAAGAGAACGTGGGCGTGGAGACTGATCCGAGTCCAGAGCAGGGAGTCCGGGCAAGACGGTGAGTAGAGGCGGATGAGGTGAGGCAGGTGGGCAGGCAGATGACTGGCAGGCGGATTCTGGAAAGTGGAGGAGAACAAACAAGTGTCAGGAACAGCGAGGGAAAATTCACGAGAAAACAACTAACTCAGTACTGGAGGAGGCCGGGGTGCGTGCCGGGAGACACGCAGACGATCTGGCGAATACTAGCGTGCAGGACCGGGGTAGTTAACGGGTAGCTGATCGCGATGGAGGTGACAGAGCCAGAGCGGGCCACGCCCACCTGCAGACAGACAGACACAATAGAATGGGGAAACAACAGGGAACTCAAGGTAAACAGAGGAGGGGAACCGGCAGGTAGAACACTTTCTTTCATTACATGCGTGTAGTAAATAAATGTATTTGCATGTTACGCCCCAGCCTGCATATTCATTACGGCAAAAGTACTAAATGAACAACAGGTCACTCTGAGTGCACATGGTTAGTAGATCAGCTCACGTGCTAATTTGCTGGTGATATCAAGTTTGCACACGTTTTTCCTCACGCAGACCTTTAAGGAAATCAGGCTCACAGTACAACGCAAGCACCATTTGTTCTCTGCACTTAACCCTTCCTAATCAGGACCAGTGGGCAGCCATTGTGCAGCAGATGCCGCCCCCTAAAAGTTGTGACCAATTAGCACTCCTCACGCAAGGTGGGGATCAAACTCACAACCTCTTGCACTCAACAATGGGACCTTTAATTTTGACGCACTAGCAGCAGCACTACAGAGACTAGAGCGAGGAAGCACATGTTGAACATTTGACAGATGTGGGAAAAAACATCGCTGGGAATATAAAAGCCTTTGAACGGTCTCCTCTTGTGTCACATGAAGAGGGTCTTGGGGAACCCTGGGAGCATCCTGTAGATATGCTCCCACCTGACCCTGCAGGTACTGGGATCTAACATAAAATAAAAGCTGTTCTCTTCCATTAGAGGCTGCTGAACAGGTAAATCCTCAAATTCAGAAACTGGCATCCCAGTTGTTCGATTCCCAGTCTCCCCTGCTGCTCTCAGTGAGCGTTAATGTGACAGCCACTTTGAAATTAGGCAGCGGATTAAATTAGGGCTTTAAAATCCTTTTGGAGTCGCTCATTCAGTCGTGGAAAGATTAAGGGGCGACGATGAAAAGGGATTCTAGTTAAGACCTACATTATCGCAGACCTCAGCGCCCAGACAAAAAAAAGTGTGCAGCGCATTTGGAGCCATTTGAGGATCAGTGTAAATGATTTCTTTGTGGACGAGAGAATGAAATTATAGAGCAGGGACGAATGCCTCTCGCTCTCTCTCTCTCTCTCTCTCTTATCAACCTTGCAAATGGACAAGTCCTGTGAATCAGACACACTTTCATTTCTGACAAAAAGGCTCAGGGGCAGAGGAGCCGAACACCAGGTGAAGTTATTCATCTCAACGTAATATTTACCGAGACGGGAGAGAGATGGAGAGAAAGGAGAGGAATTCAACCTTACCAGGAGCAGAGGATGGAGGGTGGATGATGGATGGAACACAAACGGAGACTTCAATTAAAAATAAATGGAAATATCTCATTTCCCCTTTTCACAGATTGGATTTATATTGCCGGAGTTTGTTGCCTGGTTACCTTTCATTGCCCCGCTCATTTCCAAATGTTGATTAGGTCGGAGACAATAAATAAATCGATGGCTGTGGGTTGCCAGACCTGATTGTTTCCGGGGGAAAACGGGGAGCGTGGTCCTCCTTAGTAGGAACGTTAGTCAGCTCAGAGGAAGTAGACCTGAACCGCGACGTGACCGCCAACTTAAACACTTCAGCGCGATTGTTCAAGGGCGGAGGGTCGGTTTCGCGAGTGTGAGGGGATTACCAATTTAGTTGGAGTCAAAGGGTTTTCCGTCAACCAAAAACATTCTACAAACGTAGTGAAGTGCTTCCACCAAGGCGGCACAATACTCTGGTTTGTGTCTTTAAACTGTAAATGTGGTAACACTGCACATTCTCCATGTCAACAAATCCCATAAGAAGACCAAAACCAATCGAACTAACAAAGTAGTGTCTGGTATCCCACATGGAAGGAATCTATAGAAACATATGTTTTAATATAGGTTTTGATATTTAGGTGTTTAATATATATGTACCTAATATATAGGTACAGATATGCACATATGTCCACATATGTGGACATATGGAAAACGGCCAGTTTTATATATGTCACATATTAAAAACCTATATTAAAACATATATTAAAACCTATATTAAAACATATATTAAAACCTATATTAAAACATATGTTTATATAGGTTCTTTCCATGTGGGACTTACCACGTCAATAATTCCAGCTCGGTGCACCGGCCAGGGTTGGCAGCCTTTTCGCCATTCCGCCAGCTTCTCGTTTTTTTCAGTCCTTTCAAGAAAATCTTTAACTGAAAAATTCCTAACACAGTCGATGGCCAAAATACTATGGGCCCCTCTATCCTCACCGTCAGTCCATTCAAGTAGGACATAACGGATCTCCACCGCTGATGTCAAACGTCATGCGGATGACGTCATCAACTACGCGACGTTGTAGCGGCTGATGGGTAGCAGCAGAGTGGAGAAATGCTTGCCAGTATAAATAACGTTAAGGAAATGAGATGCGATTAAAGAAAAGCAACAGATATGGATCCAGTACGTAATGTGAATCTGGAAGTGACTTGAAATTGTAAAAAAAAAGGCTTGATTGACAAAATAAAACGAAAAATTATTTTGTTATACATTTCCTTCTTTTCCACAATCTTCATACAAGAAAGAATTGACCTTGTTTCAGGACAACGTGTAGACATCACAGCTTTCCATCTCCTCTCACTTAATTGCTAGAGTTAAATTCCATAACATGTCAATTACATGTGAAACCAATTTCATGTTTTCGTCCTTGCATAATTTTTTTTAGTTAGTTCGTAGTTATTGCCTTGATAATAGGAAATATGAACTAGGCATCATGTATGATAGTTGGCCAGATCCTGCCATGAGCTCTAGACATCTTTTATGCACATATAGGGCTTATATGTGTCTATAAAGAAGCAATAGCAGACACCTATATGGCCTGTATATGCACATATATGCACCTCAATTTTGCCTATATGGGGCATATATGCAGCATATATGTGCACATAAACTGCATATAGGTTTTATATGTGCACATATATCCTCATATAGGTTCTTTCCATGTGGGATGTCATCTTCCTCCGAGTCACAGAGCTTCATTGTTGCCCAAAAACGATAAAAAAAACCCATCAGTGAGCCTCGTTGCTGCACTGCACATGTTTATTTATTATGTCCAGACATTTTAGAAATGTCCCACTGCTGGAAGACAAAGCGCAGCCTTCTACACGGTAACTTCTGAACTTAGCGGATCCTTAAAACATTTTTAAAAATCTCTTGTTTGAACAGAACGTTGGTGTAATTTTGAACAAAAAGTGACGGATCTAGTAGTTTATTTTGAGTCAGTCCCACAGCCGTTCTTTGCTGTCTTTTTAGTCGTCTTATGGGATCTATCGACTAAAAGAAAATCATCCTTACCCTTTAGAAATGAAGGAATGAATGAAGATAATAAATGCTGTCCAGAAATATCCGGGTTGATATTGTGCAGGATCAGTCTGGGTTTATATGTGCCGGTACAGATAATTAAGAAATTCATAATCTGACGATCTGTTAACTAATCACATGACTGACAACTGATGGTGATCATCATGAACGGTGCGCAGCAGGAATCCATAATGCATCATGCATACATTACTATTAGTTTTGTATTACGTAAAAGTGTTTTTTTCTTTTACAGCTATGATGAAATATTAAGATTTAATCAATTTTGGAATTATTTTATGTTGAGTCACAGCTCTGGAAAACATACTGTTAGATGATGATCTACAAATGAAGCTAACTGGCCTCAGAGAAACGTTTTACAGATCAAAACAATTGATTATCATCCTCAGTACTACAGACAAAAACACTTGGCGTACAGACAGACAGACAGATAGATGGATACTGAATCTGTACTCGAGGCTAAATGCACTCTGCCGGCTGAACCGCACAAAGAAACGCATTTAAACTTCACATTTCCATTTCCATTAGCTGACACTCTCATCCAGAGAAAGAGAGAGAGAGTGCAGTAAATTCCCTCTTCACTTTTTACATTTGATGGAGGAAAATGTCATCACACTGAGGGTGGGGTGGGTGGGGGGGCAACTTTCCTCATCCAAACATTTTCCGCTGAATATCAGAGAGCTTTTAACATGTTAATATCTGATCAGTGGCGGCTCTCCTGCCCTAATCTCTCTGTGACATACAGCAGGTCTTTCAATAAAAGAAGGATGGACGCACAATACAAAGCAGCTGTCACGCACTGAACGAGTTTGCGGTGCTTGTAAGGGGACATTTTTTCTGTTAAAGCATCGTTTATAAGCTTAAGAGGAAAGAGACGAAGGAAACATCCTGAAAAGGATTATATGACTTCTTCATTAAGGAAGTTTTTTTCCAAAAAACAAATCACACTCTGGCTTAGAGTCAATCATTTCCACTCTGTTAGTCAGTCTGGAATAATAAAGTAAAAACAAAATGGCACAACAAAGCAGTTTGAGCAATACTCTTTAATGTCTGTGCTGACTACAGAGCTAGAGCCAGGTGGAGGTTCCTACGTTCCCAGGGTCCATTTGTTCCCCAGCTCAATATCACTTACTTATCCTCTACCTGTGCTGCATGCATAAAATAAAACATCCCACATACATAAAAGACAAAATCACAAGGGTAAGACAGCTACAGAGAAGAAGGAGCAACATATCTAAAACATATTAATAAAACATCCAGTAAGAAAAAACCCAACATGCACTGATGTTAAATAGATAAAAACCTACGGTGCAAATATCAATATATAAGTCAAAATAGAGCTCTGCTGGTTCCCATATCGATTTAATCTTTATTTCATCTGCCGCCATTTAAATTTTGTATTAAAGTAGGGATAAAAGAGTTTTTAAATCTATTCAATCGACAGCGTGGTACTCTAAACCTCCTACCTGCTGGCAGGAGCCGTACTCAGTGTGTAGCACATGGGATGGATCGGTTATTATCTTGTTGGCCTGCCTTAGAACAGCTTGTTCGTAGGTAGACTGCGGGGACGGATGCTGTCTTACACCTATTATCTTCCACGCAGTCTGCATGAGTCAGACTAGTTTGGACTTCAAATTGCACAGAGAGGTTACCGAACCAAGCTGCGATGCCGTATCTCATTAGACTCTCAAAGACCGCCTGATAAAAGACTACCAAAGTCTTTTGATCAACACAGTGGACTCCGGGTTGTTGCAAGACCTTTCAAAGGGTTTTATGTTCTCTGCGATATTTTCTCTCTAGGTCAAACGTTCAGTGTATCTGGGCTGACATGTTGAAATCAAACACCTACAACTGATGTTATACTTCTTGAAACCTACATTCTCAAAGACAGTTTTCTTGCCTTGACATTGATATCCCCACAGTGGATTTTTACCTTTCATATTTCCATCTCCCTTTCTTCTTTTGCAATTTGAACGCTCGCCCCTGGCCAGTCTCTTACAATGTTTCTATCAAGAGCCTTGTTGGGCAGTAACGCGTTACTTTCCCCAGTGACTAGAAGTCTAATTACTTTTCCAAAACAGTAATAATAATTCATTTACAAATCAAAGTAACTCTGCGTTTCTGAACGCACCATCCGCGAAGGCTCGACTGCGCTGCAGCTCAGCGGCACGAACCTTCTGTTGTTCAAGTCCGCCGTTGGCCAAAAAGCGGAAAGGAAGAATGGAGAACGAAGGAGAGAGGCGTTTCTTGAAAGCTGTCACGTTACTGCCATTATTGTGTCAAAGTCTAGGATGCAAAGAACATAGTTAAAGTCTGTGCGACCAGCAAAAAGCTTTCAACCTCGAACAATTCTGCGTTTAATTTAATGAAACTTGTAGAAAGAAACTCCGCCAGTGATGCTTGGACTCGTTGGGAGAGAGTGGCGTTTTGTAAACGTACTGAATATTGCTTTTATTAGCATGCACAGTAAAACAGTAGCTCTAGTCGAGATTTACTTGGTTTATTTTTTTTATTTCAGCCGGTGGCGTTATATGTTACCATCAGTGTTGGGCAAGCTACTTGGAAAATGTAGTGAGCTAAGCTACTAGCTACTCTACATTAAATGAAGCTTCACTACACAGAAGCTACCCCCCAGTGAAATGTAGCAAGCTAAGCTACAGCAACGTGGCAAAAGTAGCTTAGTTACATCTAAGCTACTTTTAATTTTTTAATAGTTTATAGTTAGGTCATTTATATATAAATATGTATATACACACACTCACACACACAACATAGGCCTAGTTTATATTGAACCAACTTCATTCCACAGTAGCAATAGAAGAAAGACTAAAAACCTGCTCCAAACAGTGTGTTTGTGCAAGAGAGCTAAATCAGACACAGAAACTCTCCTACTTACTGCCATATCATTGCTGCAAATGTACTTCCTCATGCAACAAACGGAGAACCATTGTTTTTTGTATAAAGCAACTTAATTATCAAATTATTAATAAAATTAATTAATTATTAATTCTAGATTTTTTATAGTTTAAATGTGACTTTGTGCTCTGGCAACATTGCAACCTAAACATTCACGGCAGAGAAAGAGCGAGAGAGAGAGAGCGAGAGAGACTCCGTCGCACGTGTCTTTATTCCCCTGCAGCAAAGTCGCAAACATCAATCCAAGGATCGGTGCGTGATGTCACCATCACAGGGAAGCGCTTCTGCCGGCTGCACATACAGGTCCGTGTGTGGCGGTGGTGTCACGTACTGATCCTTCAGAAATGCTTGGGAAAATGTAGCGTGTGGAAGCTACCGCGCTACTCGGCCAATAAAAGAGCTTCGTTACTGAAAAGGTATTTGATTCAGAAAATAGCGACGCTACCACCAAACTACTGAGAAATGTAGTTAAACTAGTAACGGCGCTACTTGTAGCGACGCTACTGCCCAACACTGGTTACCATACTCATTCCTGCTGTTGTGAATATGATGTTAGTTAAAAAGTCTGGAGAGGCTGCTTTGTTTAATAAAGTAACGTAACAAGTAAAGTCACTAATTACTGTTGCCAAAGAAAACTCCCGCACTGTCTAACTTTCAAAGAATATATTAACACGTTTCGGTATTTTGGAGCATGTATAATACTGTGAAGATTTTGACATTTATGGTATTGAGGTTTTTTTTTTAAATGGTTTTCTCTTGTTCTAGAAATTTTAATGATTTCATTGGTAGATTTCATGTTTATCTGCTTTTTTCCTCTAAATTGTTTGTCTATTGATAAATAAGGCACCAGTAAGATTTGTGAGTCTGTAGGTGTATGAGTGCATTTATGATATTATTCTGATGCACATTCAGTATACAAGTGTACAGGTGTAATGGCTGCCTTATTTAATGAGGAGTAAATAAGTCACCTCCTATAAAAGATGGCTTCTCACTATGTAACACCATTTGCCTGAAGAAGGTGTAGCACCGAAACGTCGTGTTAATATATTCTTTGCAAGTTAGACAGTGTGCTGGAGTTTTCTTTGGCTACGTTTGACCTTTTTTGTCCCCCTCCGACGCACCTGTCTCCTGTTTGTAGATGTGTGAAGTTAATTACTGTTCTGAACTAATAACTGTTATCACCCTGTCTTAAGTAAAGTAATAGTTACTTATTTAAGGAGTAATAAGTAACTAGTAACACATTATAATAATATAACATTTTAATTTTTACACCCTGGACAAATGAGACACACGATAAATTACCGAGCTTAAGAGGTGCTGCTAGGTGCATTTCTTAAAGTTGCAATCTCCACAGCTACTGTAGAGACACCAAAGTGATCTTGATTTTATTGTCTTTCAAGGTTTCATGTTAAGCGTCGCTTGCTTAAAGTGACGTGTCTGCACGGGAGCCATTTCAGAAAGGCTTTTCAGTCAGATACACTTCTATTTCAATCAATGCGGCGGTCTGCACTGGTACAAATCCATTTCCTTTCATTAACTACAGTGATTGTGTGTTGGGTGACCTTCACTCGTTACTGCGCCTGAACGCCTCCTGAGTAGACATAGGGTCTTATTTTCCTTGAAGTGGACTTACAACAGCCTGTACAGCTGTGTTCATCTCACACGCTGCCATTTCATCACCGCTTTTCTGGATCCGACACAGCAAGATGACATTTTTAATCCTGGCTTCAAAGCTCTGATTGGGAGTTAGCTAAACTCGGTGACGCAACAGGGATGCCATGAATGAACAGAACGATTTCAGTTCACCAGGAGTTGTTGTGTACTTGCTTTGACTGAAACTTTCCTTAATTAATTTTAAGTCATTACCCTGAAAGTTTGCACCTTTTTTAAAGTTTCTTTCAAACTGATAAATGCCGTCAGGGTTTCTCTTCTGTTCATTGTGTGTTTTTCATCTATTAAAACCTTCCAGCCTGACTGTCTGTGGTTAACGAGCTGTTTTTCCTGTTGATAGAAGACGAGCTAATTAAAACACAGGTGTGACAGCAGACTCAGGTGCTCTCCTCAACATGACAACAGCGTCGCCCCTGATCCATGAATCTCTGGATTGTATTTTAAATTTAACACCTTTCTTTTATATCTGACATTTAAAGCATGACTTTTTATGCCATGTTTGTGGCTCTCGTATTTCCTGACTTTATTTTTACTTTTTACTGTGACTCGAATGTCTTTACAAAACATTTTTTATATTGTTTCTCTCTGAAAAGATTAGTTGTCAGATAATTGATTTAGTGTTGGCTGACTGAAAGAAGCTTGTCCTTCATCCTTCAGTGTATTCAGCCATTCATTTAACTTAAGATAATTTAAAGAAAAGTATGGAGCAAAGCATTCTAAGTTCAAAGTGAACTGTGGAGGGGAGAACTGAACAATGGTTCATCAGTTCGTCTGAAGTTGAAGATTGAAGAAGTAAGATTACCCATCAGCTTTTGCGCCTTATTGGAACAGCAAAACCGAACCATGGAGCAGAGCTTATATGTAGACCAATCTGTAAGTAATGTTGTAACTAACGTTATCATTATTGATATAACTAATGCTGCATTCCAGGCAACTCAGAACTGAGAAATTTCCAACCTCCAACTAAAAAAACTACCATGAAATGAAGCCGGATTTCTTACTTGTGAACTCGGAGGGTTTTTCCCCTCCGAGTGTGTTGTGTATTGTGTAAATTGACCCATGGACCCGACTTCACGAGGAGCAGCCGAATAACGTCACAGAACAACGTCAGCTCCTGTGGAAGCTCACAGTGTAAATGGTAAACCATAAACTAAAAGGCAAAGTAAAGTTTTAAAATAATAATAATAATAATAATAACTAATTAAAATAACACGTACTAGAATCAAATAATAAAACTTGTTCTGAATGTAAATTGATGTAGAAATGTTTTTTTCTCTGAAAGTCATTTTCTCTTCACAAAAGTTGTTAAAAATGGAAAATGTTAAAAATGCCCATTTTAGAGTGGCCTTTTATTGTGGCCAGCATAATGCCTTTTATTGTGGCGAGCATAATGCCTTTTATTGTGGCCAGTCTAAAGCATTTTATTGTGGCCAGCATAAGGCCTTTTATTGTGGCCAGTCTAAAGCATTTTATTGTGGCCAGCATAAGGCCTTTTATTGTGGCCAGTCTAAAGCATTTTATTGTGGCCAGCATAAGGCCTTTTATTGTGGCCAGTCTAAAGCATTTTATTGTGGCCAGCATAAGGCCTTTTATTGTGGCCAGTCTAAAGCATTTTATTGTGGCCAGCATAAGGCCTTTTATTGTGGCCAGTCTAAAGCATTTTATTGTGGCCAGCATAAGGCCTTTTATTGTGGCGAGCATAATGCCTTTTATTGTGGCCAGCATAAGGCCTTTTATTGTGGCCAGTCTACAGCCTTTTATTGTGGCCAGTCTAAGGCATTTTATTGTGGCCCCCATAAGGCCTTTTATTGTGGCCCGTCTAAGGCCTTTTATTGTGGCCAGTCTACGGCCTTTTATTGTGGCCAGTCTAAGGCACACCTGTGCATTCCCATGCTGTCTGGTCAGCATCTTGATATGCCACACCTGTGAGGTGGATGGATTATCTCGGCAAAGGTGAACTGCTCACTAACACAGATTTTGACAGATTTCTGAACAATATTTGAGAGAAATAGGCCTTTTGTGTACATAGAGAAAGTTTTGAGTTCAGCTCATGATGAATTGGGACAAAAACAAAAGGGTTGCGTAGTTGCATTTATGACGTAACGTTTTCTCTCAGTGACTGAAGCTAACGTCAAAGAACATCTGTGTAGATGTGATGAAAGGACTGAGAGTCGCTGGATTAAACACACCAGGTAAGATATATTTCTGTGTAACATAGTTACTGCATTAACATGTTGGTGACGTATATTGTGCGAGACGAGCTGTACTTCAATTAACTGTTTTCACATCAAACAACATGTAACTTCACTGATTTACGACAAAGTGCAACTTTCTTGATGGACAAAATTATCTTTGAAATTGATAAACGTCATAAATGTAATTCAGGGCTCAGTTCAAACAGGATCAAAAAATAAGTTGTCTCTCAACGTTGAGCACCGTACAGATTTTTTTCCGAATAAGGTCCCATGGCCCGGAGGCAGAAGCGAGTGACTCAGGCTCTCTATTAAGATGCAGAAAGACAGTGTTTGCATTGCAAAAACTGGCCTGACACTTTTTAGGACCATTACTTCGTCCTAACAAATCAATCTTCTGCTGATTTAATGGAAATGACTTGAAAAATGTTTGCAGAAAAATGCTGTTGCTTTAAATGCAGGCGTGAAAGAGGCTGAACAGCAAAACTCAGAAAAATATTATCATTATTAATATGTTAATATAAATATTAACCACTATCAATATGTCCTTATTTATTGCTCCTGAAATATCCAGATTAATTTTTAGGAAGTAGCAGTGCTCTTACATGATTTATGTCTCTGGAGAATGAAATGAAACTTCTGCTTTCGTTTCCTTCCAGAAGCTTCAGGCGTCAGGTTCTGGTTTATTATTCACGCTCTCCACCGAGAACAGCTTGGACATGTTTGTGTTAAATCCGTGCCCCCTTAAAAATATTGGGGATGGCCATGGCCGGTGGGCAGCTGACCTCACACTCTGGACTGGAGGGATACCAGCGGGCCCAGAGGATTGTGGGTAAAGCTGGGAGGCCTTCGGCCGGCCACTACAAAGCTGTGTGGACAAATCTGCCGGAGGGGAGGAGGAGGAGCTGAGGCTGCAGGGAGGAACACCAAGGCCAAGAGGCCTGGGGCTATGCAGGGCAATGCTCGCTCTCCCGCCAACTCTCTCCCTCTGCCTCGCTACTCTCGCTGCTGATGGGAAAATCTATTTCCAAAGCAATTTACAGAATACAAAGATGTTATCTGTCATGGTTGCAACCAACTATTTTCGTTACAGATTAATCTGCTGGTGGCTGGCTCTGATTACTTGGTGGATCCTTCAGTCTAATGATAAATGTGCGCAGAAGTTACCGGAGTCCAAAGTGATGTCTTCAAACTGCTTCAAAATCTCAAAGGGATGGTCACAGAGGACGAGCTGGAAACAGCTGATGAATTATTTGTGACCACCTGACTCAGCTTATAGTCTCAAATAAAGGTGATGATGAGTTAGATGTATACAGACAGGCTTTAATAACAACACTTTATTTGAGGGTGAAATTGAACTAAAGCCCACCCACGAAAATGATCAGGGAGGGACAGGGTAATTGTTTTTCCCCGGCCTTACCTTGGATTTAAGAAGAAATAGTGACAAATAAATGGCTTTCATGTGACCTCCGTACAGGTAGATTTGACTAAACTGGACAACAAGCCTGTTCTATATATCAGGGCTTTATTTTCACAATCAAACAAGACACCAGACAAACTCAGTGATGGAGGAGTTCTGCAACGCAACTTGACAGCACACGAGCGTGGATCCTGTTGATGATACACTTCTGCAGTCTGGATTTAACCTCATTGCGTGTCGCGTTGAATTGATGCAGAAGACAAGATGTGATTGGCCAGTGTCTGAGACTGACATGCATGTCTATAAACATTCGGTTGGAATTGACCCTTCGCTAAGCCACTCACCCCTGTTGTTGATTGTTGTTTGGCCTGTTTTAATTGATCTGGTTTTATTTCTTTGTATAAGTCGTCCAGCACTTTGGTCAACTCAGGTTGTTTTTAAATGTGCTTGGCTTGACTTAGTTACTGTTGCCAAGTCTTTGGACTTTTCTCACGGTGCTGCCACATTCTTGCTACACTCCCTGGAGAAATGGTGTGTAAGTTTTGGAAAAACAGCGATCTCGGAAAGAAACAGACAGTTTTGCAGTTGTATTGTACATTTGAAGGTTGTATTCAGGCTGTCAGACTGACGTGAAACAAATAAAGACAGAAGCTAAAGCTGACTGATCAGAGCAAAAGTGAACCACTGCACCACCTGATAATAGGGTTTTTATGTTGGGTTCAGTACTGTAGTGGGCCAGCAGGTGGCTCCTGTCTGTTTTGGGTCAAAGGTAACTTAAGTAGGAACCTTCGCAAAGGTGACAGGTGTTGCTGGACGGAGGGGAGCACTTATAGTTTTCTCACCGCTTCGCTCTGTCGGGCACGCTGCGCTGGGCAAGCTGTACAAGTGTTGCATGAAAAGTTGTATTATTCAGTTATTTTATATTTGTTGGTTGATATTTTTTTATTTGCTCGCGTCTTGAACTCTCTTGGCCACCGTACATAACTGAGTATAAGTTACATCAATGGCTTAATCTACATTTAGGCTATCCTTGTGTTACAGCTGAAAGTCCCGACTACACAAGTCTACACACTCCCACATGCAGCAATATAGGAAAAAACTAAACAAAAGAAAACAATGGAAGCATCGTGTTGTCACACATTAGAAACGTGGTGAATGCCTCGTACAATTCAAAGCATCATTAAGCAACAAAGGACAGACGCAGAGTGGTGACTCCCTCCGTTGTGAATCACATGACAAATCGCCGCTGAACCGTGAAGCTGCCCTCTTCATGAAACAAACAAAAGGTGAAAACGTGTTTGTTGCCGGAGAATAAACGTTGTCATGGCGGTGGAACCTGATCCGAACATTATTCCCCCCTCCCTCTCTCAGGTCAGTCTGCGGCCTCCAGTAGTGGATCAATAAATCAAGCAGATCCTAATAATTTTCCTTGTCTCAGATGCAGACTGACATGGAAACAGCACAGAAACATGAAGAGAAATGCCAAGATGACATTTTGCTGACAGAAAGCGTTTCCCCGGACAGCAGTGATATTATAGTGAAGCATGTAAACAAGTAGAGACACAGACTTATTTATTGATGTGTGAATAGTCTCTTTCCCAGGTGGTTTAAAACACACTGACCGACTGAATTATGGTGGCTGTTAATAAGTATTATGGCTAAATACACAATTTAAGAGCTTTAGTGTGAAACAAAGTTGTGAGATAACAGAAATAGGAGTTATAATTTATGTTTAAATTATTTAAATGTTTTTAAATTCTAGCAGTAGATTCAGGGTTTTCATTTATTTAAACCTGCAAACCACACAAACATTAATGTAAGTATCTTAATTAATGCTATTTCTCCTTCAATTAGTGGAGAGGTAGTTCAGTGGCCACTTAAACAACCATTCAACAGCAATTCCTCCCAGTATTGTGCATTTTATACACATGCATTTAAATAACTAACAGCAATAAAAAAACAGCAGACATTTTGAAAGGTATTTATTTGCACAGATTACAGAAGACACAATCTTTTGTGATTGTATTTTATTTTCCACATCCTTTTTATATACATTTAAGAAAAAGCAATATTGACATTGGTCAGATGAATTTTATAAATTATAAAACATGAAATGTATTTTCAAAATTCTTTGGAAGAAAAAAACATTTTCTGTGAGTACTTTCTAATATTCTTATATTTAAATATTGAAAGGTAAGAAACGCCTCCCTGGGAACAGATAACTTTCATATATGCTGTTTTGAAGAAAACGCTTTCACATTAAAAACACAGATCGTTTCGGAGACATCAACTTTGGACCTTTTCTGTCGTTTCTATATGAGGACGTGTTGGTAGACCGTCCAATATGGGTGAAACGCAGTCAAACAAGTTTTGCACATTTGTAGATTGCTTCATGCCAGTTTATTTATTTGTGATTTTGTCCAGTGTGTACGGTGGAAAATCTGGAGAAAATTTCTACAAACATAAGTTCACAGCTTACCATTTATAAGGACAGTTTGTCTCATTCTTTTCTGCTGATTGTGTTCGATTACTTTTAAAACACGCTGGCTGTGTGGTTCAAGGGTCAGATGGTCCAGAGTGAAATATCTCAGAAGTGGAAAAGTTCAGTTTGGGTGTGTTATGGATGGCCGTGAACTTTTGTGCACATCTGTGGTGCCCGGAAAATTTTCTTTACTTTCTAATAATCCAAATCTGCTAGATGAATTAGCACAACTTTTTCTCAGACGATGTATCCTAATAACTTTGGTGATCTTCTGACTCTTTTTTTTTTTTTTACCACTATCATCGGGTCCAATTTTTTTTATTCTGTTTTTGACCAAATGCCTGCAAACTAATGGCATTCCCACCATCCTCTGCAGTACTTGTGTAGTGCTACGTAGTTAGAAATGTTAGCCATAAACTTCATCATATGTCCCTCTGCCTATACAGTTTTAAATTAACTGAAGCTATTTCCTGTGGCTGCGATATTGTTTTTGCAGTGTTTAGCCAAACTGCTTTCATGCCCTTCTTCTTCACATGAACGGGGATCATTATTAACTCTTTGTGTTGCCGTTTCAGTCTCATCAGTCTTTCGGCTGTCTTTCCTTTGCTCTGCCTAGAGATGAAAAATGAAGAATGTGTAATTACCTGAAGGAATGAGGCGACACCCCGTCCACTGGCTGCACAGAGATGTTGCAGTAATGAGAAAAGCTAAGCCACTTACAGACAAAATCTCTGCTATTTTCCTCACCTCACTTTAACATCTAATGACAGACGCTAACACACCGCCGCCGCCACCGCTCGGCTACACCGTTTTAAAAACAATTTAAAATGCCTGTGTGTGAGAAATGAATATATAATAAAAACGATATTATTATTATTATATAGTTCAGATGGATATCAGATTCATCTCTGTGTCCAGATCAGATCATGGTTAGCCGTTGCTAATTTCAAAGAGTTTTCCTGCCTTCTGGTGAATTTCTGAAGTTATTTTGTTGCTGAAATGTGGAGGAAAGTGGTCATTGAAATATAGAACTGAATCTGGAAGGTTTAACAAATGAGCATATATACTGTTAACTGCTACCGGGGATTTGATTTGCACATTTGTAGTACTCACTTGGCGTAAAATTGTGGGGTCTGCGGGTAAATGGTTGAATACATTTTTCAGTTTGCTTTTATCGTACTCATGTTACATGTACACATTATGATTAAGATGCTATCATGCGTAGTTTAACCGTTCTGCCATACTCTCTGTGTGTTTAACATCACATGCTGTGGTATTTAATTAGGATCAGGCTATACTTTGAAGCATATACCTGGAAGATTTATTATTTATGGCACTGTCAACAGAAATATCTCAAAAAAATATAAAAATAATAAAAAAAATATATATATACTTCAAAAAGACATCAGTTCTTCTAGGCACACTTGCTTAAAGACATATCATCAGGTGTATGATTAACCAAATGGATGATCACCAATTCAGTATGTAAGTTGAAACACAATCATTAACAGAAACAGCTGTGTAGGGTGAATACAACTCAGTAAGGAACAGCCAAACTCCGCTAACAAAGTGAGGTTGCTGAAGACAGTGTGAGTCACACTGGTTGTTCACCGGTACAACAATGAGTGTCTGCAGGCAACAGTGAAGCATTTTGGAGGGTTCTTGCAAGTTTGGGGCTGCGTTTCTACAAACAGCGTTGGGGATTTGGTCACAATTTATGGTCTCCTCATTGCTGAGAAGTGCAGGCAGATACTTTCCCATCATGCAGTACCATCATGGGGGCATCTGATTGGCCCCCAGATTTATTTATAGACATGTATGGTAGGGGTGCAACAACTAATCGGCGTAGTCGACAAAAATCATGACGTCATCGGGCCGTAGCGACGCCGTCAGCTTAACAGAGTAAAGTGATGAACAGTAACGTTAAAGTTACTAAAACACCATCAGAGCTGCAGAAACACCTTCACCACCTAAAACCTCCAGAGTGTGGCAGCGTTTCACTCTTCACTCAGCCAGAAAGGTCTGAGCTCTCCTGGAAACACCGGAGCGTCTGAAGAGGAGGCGCCGAACGGCGGGACTCGTCTCGCTAAGCTAGTCAGTGAGCTAGCTTCACGTTAAAGCCGCGTTACTTCACGTTATGAGCTGAAACGTTTGCTGTACAGTTGGTCAGTTTGATTGATTGTTACAATATTGGTGCAGTTATGGTGCTGAGAGCAGCACATAATTATGATGCACAACGGCCGCGTTCACGTTCCAGACGTGTCCTGACTTTACAATCATAAACGCCGTGTTGCTGCAGAGCGCCAAGATTAGAAAACACCGGATTAATATATTTGTCTTGAAACGCTGTCGACTACAAAATTGTTATTGATCCCCTCTTGTAAATTCGGCAAATGAAATGCAGGACGTTCTTCCTTTCTTTGTGCACAGGGTCAGTTTGTCCCGGGGTGTCGCTGTGCTGGAGTGAAAGCTGCTCCGTCAATAAATCAGGACGAGATTTCAGAGGAACTTTCTGTTGCTGCAGCAGAAACGTTCATTAAAAGATGCATTTTTGAAAGCAGCATTTATTTTATTGTCTTGACTGTTAATTAGCACATGGCTAAAACAACCTCAGGTTTAATTTAAAGGCTAATAGATAATCCGAATAGTTGATTATTCGTTTCAATAATCGATGGATTAATCCACTGTCAAAATAGTTGTTAGTGGCAGCCCTCATGTGTGGCCCCCACAGAGCCCTGATCATCCAGTCTGTCTGGATCACATGAAAAGTTATGATCATTATAATTTTATAACGTTGAAAATAAGATGCTAAAGGGCTCAGTAGTTAAAGGTTCAGTGGGCAAGTTTCAGTGGCATCTAGTGGCGAGGGTTGCGAACTGCAACCATCTGTCCAGTCTACCCCTGCCTCAAAGAGCGGAGGACAGCTACGGTGGCTGAGACAGCAGAGAGTGGCCAGTCAAGAAATGAGGTTTCTTTTGGTATATTCATTAAGACATTATATTTATTCAGTAAAACCATATGTTATTGTGGCTTGACAGATAACGTGGAAAATGTGAGCCAAGTGTGTGAAACATCATCACTGTTTCTGCACCACAGTCCATCATAAACCACATATTAGATAAAGTTTACACAAACACAGACAAGGGAAACACATGAATTCTCTCTGTGATTATGGACCCTCGCCAAAACTGCCCGCCATCAATGATATTTGTCCCACAGTCAGATTACGGTGCTTTGATAGCGGCAAAAATGTAAATAGATAAATACTTTGATAGCGGTGCTGAAATAGATCTCAGTCATGACAGCAACAGTTACTCACATCATCACTTCCTCTTTAGTGGTTTAGCCTACAAAATAAAAGCCAGAGAACATTTCCTGCTTTCAAAAATTCTGAACGACATTAAAAGAGCCTGTAGCTGCTTGACACACCTCTGAAAGAGCCAGAGATCGTGATTCCCTTGAATGTCCTCTGCCTGGAGACACTGGGGAAATCCAAAAGCGTCCGTTGGTTGATGGACGAGGATCAAACACCGAAACACAAACACCGCAGCATATGATGTAATGTGAGAAACACTCGCTCCATTTGGTGAAGAGAGGAAAAAAACTGTCCCAAAGCAGGATCAAACATGCAACCTTCAAGATAAGAGTCCTGCACTTTACCAACTATTATGTCTTATATTCTCATCCACCATGTAATGGTTAAAAGAATTGCTCCAGTGCAAAACTTATTGGCCGACCCCTGCTGTGTATTATATTACTACTTCTTTGTCTTCGAACATACGTATTCAACGTTGTTATGGGCTCTACACTGCCGGAATTATGCAAGCAGAAGAAGAAGCCATGATGACGAAGCGCTGGAGCGTAGCTCTGTAGAGCTCTTTGTCCGTTTTCAGCTACTGTAGAAACATGACGGGGCAACATGTCGACGTCCACGAAAGGAGGCACCCGCGGTTATGTAGATAGGAAGGGCTCATTCTAAGGTAATAAAAACAAAACGTTTTATCATGTAAGGTCTTTACACACCACTGGAAACATAGTTATGGATATTATATTGCATTTCAGTCGATAGATCCACACAAATATTACACACTGAACCTTTACGGCGAACTGCAAAGTCAAGCGGTGATTCTCTGTGGGTTCATCAACATGAGTGACTTTCCCGTAATCCATTGTTAATCTCATTGATCAGTGCAGAACGTACATATGCAAACTGGTTACTGGTGAAATCTGATGTTTCTGCCAGCTAATGTTTGGCCCTCGTGAAGCTGCACTGCGAGGATATAATAATCACATGTTTTAAACAGACTAAAAGTCAAAATGGAGGCAATTAAGCTCCATCTGTAGTGATCTCCATTTTTTGCATCATGGAAATTAAGAGCACTTCCATCCCATTCACTGCACACACACACACACACACACACACACACACACTGCTGTGTCCGTTTGGCTGTAAAGGATTACAGCAGTGTGGCAGTAATTAGTTGTGGCATAATGAACATTTGGCCCTTTGGCGAGGAATAATTAAGCAGCACTTTGCGGTGATCGGTAACGAGGTGACGAGGCCAGAAAACCTCGCGAGTTCCCCAACACACACACACACACACACACACACACACAGAGGATTTATTACACTGCAACTTCTTTTCCACAGTACCTGAATAAAACATACATGTATGTAAATAATTCAGCCCTCCTCTGTGTCATTTTCATCATGCATGCACATTTAATACTGTAATGTCGGGCTCATTAGCGTCAAGTTGTTTTTTTTTTGCTTTTTATTTATTGAATACTACCTTACGCACTGGCGGCAGTTATGTTATTTGTGCGTTACTGTAGCTGATATGTTGCTCTTGTCAGATAAAGAAATCCAGATTTGCTGACTTTGGTGTTTTTAGGAGCATGAACGTGCTCTGACTGCATTTATGTTCTGACCATCACATTTCATTTTACAATACCCGCGAGCATCTGATGCTGTTGCTGCTGAAAAGAAGTCAGTCACTAATCAGAGCTGTAGGAAACTGAATATACTTTACAAAGCAGGTGTGACCAAATCTGCGAAAGATGACCTGAAATCCTGAAAGTAAACTGAAGGTTTAAGATCCCAAATCAGGTTTCCGCCAGCTGTTAAGGGACACATGCAACAAGAACATTCTCTTACAGAAATGCACCTTGGGAATCGATTTTTCTCAATTTCCTGACTTTTTAAAAAAAATCCAAGAACCAGATATTTTCTAAACCACTTCATCATTTAAAGCCATGATTCAACAAGGAGAGTTTCTGTAAGCCCTCTAAGAAGGTCTATGAAAAATCAGAAGGGTTGTTTTACTTCCAGATCTCTACATGCCAGAAGATGCTCCTCTAACAATCCTACTGTCCTACTAAACATTTAAAAGTACACAACATTTTCTTTTCATAACGTTTAAGAAGGTTACATGGACCCTGCCACCTTTTTCTGGGAAAAACACCTAAAATAACAAACCCAAAATAAATCAGAAATATCTCCTCAACCATTCGGCCTCGATGCATCAATCTGGTCTCTTTTGAAAGGTCAGAAACAAAAGAACATAAATCCATTGTATATTAACATATTTATTTTTCCATTACAGACTACACGGAGATGAAATACAGAAAAAATACAATATTTTCATCCTCGCCTGGTGAAAAAAAAGCTAGATTTAATGCAATAAACCATCAAAGCCATCATAAGGTAGATTATAATGCACCTGAATGTCTTCTAATACACCTGGAACACAACTGCAACTGTACATTTGGTGAAAAGAAACTGATATAAAACAGTTATTACACAATTTTTAAAAAAATATACCAGGCGAATGTCCATGTTTTGGCTATATTTACTGTTTATATGTTCACTTTTATTGGGAGTTGTCTTTAAAACACTATTTCTCTCCATCACGTTCCAAATAACTTAAAGCTTCCAAAACATTGAAATGTTGATAAAAACAGTCTATAAATGACCAAAAGCGCTCCCGTGCTTTACAGGCCCACAGCTTGAGAACAGAACATCCTACAGAGCTGCAAGTGGGCTCTTTTTTCCCGTCCCGGTGAGACGAAAAGAACGAGGGGTTGCATGAGGTTGTAGCTCCTTCGCCAGCAGAGGCCGATAAAGGCCGCCTCCGCCAAAGCCTCAGCAAGATGGCGGCCCGCCAGACGGCGATTCTGTGGACACGAATCGCCGCCGTTTTTGGACGGAAACCAGCTAGAACAGCGAAAATCGATTACGTCCCCGATATCGGGTCACTTCAGGCCCATGTGGTTAATAGGCAGGGAGCCGGTGCAGCCTTCAGGATGTTTTCTGCTACCTTCATTTAGGTTTAGTTCCTGTTTGCCTACACGTTGGGCCATCACAAGCTGATAATGAGCGACAGTCGACTCTTTTCATGCGCTGGCAATAGAGAGACCTGTTCGAAACTCGAGCCACAAATTATCTCGACCTTAATCTCTCTTGCCTCATCAACTCGCTTGAGCCAAAGAGTCAACAGGTGAACTGTTCATCACCACTGACAACGATATCACCAAGCTCCCCAGGGTTCCCCACTACAGCAAAGATCTGCATGAACTTTGAATTCTAGTTCAGAAACTTCATCCTTCCCTTTGCCTTTGAATGCTGAACTGCACCTGTGAAGGTGTGTCAGACCAGCAGAGCTGAAATGTGTTCTTGTAAATAATTTTCAGCCAGCTGACTGATGATCAGCTCCTGTTGGGGAATGAAAAAGAAAGTCAGACTTTCTGATGTAGATGATCGGCCTCAGATGATCACTTTCTTCGTGCTTTGAACAGATCGCTCCAGCAGGAGATTCTATCTTCAAAGCATCGACTGTATGAAGATGACAGGCCTTTGGAGGATGCTTGAGAAAGAAATGAATGAGTTCTTGTTTTCAACACTAGTGAGGAAAGCAATCCAATCTGGTGAATAAAGACGGTCAACGAAAGTGTCTGTTTCAGTTTCAAGGGCTCCTCTCGCAGCACAAGCGATTTCACATGGTGTTGGATCTCTTTGCTTCTGATTTGAACGCTCACCTCAGCTGCCAATCATAAGCCTCTCCAAACTTTCCCTTAGTGTCGATGTCGGGATGTGATGGTTTCATGGTTATAGGCGACTCCAGCAGAATATGTCCCTGAATTTTGACAAAAGCCATTTTACAGCTATCTTCTCCAATATCTTGTTGCCGTGGCAGCGGTCGCCTCGGATTTGTGATCTGGCTTCACTCATTGCTGCGGCACGCAAACGTTTGTCTGAACCAGAATGCGTCAGCTCACTGTGTTTAAGAAAGTATCCTAAGTAGGTACCACCATGATGATGTTTATGGCTGCTTTGCAAAGAAAAGGCGTTTTAGTACCGAAACCTCATTAATATACAATTTTTGATAGTTAGACAGTGTGCGGTAGATTTTTTTGCAGTGCAGTGATTAACAGTTTTGAGCCTACGGCAGCTTAATATCCATCATAGTTTTTATCCACAGGAGGAGCCAGATGGTGTAGAGTTGTATTCAATATACAAAACCGTCCAGTTTCCCATTTCTCACTGTTTCTCTGAATGAGTGATATTCTGCTGTGTGGTGAGATACATTAGCTGATTCAGTGAGAGTAAATTAATTCATTCGAGTTTTTTTTTCTTCAGAAAGCGGTACCTTCAGGAGAGATTGGTTCATGAGTTTCCAGATCACAGAGGAGTCTCTCAAGAGCTTCTAGTGTTCATCGTGACTGCAAGGTAGCGAGTTTATATTGCTCCTGAGCAGGACTTTTTAGTGGTCTTTGTTCTTGTAGGCTGACTGTTAAGATTAGATTCTTGTGTACGCTGTGCTGTATGGTCCAGTGGATAGCCCTGTGGCCTCACAGCAGGAAGCTTCTGGGTTCAAACCCCGGTTGCCCCGGCCTTCCTTTCTTTGCATGATCTCCCCGTGTCTGTGTAGCTTTCCTTCGGGTGCTCCGGTTTCCCCACCAGGGCTGGACTGGTAATCTGGCATACTGGGCGAATGCCCGGTGGGCCGACGCACCTTTGGGGCCGGTTTGTAAATTATGTAGTTTTTTTAGAAATGGGCCAACAATTAGCCCATAAAGCACGGACAGCGTCCCATTGGGGTAATTGTCTATACTGACACTGGGCCGGCACAATCACATCTCTTACTAGCCCCCACCCCCCCAAAAGATCTTCAGACTGCTTCTGTCAAATGCACAAAAACAACCTATATGTTTGCTACCGGGGCTGCAGGAGCTTCAACATCAGCTGCAGCACCCGACGTAGTGCAAACACAGACGCTTGGAGTGAAGGAGAGCGTTAGCCAGGCGGAGGAGGAGGCGTGTATCAGGGAGTGACCAGGTGAAGCGGTAGGTGGGGAAGGAGGCTCATTCACACTGGGGACATGCAGCATTTGTTTAAAATGTTCTGAAAAATATCTTGCACCAAGAAATGTTAATTAACAAATAAAAATGCTGTGGAAAAAAAGCACAATCAGTCTGCGATGCCACGTAAACACAGAAGAAAACTGTGTTGTCCATAAAAGGAACTTAAGCTAAAAACAATAAAAAACTACTGATTACTGCATTATATAGTATTATATTTTTATATTCTGACTTGTCAGCTGCTGCCTGAATTTTGTGCTTCCCTGGTGCAGAAAATGTCTCCAAAATCTTCTGGGGACGACCCCCAGACCCCTATCAACTATTTAGTAGGCCTATTAAAATATATTCTTGTCTTGGCTGATTTTTTTGGTCCCAGTCCAGCCCTGTCCCCCACCATCAAAAACAGGTTTCTTCAGTCATGCCATTGACCCCACGCACTGACGTACATCTGGAGTTGGTCCCCGGGCGCCGCCCGCTGCTTCCTTTAGGGACGGGTTAAATGCAGAGGATGAATTTCGCAACATATATGTGTATGTGACAAATACAGTACCTTTAACCTTTATTTGAAACTAGCAGTCACCGTGGAAGACTGTTTCAAGTTAATATGTGTATGACTCACTGTGGCCAAGCTTATTTAGCGGTGATGCTCTCGGATCTGAAGAGATGGCGTGGTGTCGTACATAACAAGATGTGTTTTGTCATTTAACACTGACCTGGTGTAACGGCTCTGCAGATGGCTCAAGAAATACGTGTTGCCAGGCTTTCCGTCTGATATTATGGTTCCTTCTCACCGCAGATTAGGTTTAAAGCAAATTGTAAAACCTCGGAAGGAATCTCTTCATTTGGAGAGATCATGAGTTCAAGGAGGACTGATGAGGAAAATTTGAAGGCTTTTAAGTTTGGCCGATGGCTAATTCTTCATCTTGTGGCATCTTGACTGATTTATATACATTCATTTGAATGCCATAGGGAGTATTATTACATGTGCCAAGTCAGATGAACTCAAATCTAGTGTGTTTTACCACCTCAAATTCAAACAGACTGATGATATTCCAGCTGTAGGAACATCTGAATGAAGACAAAACTGACTGTATTATCTTCAGTACAGAATTCAGGTCAAACAGTCCCGCTTTCATTCTGGGAGCTTTGACTTCATGCGCCAAGCAAACTGTCAAAAATCTGGGTGTGACATTCGATTGTAGCGTGACAAACACATAAGCAATGTTGTCAGAACGAGCTTCTTCCAACTTCCGAGCTTTTAACTTTGGGTGGGCAAAATCGGCTGTTGTGGTCTTCAGATCTACGGACTTTAGAAGTCCTGAGGTCGAGGTACAAACAGTGGGGCGATCTGGCCTTCGCTGTTTCTGGCCCAAAACTCTGGAACAAGCTCCCTCCTGACATTCGCACTTTAACAGATGTTGTTCATTTTAAATCAAAACTTATTTAGAATGGCTTTTAATACGCAGTAGCGCTGCAACAACTCACCTCTTCTTCTTTTATGTAACCTTATCTGTTTTACTGATTGCTGTGCTTCATGTTTTGTTTTTGTTTTTTCTCGTCTTTTATTGAACGCTGTGTTGTTTGTTCTTGGTTGCTGTAAAGCACTTTGGACACCTGTTGGTTGCTGTAAAGCATTATATAAATAAATGTTGATTGATTGATCAGTACATCCTTAATTCTTCAGTCCTACGAAAGAAAAATGGCAAAATGCTCATATTTCTTTTTGTTTACTGATGTAAACAATCAGGAAGATTCAGCTCACCTCTAAATAAGAATAGCGGACATGAAGCATCTTTTGTTGGAGGGTAAAGCAACATATGTTTGTTAAATGTGGTCAATCCAAAGTAGTACAAAGTTGTAAATCACATCCCCAACGCACCTCACAAGACGCACAGTCTGAAAAGCCCTCATGAAAAACAAACATACACATCTTTAATGTCCCCTGGGGACTCCTCACCCCACAGCTGTTAAATCATGCAATCAAGTGTTAAATATCACTTTCATAAATCATGAATCTGATACACATCACGGCATTTAGAAGGCCTGTGACTGAAAATTCAGTTTCCTCTGATTTGAGGTATAGTGAAGACCTGTGGCCAAAGCCTGTGTAATTTTCAGGACAGAAAGGTCACCTGGGCCTCGAATCCAATCTTGTGAACTTTGGAAGTTTTCTATATGGCAGCGAGGCGGTGTTATCACAACAAACTGCTGGAAAATAATCAGCTTTAATGAGAATTTGTCAAACTGTCATTTTTTTGTATTTTTTGTGAAGCGGTGTGGGATTAAAGCCAGAATCTTGATTTGCTACTTCCCCCTTTGTTTCAGGAAACTCCCTGCCAAACTCTGCACATGACTTTTTATGCAATTATAGTATCTTAATATTTGCATTGACATAATTTTGCCAGAAACGCCCCAAAAAAAAACAGGGTTTGGGTTCCGTGAGACCAAATGGGATGCTAGTTATTGTCACGCTGTGGGCGTGTCTGCTCTGTTTTGGCTCCCTGTCATGTTATTTATAGTCCTGTTTTGTGATCTGTTCATTATTATTAGTATCATTCTGTCTTAGCCTCCATGTAGTCTTGTTTATCATTTTGTTGTCTAGCTCTGTCCTAGCTCCTCGTTTTGTGGCTCAGTTTATGTCTTAGTGTTTGGGTTCTGTCCTGTATCCAGTTATATTGTCTGTGGTGCTTTGGGTTTCTCTCATGTCTGTGTCTGGGTTCTTAGTCCTGGTGCTTAGTTCATGTTTTAGTATTTTCTCCTAGTTCCTCCTGCACTCTGTATCCTAGTTCTGTGTTCTCGTTTAGTTTTTGCCTGTTATATCCCTGGGTTATAGTTGGTCAGTGTTTGTCAGTTTACATGGGTTTCTGTTATTGCCTGTAGTTAGATCCGTGTCTGGGGTTTTGTTACATGTGTTCTGTCTGTGTTGGTTATTCTGCCCCATGTCTGCCTGTCAAGTGTTTTGTCTTTTTCCCCTCAGTAACCTGCCTGCCTGCCATACCGACGGCCATACCGGCGCCGTTGATACTCGCTCACCCCGGTCCACTGCAAGGCAAAAGAGGCCAGACGAAGCGATAATTTGATCCAACTCTAAAATGACTCGTGCGGCTTATGCTTAATAAATTTTTCTTAATTTGTCCTTTCCTCCGTGTCCCCTTGCGACTCTCACAGTCTCACCTATCCTCTAAAAACTACAGTACCCATGAGCATTAACAGGTATCCATACACATCTGCTCAAATCTGCGAGCATTAACTCTCACTGGGAACGCTTGACCATGCAGCGAGACGCTGATCCACGCCGTGTTTTTAAGGACCAGGCGGTGGGATGTTTGTCATGCAATTGTGTGTTTCACTGCTGAAGACCAGACTGAAGACCAGATTCCCAGAACCAAGAAGGGAGTGAAGATGGCTCAGGTCCAGGCCTGGCAGAACATCAGGAGAGAGGAGCGTCTGCTGTTGTCAGTCGACTTCAGACGGTCACTGACTGCAAATGATTTGACATCAAATGCGATGTAGCCCTGTTTATGTAACGGGGGGGGGGTGGCCAGTGAAACACAGTGAAAAGCTGAGATTCTTCACTTGAACCTGATTTAAAGGTGCTGAAGTACAGAGACATACATAAAAATTGTGGGATCAAAATCTTGTGTGATGTTTGATAAGCCTTCAAACTCATGGATCTGTGAGGCTGTGTGTTTTTTATTCATCTCCTCTCACTGCACGTCTTAATTGGCCTTTCTGCATGACCAGAACCTGGGACTTTTTTCATTCTCACACTATACGGATCAGTTGAGCCACCACTTTGGATTGATGACCGAAGATTTGGCTGTGTTTGTCTTATGACTGAGAGTAGAGGTGCCTTTGTGTTAAGAGGAAAAAAGGCGTTATGAGCAGATGAAAAGTGGGGGATAGAAGAGGAGATGAAATGACGGAGACGAGATACAAAGAAAAGAGATAAACTGAGGAAAACAAATGTGAACATATATTTTAATAAATCCACATCATACGTTTGTCCAGACTTGTGCTTTTCACATCATTCTTACAACATATTCTTTGTACTTTGTTATATGGTTCTTCAGTTTTAGTCCTTGTGTCACTTTTGTTGAGATTTTTTTTTTCTATAGCAGATTCACTCTCCCACTTTCATGTTTACGTCAGTTAAATAAAATCCTTGAATCACGTTAATTAATCAGTATTTGAAGCGTCTGAACAAGTGCAGTTTCTTTTCCGTTGGCGGCTTTTCGTTTTCTCAGGATAAAGCTTTTATGACTCAGTGCAGGATTAAACGACTCCCTCATGATGGATATTTTTTGTAGTAAATGTCGACTTTTCTCTGCCTCTAATGTGCTTTACCTTCCTTGACATTGCACCATGCAACCAGTCAGATTGACTTGTGAATTATGTCAAAAAAATCCCACAGATGAAAGACTCCTTTGAAAGCAGCAGTAAAAAGAAATCAAGTCTTTCAGGCGGCGTTTGAACGACGACGAGGCACTGCCAGATCAAAATCCGATCAAACAATAACATTTTTCCCTTTTTTGATTGTGATTAGGTCTTATTTTCTGACAGCCACTAAAATAATTGTGAAAGTAATGAGATAGTGGCAGGTTTTTTTTCTCACTTTCTCTCTCCTTTCAAAATAATGAAAAGATGATGAAAACAGCCGTGACTCCAGGAAGGAGCGTTGCTGGGTGGGAAAAGGGACTTCAAAGGGAATGATAAGCAAATGTAGCCGAGCTTTCGTTCTGAATTAAGTCAACCAGCCACTTTAATCAAATTGTTTCAGAGGAATCAAACTACAAACGCAGAACCAGAGAGAAGAGATTGATTTTCAGCCTGTGAACTTCCTCTAATACCACAGCTTCTCCAGCACGCTGACAACCACTTCCTTCCATTTACGGTGATTTTTTTAATGTTTTGGCTCTTTCTGTTGACCTCAGGGGTCCGTCAATCCCGTTTCAACACAGTCAACAATAATGCGAATTAGACAGTAAAAAGCAGACATCCTGCTTAATTATGCTGTTTCTCCCACTTGCTCGACATGTCGTCATGATGTTACTTAATCCTACAGTCCCTCCGCTGGACCGGCAGGCTGCACTAAATTTATAATCACAAAAACAAAGCATCTGAGGAGTCATCTGTGCTTTAATATTACTTTGGGTTTTGGGTACATGTAGTTCTTTTGGTAAAGAAAAGCACTTTGCTGACTTAAAAAAAACAGCGACTGAATGAAAAGTGAATGATGTTCGTTCAAAGTGTTTCTGTGCTGCGTTTGAGTGACAGCTCAAGCCTTTGCTCTCAGAATTTACAAGGAACTCCTGTCGTTTCTGTTATTTAACTCTCGACTACTCTGTATTTCCTCTTAGCTTCTTGCACATGTATAAATAACAGTCTTGCAGTTTTGAAGAGTGTATTTTTAATTTTTATTTTTTGCTCTAGCTAAGTCATTTCAACTCAACATGGACATGTCTTCACCTCGCAGCGATCCACGTTACATTTGCATTGCTTTCAGTCTGAACCACAGACTGTATATAAGAAATGGACGTAGTCATGGTGACGTCACCCGTTGGTTTGTGGACCGCCGTTTTGAAGCCTCGAGTTTGGCCGATAGGGCGCCACCATGTCCAGTTTCTGCAACCAGGAAGTGCCCGGAAGTGACGATACGGCGGAGCTAACGGCCGTGTGCGGAGCTAGCTAGCTAGCTTAGCTAGGTGCAGCTGTAACTCAGGTTAACTGTCATTTTAACAGGCTGATAAGTTTGTCCAGAGAACAACAGTCTGAAAACTAAATGTTCTCACCAGAGAAAGTGAACAGCCGACTCCTGATAAGCTTTTTCAACGGCGCTGGTTAAATTTACACAGCGCCGAGGGTACGAGTCGGCTCTAGCCTGGTTGACAGGTCGCCATGGTAACGATCGGTCAATCACAGGTAATCCCGCCCTGAAACATTCTCTGCTTCGTGGTCTATTTTAAAATAAACGGGACCATAATTTACTAAATGAACATCATGCTGTGTTGAAGAAGACTTGAAACTAGCGACTGAGACCATAAACTCATCAGGAAAGTGTTTACTGGGGGAATTATTCAGCTGAGAAGGAGAAACATTTTCCCATTATTTCTAATGGAGCCGGACTTTTTGCAACCAGAAGAGTCGCCCCCTGCTGGATTTTCAATAGAATGCAGCTTTCAGGCACTTCAGCATCGGCTTCATATTGTAGACCGGAAGCTTCCAGCTTGGTCTGAAGGCACATTCACAGTTACTTTACCATGACAATCAATATGAGAAGTCCACTGTTAGTTTGTCAAAAGTAAAGCAACAAATAGTTAGCTCTACATGTCAGGTTTTGGTCTGCATTTCTGTCTGCTTCCTCTGTTACTTTGCTAATCATCTGTCTCTGGTGTTGGTATTGTTGATTTCTTATTGTGGCCCACCTGCGTTTTGTCACCATAGTATTTGTTGTCCAGTTCACCGCTATGTGTTGTACGTTCATTCATCGTCAAGCGTCTCTGCTTGTTCTCCATATTGTTTGCTGTCGGATGTTGGATGTACTGTAATGTTTGGATTTATGTTGTCTAATTTGGTCTACAACCTGTGTTTGCACTCCACACGTAAGCCTGGCTTTCTGTTTTGGGCAGAAGCCCCATCTGGTGTCTTGCGTTTGGGCCCAAATTCCTGTTTCCCTAAAACAACACATCTAGCGGCCGTTCAGGTACACTGGGCGTGAGCGTGCCGGTGTAAACATGAAGCAGATGGTCTTCTCCGTACTTACAGAAGATGTGGCGAAAGAATAAAAGTACTACAGACAAAGAACCGCACCAGATTTTATTTTGCATGGACCAATAACGAACTGGCACCGAATGTAACACGGGAGTTAAAAGCGGCTGTGGTGGCGGAAAACAGACATGGAGTCGACTCCAAGTAAACGCCGACATGTACAGTACCAAGTCAAAAACTCAGCAGCATCGTGTTTCTTGTGCCCGTCTGGACTAAAACGCTCGGCAGAGTTTGCAAACTTCTCCGTTTTAGGTCTTCGTTTTAGTCTGGACGGGAGGCGCCAACGTAGCCAAAAACTGATAAACTGATTGCCCTATTCACTTGTAAATGCATTTAAATGTATGAAAATGTATACTGACGGTGAAAATTAGTATTAAAATTAGTATTATTGACTGTTCCACAGTCTGGTTTGGCAGTCTTGACTCATTTTCCTGGAAGAAATTACAGCGTATCATCAACAGAGCATCTAAAGTTATCGGTTCACCCTTACCATCCCAAACGGACACTATGCAGAGCCCACAAGATAATTTCTGATACTTCCCATCCTGCACACTTCGCCTTCAAACTACTGCCCTCCAGGAGGCGTTACAGGACAATAACTTTAACTATATATCCACAATATCATACATTGCAATTAATGGTACATCAGAGGCAGTTGTTGGGGGCAGCATATTACAGAAGTAACAAGTTACAAAACATATTACTTTTTTTGTGTAAGCGTCAAGTCACTAGAGAATGGGGAGGAAAAAAAAGGTCGATGTCATCACTACCATTTCAGTCCATATCCTGCCAAGGGTGAGAAACAATTGAAAGTAATTACTCAGTTACTCATCTTCATTTTAGAAGCAGTATAAATTATGTAGTACAAAACACATCACTATTCAAGGCTGCAGCTCCTACTATAGTACACCACAGTTCAAAATAACCTGCCCAACCACTGATCAGCAATAACAAGTGTATTCTATTGTGAAAAATGGACTCCCAAGAAGCAACAGCTTATGAATAGGGGTCCATCCCACCACCAACAGCCTGCAGAACAACTCGCTTTATTCCAGAAGCGATACACATTCAGATCTCTGAACGCTGAGGACAGTCGATTAAGCATGACCCCTCATGGATTATGTATTATATATAGTAATGTGGTGTCTGTATGTACATGTGTGTTACTTTATATGTTAACGTCTAAATATTTATTGTCTAAATGTTGGAACGTGTATCAAAAAGCTGTACTGGAAACACATTCCACCAGCCTGGCTGGGTGGTCATTAAATTAAATCAATCAATTAAATCAAAAATATTACAGGCACTGGATACACATTGCTGCATATCAGGAAACATGTGAATAGATTTTTTAAAAAAGTTTGAACGAAGCATTTTTCCTGTGATAAAAAGAAGGCAATGGGAGTTTAAACTAGTTAAGAACGAGAAGTTGATTTTGGAGGTGATGCAAACACCCATCCAACCTACAGCTTATTACGTGCTCAACACGTGAAAAACAAGTATTGCATTGCAAAACAAAAATCAAAACTCAGTGCAGAGGAAGTTACAAAATGACCCTAAACAATGAAGCATTATGGAAGCAAACGGCGGGCCGTCTGAATAGATTAGCGTCTCTCTTGAAGAAGGCAAGATTTGATGCAGCTGCCGCTCCTCGCTCCTCCCCCCCGACATGAAGCAAAGAGAAAGCAGAGTAGAAGAGCTGCAAACGCAAGCCAAATATGTGTCTGTGAGAAAGGCAAACTGATGGCCGAGCATTAGTCTGCTTCCAATCCGAGCCGGTTAACCGGAGAGCTGCCATTACTCATGTCCTAACAGCCTGTAATGGAATTTTCCTCGGATGAGCAAAAGGTTGTCAAGCCACTCGCTGCAGATCAGAAAAGCAGCTCAGCGGACTGGAAGTCCAACAGAAAGAGACGAGTGTGGAGAACAAAGGCGCACACGCATACACGCACACACACACACACACACACACACACACTGTGCTCACAACCACTTGATGTTTCCATTAATTACAGAAGGGCTTTCAGGACACACAGGCTGCATACAGGCTCTCATGATCTACTGTTTTTATTAATGAAAGTGAATCTCTGTGTTCACAATGCCAATCCCTATTTAAAATTAGCTAGTTACGGAGTGACTGAGGGAAAAAAACATTATGCTGTTACCTAAATTTTCTTGTTGGCTTGTGATTCCTCATCATTGGCTATTTGTTAGATGTGAGTTTTGTTGAGATTCCAGCCTTCTGTCCTTTGAAGGCTCTTTTGAAGCACTAAAGAGGTGAAAATGATCCTGTATTCCACAAGAAATTCATCACCAAATTCAGGAAAGTGTGTAACATACTTTATTTTATTATTCTTTTGTTATTATAACTTTATTTAATGTCTGCCACTGGCTGCAAATACATTACAGTACATGTATTATAAAATCCAGAGATCGAGTTACGTGGGAGCTCCCATAAGGAGGTCTGAGCTCCATGGAAACAGTAAAATCATGCATCTGTAGGGGTCACTAATTCATTCATCAGCAGCCATTATTTTGAATCACAAATAATGTATTTTTCCATTGTTAGTAGTACCCTATAGTATTTACATTAAAAAGATACCGCATGACTGACAGGATGGCTGCGCTCCTCCACCATCACCAACTATCGTGCGCACAGTTTTGACCGAACAGGTTGAGGCCGCGACCCGCCGACATGTTCACCTCAGCTGTTCTATATTAATTCCTGCTTATTTGTTTAGAATTAGTGGCTTTTTGATGCATCCTTCAGTTACTACAGTGCTACACACGGCTGCGTTCCATTTACCTCGGAGGTCGGAGCTGGGAATGACGTCACACCCGAGTTGACGGCGTTCCAGTTTCAACCTCGCTCGGCCAGCTGTTTGTTTACAACTAGCCAGGTTAGTTATTGATACGCCGGTTGATTAAAAACGCATTGTGCGGTATTTACTCACACTAACTGTAGCAACACGTCCACAGACAGCTGTTGGACAGCACTTTGTGTACGAACATTTATGAAGTCGCCGGGTTTGCTTCTGGGAAAATTTACTTTTAAGAAGCTTCCCAATGCAAAATTCGACAAGACTAAGGTTGTTTGCACCTTGTGCAATGCGGAATTAGTTTACTGTAGGAGTTCTCCAGTCTCAAGTAGCCTACCACCTAAACACAAAGCACATCACACGCTACACAAGTACATCTTATTGAACATGATTTATTTTCATCACCAATTATCATAGTAGAACAGCTTTCTCAAGCAGTTTGTGATGCCCACCTCTAGTTGTTTCTATGAAGCCTGTATACTTGAACTAACACTAATGCAGTCTTACAGTCCTGCAATAAATCCTGCCTTCACAAAGTTTAAAATGTTCACTGATAGTTGTTCAGAACATTGTTGATTCATCCCCGTGGTTATTTTGGAGGAGAGCTGTTTCCGACAGCAACCCACCTTATTGCTTTTTGGATCCTTTGTAGTTATCTGGCTTGCTGGGTCATCAAAGTCGCCCCCCCCATGGTTTCACATGTCAGTCTCTTCAAGAGAAAAATATAAAAAGTAATTATCTGTTTGCTGTTATGCTTTCTTTTTACTGTGATTGATGCTGCTGATGTTATCACCTGTGGCAGATGCACTGTCCAACAAATAACGTGTGTAATGACCAGGGCTGAAACAAACGCTTCAATCGATTTAATTCATTACTTAAATGTATCGATGCAAAGAATTTGGAAAGCTTTGTTTAATCCTGTACTACAACTATATAGCGCACTTTTTCCCCCTCGGACATTTATTACTGTTGCACGTCACGCTTACGCTGTGAACGCGACGTGATTATGATGCTGCTGAGAGCGAAAATGGCGAGTGACGAAATAAAAAAAGTGTCCAAAGTATGGGATTATTTCAAGCTAAAAGAAAACAACTCTGTGTCTGTCACAGTCTGTACACCATAAAACAGAACTTGTCACCTCGGCAACGACGGCGCCTGATCAGAAAGCAGCCGGTGTTCTGCCAGCGGACCACAGACAAGGTAACAGTAACAGCAACATCAGCATTTAACTGAAATCACGATTGATTGTTGAGTTGAAGCCAAAGTCAGCTGCAGTCCTCAGCTGAAAATGTGACCACGAGCGTTCGGTGTTGTTCGTGCTGTTCTCCTGGTCGGCCCGTGAGTTTGGGTTGTAACATCGAGGCCATTAGTTAACTGGGTGTCACTGGGTGTTTCTGACACACGAAAGGACTAATGAGTATCTATCATCTGTCAACGTACGCAGCTGATCCCGTTACCAACAGGGTGGGGCGGGTGCGCCACTTATGATGCATCGATGAAATAATTTGCCGAAGCTTCGAGGACTAAAATCATCGCAGTAATGACAGAATGAACCAAGAAACAACCAAGTTTGTTTTCTGGTGGAGCTAGCTCCCGGTAATTGTCATCATGCCATCAGGTGAACTAAAACAGTCGCAACTAACTGTTGTAACTTTAATAACCAATATAATAAGCGAATATAACCTTTGTATGCCAACAAACTTTAAAAACTTGTGGTAGTTTAAAATCTGGTAGTGAAGTGTTGCTCAGATTAGGCTGGAATAGAAGATAATTTCAGTTCGCCGCCGCCAACAATCAGAGGGCATTCCTAAACCGAGGCTGGTCGGAAACGATTATCCGCCCAGTGATTCCTGCATGGTGAGGAGTTTATAGACATAATCTTAAGGTCACTGTAACTGGGGAGCATTTGATCAGAAATCTGCTACAGCCAATGAGAGCAACCTGACCAGGAAGTGTCTCCGGGACGCTGTGTATTTGTTCGCGCTGTGAAATCCCCTCAGCGTCAAGTTCATCCACGGTAATATTCTCTGTACGCCCGTGCTGTGCAACCGGCTGACGACGAAAGTCCTCCTGCATGTTTGTTTCTGTCTGAAGTCTCGTTTGATCTCTCGAGTTTCTGCGAGATCCCGAGCCCCCCGGAACGCCATTCTGAAATCGTGTAGTATAAACGCTGTGTGTGTGGTCCTGCGCCTGGACTGAATTGTCTGGTGTGTGCGTTCTTAATATTAAAATTTATATATTAAAATCCTCTGGTGTGTACCAGGTATTATCTAACTGTAATTAAAAATAAACCAGATATTATCTCATGATAAACGTTCCCTGAAGCCGGCTCCGTAATCTCCCACTACAAACTTGATTAATGAGAGGTCAGCAGAAATGGAGTCATTTTATCAATTTACCAGTGAGCGGACTTTGGAAACACAGGAAATGAACAGGACTCAGTGCTGGAAATATGACTTGCCGTGACACACGTCTATGAGAGTGTCACAGATGTTGGATTTGGCGGCACAGTTACCGTGGACACGCATCCTTAAAACCACAGACAGGCGGTTCTGCAGGATTAGAATGCATTTTATCAACACTAGAGGAGCGAGGTTGCAGTAAACCAACGCAGACACCAACTCTGGGTGTTTCTGTTCTCTCTTATAACCTTGATATGCTTTCTGTCTGGCCCTATAAATATTCTGTATAAAGAGTTCTTCACTCTTTGCACAGTGGATTTACAAGGCAGCAGTGGGGTCAAAGGTCAGAGGGAGAACACCAGCAGCAGGTTGTTGGTTCAGCATGATGATTGGCCTTTGCTTTGATCAAACGCTGTGACCTTCTGATCTCTGCGAGAAGCACCGCACTGACAGGGTAAATCCCTTCCATTAAAAGGCAGACACTGTGTAAGTGAATCACCTCGTGGTGGCGAGTAATTACTGATGTCATCCTGACTCACAGTTGACCCGACTCACAACGTGGGGATGACTCACAGCTCACTGTACCGGCCGCCGTCATTAAAACCCAGTGTGAGCTGCTAATAAGGAAGACGCTCAGGAAACATGGAGGACGGACTTGTGAAGAGCCCTGCAGGGACCGAAGCGACGATCACAGTCCACCTGCTGGAACAGCGACGATGATTCAGAGCTGTGAGGAGAAAGAAGATGGATATTTCAGGCATCAAGAGTTCCTGAATTAAAAATCTGCTTTGTTTTGGGATAAACGACATGAACTGACATCTGGTTTTATGTTAAAAGGTAAAAGGAACCAGACTGTAGAAGACATTAAAACTAGAGAAGTTGGTTCACTTTATTTGTTCATTTGATAGTGACAGAGCATGTTAATAACCATCGCTATAAAATAATTCAATTCAATTCAATTTTATTTACATAGCGCCAAATCACAACAACAGTTATCTCAGAGCGCTTTTCATAAAGAGCAGGTCTAGACCGTACTCTGTGATGATATTTACAGAAACCCAACAATTCCCACCAAGAGCAGCACTAGGCGACACAGGCAAGGAAAAACTTCCTTTAAGAGGCAGAAACCTCGAGCGGAACCAGGGGTGAGAGAGAGAGAGAGAGAGAGAGAGAGAGAGAGAGAGAGCAGAGGGAGGCGGCCTACACAGTATACACACAGAGGTACAGACAGTAAAGGTAATGTTGCTATAGACTGAATGAAAAATGGTACAGATATTTATAGTAATGTTAATGATAATAATAACAGTAATAATAGCAATAGGACTAGTAACAGCAGTTGTATTTGTAGCAGATGGCGTCGAGCAGGAACACGGGGGCAGCAGGAGACTCCCAACCACAGATCCAGACTCCACAGCTCCAGAGCCAGCAACACCCGCAGGAAGTGACAGGAGGAGGAAGCACACGACCACGGGAGAGGGAAGAAGTCGAGTTAGTAACATGCATTAATGGGATGAGGTTGCACTCAGAGAGAAAGAGAGAAGAGAGGAGCTCAGTGCATCATGGGAAATCCCCCGGCAGTCTAGCCTATAGCAGCATAACTAAGGGTTGGTTCAGGACTCACCCGAGCCAGCCCTAACTATAAGCTTTATCAAAAAGGAAAGTCTTAAGCCTACTCTTAAATGTAGAGACGGTGTCTGCCTCCTGAACCCAAACTGGAACCTGGTTCCACAGGAGAGGAGCCTGATAGCTGAGCAGCTCTGGCTCCCATTCTACTTTTGGAGACTCTAGGAACCACAGGTGCATTCTGGGAGCGCAGTGCTCTGGTGGGGTAGTGAGGTGCTATGAGCTCTTTAAGATAAGATGGTGCCTGACCATTAAGAGCTTTGTATGTGAGAAGAAGGATTTTAAAATCTATTCTGGATTTTACAGGAAGCCAATGCAGAGAAGCTAAGACAGGAGAGATATGATCTCTTTTACTGGTTCAAAATACAAGATGTAAACATGGCAGAGTTTAACAAGAAGTCATGGAACAAAAACAGAAAAATATACACAAAAAGGCAGGCATATTTTTAAACTCTGAAATTGTATTATATTTTTGCAGAATATTAGAATGATGACATGAGAGTGTTTTATTTAATCTTTACCTTTTTATAGCTTTCCTGAAAAGTGATTCTACTGATTAAAGTGTCCTATTAGCAAAACAATGCTCGATGTGTGAGTCTAAAAACATCCTGACGACATTAACAGAAATATCATAATTTACATGAGATTGTTAATAAAATAGTGAATAAAAAGTTTACAGTGAAAAGAAACGCGAATAGACCTTGCAGACGTGCTCACTATGCTGCTCTCAATGTGTAATAATATGGTATCAGAATATTGCTGCGATCTGAGGATGATAATGATGATGATTATGAAACAGAAGGAGTCTCTGGTTCCCCTCAAAGCAGACCTAGTTGATTGGCCTGGAGTGTCAGGCCTGTGCTCAAATGCTAAATCAAACAGGTTGTCATGGTTTTCCAGGTTCCTGTCTCTGTGTTTTGTCGTTCTCTGTATTTGATTATGTTTTTGTCTTGTCATCGTTCAGTGTTTGAGTCCCAGCCTGCTTTCTCTGTTTCCTGCCCATCTTTTGGAATATGGATCGTGGATTATTGCCTGCATAATTTTTGACCCCGGCCTGCCGCTACACAGAGTTTATTCACCCTTTTGTTTTGACGGTTTCTTAATAAACACTGCAACTGAACCCGCTCTGCTTGGGCGTCTTTTTTGCTGTGCCTGCACTCGGCAGCCCTGACATCGGATAAATCAAACAGAAAACAACACAGAGCGGCTACAGTCCCTCAGAACTATAGACCGGTGTGATTTCTGTATGCCTTCACAGGCCAGTGGTCACATGCACATACACATCAACGCAAGGTTCAGTCAGAGAGTGGAGAGAAGTGTGGAGAGAAAAAAAACAGGAGAAGGAGAGAAAGAAAAGGTGGAGGCGAGAGGGAGCACGGTAAAAAGAGGAAAGCGCCGCTAAATGCTGTAAAATTACAGCTATCTTCACAAGCAAAGGAACGTGGGTGTTGGTGTTTGAAGAGAAACATACTAGCAGCAAGTTGATTACATGTTTTAAAGAACTTAATCACGCCATGCCGGGAGGAGATGTAAAAGCATGGAAATAATCTGGAAAATAAAGACTGGCTTCTCTGTTCTGTCAGGTGGAAGGTCTGTCAGGTCTCTCAGGAAATGCAGCAAACAAACACGACAAAAGTGCACACAAATGATAGATAGGTATTTATAGATGGATAGACAGATGTTTGTTTACACTAAAAGTAAAAAGTATGTTACTGACAAAAGAGTCAACCTTTTTTAAAAAGATGGTGGTCTGCTGTGGATGCGTGGAGACTGGCCTGGACCGGCCTGAATTATAATCCCATTCCGCCCAGGCCTCAAAGTGTGTTGGTATAAAAATTCAAAAATAAAATCCCGTCAGTCGAGGAGAAATATCTGTAAAACCTCGTCGCGGGGACAGTGAAGACAAAGTGAAATGCACCTTTAAACCGCCCCCTTTTGTTCGAAGCCATTTCCTATTGACGGCCTGCTGGGACTCTGAATTGAAAGGGCATGATCTTTTCTGAAGGCAGACAGGGGATTGTACAGACACTATTTTCAGAACCACATCAAGCCAATTAGCACAGCAGCAGCTAAGCTGGTGCATGCTGGGAGCCTGCGAATGTATGAGAATGTGTGTGTGTGTGTGTGTGTTTGCATCTGTTTTATGTAAGCTGAGCCATATGTTCATGTTCAAACTGTATATGGTTGTGCATCGTGCTGCATGTCTCTTTGCAGCCATGCGGAGGGTTAAAATTATCCCGGGCTCGTTAGCTAAAGCGTCCCAAGCGTCTGCTAATTAGCGCATAATAGGACAGGCGCGTCCGCCACAGAGGGGCCTGTAATTTAAGAATAAAGTTCATTTTCCTTCCAGAGACATTCCTCACATCCGTGACCAGGCGACTACAATCAGCCTCCTCCCCATTAGCATCGCTCGTCAGCCGTGAACCATCAGTTATTATTAGCGAACAGTGCTGTTATTATACTGCACACAGCGCAGGAGCAACAAATCTCAGGGTGTCCGCTCCTTTATTAAACAAAACTATCATTTCTCAGCTCATTTTGGACTAATCTGTCGTTTGTTTTGGGAGTTTTCTATGAAAGGAAAGTTGTGGTTTTGCAGGCTTTTTTTTTTTTTTTTTTTTTGAGAGTGAAGTGTAGTTAGCGGTGAAACCACTGCCGGAGGAGCAAACAGGAAACTGGAAATGTGACCGTGTTGAAGGTGTGAGTGTGCGAGCAGCAGCTGGAAATAGAAAGTAGATGAATCACATTCAGTTTGTTCTGTAATTGCAGCCTTCGCTCAGAGACAAGAGAAGAGCCATCTGGAGCTCCAGCTATCAGCTTCTGTGGGGGACTGAGAAATGATCATGATATCAACATTCACAGGGATGATTTCCAAAATTAATCAGCGCCAGCTGAAACATATAACACCTTTAATGAAGGAACAACTCCATGCTGCTTAATTATTATTGAACTTAGGAGATATCTGAAGACTACATTGGGGTTGTGAGGGTGGAAACATTTGTTGTTTGTGCTTTGTTTATTAAAATATATCGAGCAGCAGCTGTCAGGTAAAGTGACTGGTATTTGTATTCTGATAATACAGCTGTTACATGTAGATTGGAACCAACATGTTAAATCAAAATAATTTATTTTCATTTAAAGGTGCAGTCAGTAATATGTCAATTTCTCATTTCTCAAAACTATTATAATTTATTCACAGGTAACATCAAGCTGTGTCCAATTACTTTGTCACTCAAATAAATAGCTGTTCACACGCCGCGTTTAAGTTTGAATATCATTTACATTACATTAAAGGTGCACTGTGCTACACGACCAGAATTCTTTCTCTTTATAATTATGAACATGGTCAGCAGAATGTTAAGAGCTCTTACGTTATGTGAAAGATGTCTGTGTGTTGAGTGGAGGGGATATCTACTGATGCTAACCAGCTAACCCCTGCCCGTCCTGTGTTGTAATCGTAGACTGTATAAAAGAAATGGGGGTGGTCATGGTGACGTCACCCGTTGGTTTGTGGACTGCTGTTTCTGAAGCCTCGAGTTTGGCCGATAGGGCGCCGCCATGTTGAGTTTTTGCAACCAGCGGCACCGAACGTGACCATATTTGGATGAGACGGCGGAGCTAACAGCCGTGTGCGGAGCTAGCTTAGCTAGGTGCATCCGTAATTCACGTTAACTGTCATTTTAACAGGGCTGATAACTTTGTCTAGATAACCCCGCCCTAAAGCCCCCCCTGCTTCCTGGTCTATGTTCCTCTAAATGGGACCATAATTTACTAAATGAACATCATGCTGTGTTGAAGAAGACTTGAAACTAGCGACTGAGACCATAAACTCATCAGGAAAGTGTTTACTGGGGGAATAAATCAGCTGAGAAGGAGAAACATTTACTATTATTAGTAAAAATAGTTATATTTTACTATTATTTCTCATGGAGCCGGACTTCTTTTTGCAACCAGAAGAGTCGCCCCCTGCTGGCCGTTCATTAGAATGCAGGTTTAAGGGGCTTCTCAAACCTGAAGCTTCCTGCTTGGTTGTGATCCGCTGTGATCTGCCGCCCCTATTTACTTGTAGAATGAATTCAACAGGTGGAGTCTCAATTCTTACACATGGTAGCTTTGTTGTTGACAGCATATGGAAAGGATTTCTACCAAAATACTTTCCTGAAACAATCATAAAAACATGTTGGTACACACAAAACATTTTGATATTTTTACTACGTGAAATAAAACATTTGATTGTCACTGGATCTGTACGGTGAATATAAAAGTTACCAAGTGCATTACCATCCTCCTATTTTTCTCAGCATTTTCAGTTTGAGCCCACAAACAGGTGGATGGAAACGCCAAAAATGAGACAAACCCCCCCAAAACCTCGACACACGGAAACGTTTAAAGCTTCGCTGACGTGGAAAAAGTTTTGTGTTTTGCCAAAAACAAAAAAATGCAACAAAGTGCAACAGCAACAGTTTATAAATGTACATGAAGATGTAAATTTCCTCATATTAATACCTGAAACTAACTGAAATGGCAGTTCGTCATGTTTCCAATATGTTTTTCCATCGTTTGCTTTGACTAATGTCTGGAGACTTGCCTTTATCCTGATGTGCACATTCAATCGCATTTCCTTTTGCAGCTTTTTGGTAAATTTGGTAAAAAATTTCACTACATTTGGATGAAAACCTAAATATTTGGAATATTGGTTCCATTTTTTTCCACCAATCGACCGATATTTAAAAATCAGCAGAAACTATAAAGTAATCATAGAAGACGAGTAGAGCCGCCGACGGACTGATCGATCAGAGGGCCGGGGAGTCTCACTTCCTCCGGCCCCGCCCATCTTAACCTTTAACGCCACTGGTCGACAGGTCCATCAATCAAAATGACTGGCAGCTGCAGAAGGCCCTCATCCTGCTGATCGATGGCATGGATTTTCTCCTCTCAGACGCAGATATTATGACATCTGATGGCTCCTGTCTGACATAAACACGCACACAAGCAAACAGTGAGCACAGAATAGGTGGAGATCAATCTCGCGCGTCTGGTGTCTTATCACCGTCGTCGCTCAATAACACTTTGAATGGAGGATGAATACAGGAGGGAGGAGGAGGATTGATCGTTTCCAAGGCGGGCACACAGAGGGACTTCCTATGGAAGTGCAGCATCTGGAAAACAGATACAGTAAAAACTGTAAACCAGCACGTCCTATAAATCACACAAGTTAGAATACTAGTAACCGTTTTCAAAAAACATGCAGCAACTATTGTAGCTGTTCATCCTTCCAGACAAGCTTTGAGGACTAAATCAGCTCTTATTAAATATCAGAATGGACACCGTCAGGATAGTTTCTTTGGCTAATCATAATATTTTATATTTAAATATGATAGTTTATAATAAAACATCGCGCGTCGTCATGATTAAAGTGTCATTAAAGTGATGGCAGTCTCTCGTTGTTTATATTATTCCATGAAACAATCTTATCTTCACATTTTCACAGACGTGTTTGTATGTAAATGTGTTCTTGCCACTTTCTCGCCCATCATCTTTTAGTAACGTCTTCAAACATCACCATCTAATTCTTCCTCCAACACCAGCCAGACTATTGTTGTTTTATTTCATACTCAACATGTGTAGAGACATTTAGGGAAACGCAGGCGGAGGGGTGGGAGGCGGTGGCGGTGGTTGTGGTGGGGGTACGACAGCTGGGATCGAATCTGGGACTTTGCAGTTGCTTTGTAGTGATTTAAGCCTAAACCACGAGCCCGAATCTAAAACTGCCTCATCCTTTTCTTTACATTAAAGCTGCGTGTTACGGCTGTTTGTCCCTTTTCCTCTTCTGTCCTCCAGTTGCTCCATCTGATTGCTGAATGAGGTGCACCTGGCTCAGGAACGAGGCGGAAGAGAGGCTTTTGTGGAACTGCTGGTCTTGGTACCTTCTTGATTTGCTGTTTTGGTTGTTGCTACTTGTTTTTTTATGCTAATAAGTCCGATGGATTTGGATGTTTTAAAGGTGTTTTTCTGTTGTTGGTTTGGAGTCAGTGTTGTTCGCCCCATAGAGCCGCCTCAGGGTGGAAAACAGTGCGAAATAAAAAAAAAATATATATTAATATTGAAAATATCTTTTCAGTTCTACAAAATTCAGTTTGGTTAGACCTGAAACTACCTTGAGGCAGACAATTGATCTTAGTTAAAACTGAACTCTTCTAAAATGTTAAAATCTAACATGTCAATTCAAATTAGCTTTATTGGCATGAATGTATGTAAACAACAATATTGCCAAAGCATCATACAAACTAGGAACAATCAACCCCATACATTTAACAATTAAAGTGTTAATAAATAAACGTCTGTGTGCCAATCTGTTACCTGTAGTCGTGTTATTGTCCTGAAAATGTCAACGGGAGACACATTTCTGTTTTATGTATTTATTTTCAGCTTGCAGTATTTATTCTGTTCCTTTATGTTTATGCTTTTGACCTTGTGTAAAATAAAAACAGTGAAATACTTTTCAGGTGTGATCCAGAGAGGAACATTCATTTGACTAACAAATGATCTTTTTCAGCATTTAGAGATTTGTGTTGGGGAAATCGTCGATGCAAACTGTAGCAGAAGTAGAAAGTAGTTTCCTCACTGTTATCGGAGAAGTTGGTGAGTGACGGTAAACTGCGAGGCAAACAGAGCTGTGAGCAGCGACAACTCGTCTCGACACTCTCCACTCTGCTGCGTCCGGCTGTAGGGAATCATTATGAGCCATCTGAGGATGTTTATTAATGACCTTGGCATGGCATCGCTGGAGGTGGCTGCCATGCTGTTAATGCAATTCACTGGCACACAGCGAACTGTGGCAGCGCACAAAGAGAGGCAGGGAGGCACAGGACAAGGCGCCTGGTGGACATCCATATTAATGCCAAGCTTAGCCTGTGTTCTGCTGCCATGAGCCCCAGCTGAAGTCCAGACAGAGCAGCCTGATCCCTCTGGACGCGCTCCTTTATCTTCATACCAACACAGCCGCTCCGGCCCAAACTGTCACGAGACGTCTCGAAAGATGTCCAGGGATGTCCTCAGAACGTCTTCAGATGCCTTCTGATGTCGCAGGGAGTTGGAAAAACATGAGGGCGAAGTTTGGAAGTCCGCACAGAAGCTGTTGACTTCACTTTTAAAAGTCAAAATGTTGAGTCAAAGGTGAAGTTCTGTGCATCAAAAGAGCAAATACTAAATAAAACAGGCTCATCTGTGGATCTTATCCCTCATTTCACCCAGCAGCCACACTGTGCAGCTCTCTGTAGAAACAGTCAGCGCGTAAGGACGAGGAGGAATGTGTGGATTGTCCATGCGGATCACTAAGCTGAGCAGACTGCACACTGCTCACAAAATGAGAATGAGAGCTTGACCCTACTTTCAAGCACTGGTTAAATGTAGTGACTTTTTTATTGATAATATTTTAGCTAATTACAATGATCTTGTTAAAAAATTTAGTCTTCAAAACTCAAGATTTTTTCCGATTTATTCAAGTTCGCCACTTTATTCAAGCCCACTGCTCTGTGTTTCCACAGTTGCCCCCCGAGTCACGTTTAGATTTAGTTCTGAAGGTCCCTTCACACCTCAAGGGATTTATTTCAAAAATATACAACCTGATGATGTTGTTCCAAAATGCCTCAACAGAAAAGACCAAGACAGAATGGATATTTAGGAATCGACATATCTGAAGACACCTGGGACAGAGCTGTTGATCGAGTAAATGGGACTCAATTTGATACCGTATTCATTATAGTAAAACAAAGTTGGCTGCACCCAAGTGTAGATGAAAGGTGTGATCGCTGCACTGCTTCGAAGGGAGATTCAACCCATATGTTTTGTCCTAAACTGAGACAATTTTGGTTTTCAGTCTCTACTCAGCTTTTAAATTAAGAATTCACCCAAACCTAATAATGGCTCTGTTTGGAGTCAGAGGAGATGATGTCCAAATAGCTAAAGAGAAAGAGAATGCCCCAGCCTTTGGCAACATTAATAGCTAGAAGAAGAATCCTCCTAGAGTGGAAGTCACACAAACAACCTACTATGGCATCATGGCTTAGTGACCTAATGGTGTTACTGAAAAAAACTGAAAACATTAAATATTTTCTCAGGGAATCAACCATAACATTTTACAAAACATGGGACACTCTTAATAATAATAACTATTTTGAGAAGAAAATACTAAATAAATAAAAATAAAATAATGTGAGGACCCGCCCCCTTCCTTTATTATTTATTTATTATGTATATGATAAATATATGTATGTGTATATAGGTATATGGTTATGTATATGTATACTGTAATTTATTATATTTTTTTATTGATTTATTTTGTTTGCTTTTATTAAAATTATTTATATATATATATATATATATTATATATTTCATTTTTTTTCTCTCTCAGGAAATTAGTTGTTGGGGCTGTTGTGTTGGGATGGGAACCGGGAGGTGGAAATTTTGAAAAAGCTAAATCTTTGATTGTGTGATGTCACTTTCAATGTCCCTTGTTCTGATAAAAATAATAATAACAAAAAAAGTGAATGAGAGTTGTCCTAAATGAAGAGAGGTACTCAAGAAATAATTAGTCATTTCTTGTGGGAAAGGAACGCTGGTGTATTGTTTGTTTACTTTGTGATTTAAAAAAGTTCACTGGGTTAAGAAACACAAACACTCAGACGATCAGACAAGGTGGGAACAAACAAAACATTCATGCAGATAATCAAAACCACTTCATTTGTAAAATTAATTAACTCGCCAAAATGCTGGAAAATGACCCCTCATTGCAAAAAGAACAGTTCACAATAACTACAGACCTTAAACGCTGCAAAAATACTTTGACCAAATGATGCTTTCAGTTATTTGTCAGTTTTAGTAAAGGTGTTAAGTGGCCTAAATATATAAAGTATTTGTCCATGTGTAGCCATTATTATGTCACCGCTTTTTAATGATGACGCTTGTACACAACATTAAATTAGTGGCAGTGAGTAACAGCCTATTTGGAGGGAATAACCTTTGTGAAATTACAGGATGTGATCTGTAATCTGACTCAGCCAAACAAAACGATCACAGTAGCTGACATTACAGCAGCCTGTCTGCTGAGCTGCTTCTGGGTCTTGGTGTCCTGACGATTGTATTGGTCCCTAAACAGACCTACATCCAGTGTTGGGAAAGTTACTTCCAAAATGTAAGACATTATGGATTATTTGAGAGTTAGAATAAATTATAATACAATATTATTACTGTTGTGATGCTTTACACTACTTTTGCGTTACTTTGAGTTACGGTCACTGCTGTCTGATGGGTCTGTTATTCTGATAATAAGATGTGCCTGCAAAGGTGGGTTCAAAAAAAAAAGATGAATGAATGATGATGAATCATCTCCCCGTTAAGAAAACGCTGTGCGCATTTACACACGAGGCACGTAACGAATCTCACGACACTCCGACAGGATCGGTCAGGATGAACTGCCTCTCTCATCATAAAAGTAATTTATTTAAGCCTATAGAAACCTTTTTACCCATGATCCATCAGGGGAGCTAATGTCTTGTAAAGAGGAGCCGAGCTCCGTAGTTTACGCCCTGCCTAAAGTCTCGACCATCAGACTCCCTCAGCAGGAAATAACGTCACTCTTTCACTCCTGGATTTGTTTCTCTGCTGCTGAAATGTTTCTCAGTGTTGGTGAATTATTAAAAAAAGAAAACACCTCTTAATTTCAGCTTAAAATGTGTTGTAACGCGTGTTACTGAGATTATAAGGGGTGTAATATTACAGCTGTTTAGGTTTTTTTCTGTAATGCGTTATATTACTGCTTTACAGCCAAAAGCAATAAATGTCTGTAATTGCGTTACTGCCTATATCTTGGTGCTAATATGTTTCAGATTAGGAAAAAACATTCTTGACTTCCTCCATTCTCACACAAAAGCCAAATTTCATGCAGAGATAAATTAAAAAAAAAAAAAGTGAAGTAGAAGGACAAGCAGCTCTTCCCACAGAACCAACTCAGAGATCCACTTGAAAATACGAGGACGTCGCTTTGGACGGGTACAGTAGGTGTAATTATTACTGGGGTTGGAGTGAAAAATGAGCCACATGCTGGTTTTGGACAGGATTAAAATCACAGACCGGTGCAGGTGATGTTGAAATCAGCTCACCTTCCCTGGAGAAATAAATCCAGACCAAGCGTGAGCTTCAGACAGACCGGTTTTTCTGAAATATACCTTTGCGAGGAAACACCTGAACATCTCTGTGGCTCGACGCAGAGACAGGTGTCGTGAGTCAACCTGCACACAGTGAAGAAATACTTTGTAAAAGTTAAAGTGTGATTGTCATACATTTTATACCAAGTAAAATGCAGAGTGGATCATTTCAGAATGAATAATAATTTTTTTGTTATAATCATTAATGTATTAATGTGTTCATCGCTTTAATGTTGCAGCTCGTAAAGCCGGAGATTCAGAGGCTGTTTAATCTATAATAATAAATCATTTATTTTGATTTTGCTTAAATAATCTGACTCAGTAAATATAAGAGGGGAAAAACTAACTATATTTGACTCCACAGTGTGGTGCAGTAGAACTATGAAGTAGCAGGGATATATGCTAAATGCTCTTAGTAACTTTCCACTACGGCACACAATAACAACTGAGCTGGAAACATTAATGTTGTATTGACATGCAGGTGAAGAAGCACGTTCCTGTCTCCATGTGACACACAGACTCTGAATCAAAGGAAAATGTGCTTCGGTCACATTGAGACAACCGAATCAGCTGCCGGTCCTGTGATGTGATTGTCATGATGTTACATCAAAGGTCAAACAGAATCAGTTTCAGGTCGTCTCTAATGTGTGAAATGACTTCAAAGCCGCTCTAATCCTAATCCTAATCTGGTTTCACAGGTGGATCCTCCGTGTTGCTTTTGACCCTCTGTCGCACGGCTCATTTTCAAATCCACTTTTCTGATGCAAAGTGGATGAAACGCCTGAACTAACGTGCGGGCCAAACATTTTAAAACCTTGCACACGTGTCGGGGGTTTTCTTCACCGTTTGCTCTGAGGGAAGAAGCAGCTGGATTCTGTTGCCTCTGCGGGCATCGATTTCAGCAACAGCATTGTCTTTGACTAACGGGGGGCTGGAGAGCCGCCGGTTGGGCAGCAGAAATAATTAAACGTGCAGACGTCGGGAAACCTGACGCGAGGCTGTGCTGTTCTGCATGTCGCGCATTACCGAACAGAAACACAGGAATGCTGGGGGAACCTGCTGCGTGGGAGGAGAACACGTCCTGCTGTCCTCCAGGGTTTCAAAGCCCAGCGGTGAGGGGAGAGTGAACCCTCAGCCTTCCCAGACTCTGCCTAATTACCTATCCACACAGCAGCGAGATGAAGAGCTGCAATTTAGCTGCCGCCTCGGTTCCACAACTTCTTCCGCATAATTGCTCATTCTCAGCCTCCGTTTCACAGGGAGGACTCAAAGGCAGGACGGGGCCGAGCGAGCACGCATGACTGTGTGTATGAGAGAGAGAGAGTAGATATTTCTGGATGTGCAGTTGTTTGTGTCTGAGAGGTGAAGCTGTCTCTCGAGAAGATTCACAACATGATTAAGAGTTTGCAGTTATGCTAGCAGCTCTGTGAAGTGGCGCATGTTGATGTTTACCTGGTATGATGTTGTTGTTCCCAGGGCGTCGAGCAGCTACGCTTTGTCACGTCCTTCGGCGCCTGGTAGCAAGGCACATGGCAGCCTTTTAGCGCCATTGTTCAAAAGCTTAACGAAAAACCGGGCTTTCACCCAGGAGACCTGTGTTTGCTTCCCGTGTGAACCAAAAATATCATTTTTAGACGTTTTATAGAGGAGACACGCCACTCAATCACATCCTCAATGTAACTCTATGGGGAAAGCCCGTAACGCCAAAGATGGCGGTTATCTCACCCCTCGTCCAATCGTCTGCTTTCAACAGCCAAAGTCGGGAAACACATTTCAGCCAATCGTGTGGTTCCACTGACGAAAGGCTCTGTTTTTACTTCTTCCTTGCATGCGTAGTAGAAGTAAATGATGTTTTCCTAAACCTAAGCAAATTGCGTCTTTTCATGTTAACCGCTAGTTTTATTTTGAAAGTATAACTTTTTTTTAATGAATTGTTTTTTGGGGCGGTGCGTGCAGTGGTTAGCACTGTCGCCTCACAGCAAGAAGGCCGTGGGTTCAAACCACCCCGGCCTTTCTGTGTGGAGTTTGCATGTTCTCTCCTGGTGACCCGGCTTCGGCCCACCATCCACAGACATGCGGGTTAATCGGAGTCTCTGAATTATCCTTAGGTGTGACTGGTTTTCTGTCTATGTGTTGCCCTGCGATGGCCTGGCGACCTGTCCAGGGTGGACCCCGCCTTTCGCCCGATATCAGCTGGGATTGGCTCCAGCTCCCCCGCGACCCTGTACGCAGGATAAGAGGTTGACGATGGATGGGCGGATGTTTTTATGATCAGAGAGGCTGCCGTCGGTTCATCCAGACCGCTCGTGTCGGGAGATTCGTGATGCTGTCCTGCTCAGCAGCTGAATATGTTGTGCCAGACAGATTTTACTTCAAAAAGAGAGTTTTAATGTGCTCCTTTGTCACCGGGCCAGACAGGGGGTCAGAAACAGACAGCAAAGAGAAAGAGGACAACACCTGCAAGAGACCGGGGAGGGGGGCTTGGGCGGAGACAAAAAACCCAGCCGAACAACAGCAATGAACAGCTGACATAAGAAAACAACTGAGGCAGAATGAAAAGGAGAAAAACTAAGCAAAATAAATGAACACAGCATGCGCAGCCATGACAACCAGATGAATGACGTAAACAAGCATAAAGAATAGTTCTACCTGTGACAATAAATTAAAAATAAATATATTAAATTCGTGTGTGTGTCTGAAAGTATAACTTAAACTACGTTATTGTGGATTAAGTTGACCAAGCGTCCACAGGTGAAGCCCTGGGTTTGATGTTTAGCGTGTTCACCATCTTACTTTAGTGCGTTAGCATGCTAACTAATTAGCGTAAACACTAGGCACAGCTGAGTTTGACTACAGGGAGACCAACTCACTGCATTAAGAGATTAAAAATAACAAGATGTGTTAATGTGGAGAGGTCACGGTCTCCTCTTCTCTCCACTCAGAGCTCAAGTCTCACGTACGCCATGATTAAGCGATCACAGTTTGCTTTTATTGATACTCACACTTTTCAGCCGAGAGTGAAAAAGGTTTTGCATTATCCAGTTTCTTTCTGTGCAAACAGAGACTTCATGGCTTGTTTAGAAAGCAATAACAACACATTCTGTTTTGTCTGGAGGACTTTTTGTCAAACCTGGATAAATAATAACCCTTTTTGTATCTTGTGCAAAATATTTTTATTACTTTTCTTTTACAATAACTGGCTTTTTTCCCCAAAACTTACCACTGTCATCACTGAAGGACCGAGATGCAGTAATAGATCAACATGGAGTGAAATATAGATTTAGTTTTTCTACACCATTCAATCAAATGGAAACTTTGCATCCCTTTTCCATCAGTTAACGCACTTTTCCCGACATATGTGTTGTCTTTGGAAACTTTGAGAGCTCGACCAGGTTTTAAAATAAAGTTCAGTACGTTGGAACAATGTCTGGCAAAACAACATAAGACTGTAATGATGGAGCCTCTGGTGGATTCAGCAGTGATGAAGAGGTTAAATAGATTTTCAGCTTCACGCTTCCTGGAAAACATTTTGGCTTAAATGCAATCCGAAGATCTCACCACCACACTTTGGCAGTCCTGCAGAGTCTCAGCGCAGCCAAAAACACTGAATATTCCAGATCTACTTCCTGCGGAGCGTCTGCAGGCTGCTGCCCGCAAACTCCCAGAACCACTGATAGAAGAAGGGGAGAAACAACAGGCAGCGGGAGACTTTATCGACATCACCGACAGGAACACAACAAGGCCAGGGGTCAGAGGTGATGAGGGGATAAGGGGTCGCCACCGTCAACACTTAAGTCGGACAGAAAGCTGAACGCCGCTCGTGACCAGGCCAACAAACAGCTCATCAGCCGCCACCGGAGACAGAGAAGTAACACCTGAAGGAGTTTGTGTTTGAAACCAGCTCGCACACGTCGTTAACCTCCATCTGCATGTGTCTGTTGTGAGGGTGCAGGTAAGAAAGTGTTGACATGAGATTGGTCCACGTCTTCAAAACACAGCGTGATTAAGTGTGGCAACGCAGAGAGAGAGAGGGAGGGAGAGGGAGACCGGCGGGGCGAGAGAAAAGCTTCAAGCAGTGATTCTTGGCGTCGGCGTCACCTCGGCGGTGCGTGGAGCTGAGCGGAGGATCACCGTAGAACAAACGCCTCTGAGTGGGATCCTGTCCGTTACTGCAGAAAGAGAAGGATGCTGACAAACAGTAATTATATTAAGAAATAGTCTTCAGGCAGAGAGAAGAGTTCAGCAGCACTCACTTCAACCTGCCTTTTAAATAGTATTTAACACAAATGATTATTATTATAGAACAACAGTTAAGATTAGTGGCTTCATTTTATTGTTTACAATCCTGCACATAGACACAGAGTAATTCAAATTAGCTTTATTGGCATGAATGAGTAACAACAATATTGCCAAAGAACAATCAATCCCATACATTTCATTAAACAAGTAATTAAAGTGTAAAGTAATCAAAGTAATAAAGTAAGCTGTGTGTTTGTGTTAAAATAAACTAAATAAAATGGTAAGTTTGTGTGTGTTAAAAATATAAAATAAAATAATATTAAAAATAAAATATTAAAAATAAAAAATAAAACTGTAAGCGTGCGTGTGCATGTGTGTTTTTAAAAAATAAAAATATATTAAAAATTATCTTTAAAAATTAACTTCATTTCTGCAACATGAAAAAAAATCCAGGGATTTGTTTTAATGGTTCTTGATTTAGATGAAGTACAAAAGTGGCTTCTGGATTTAGTCGCAGTATAAATATGATTTTACTTCGGTCGCTTGGGTTTAAACGCAGTATGAGCTTGGTTTCTTTGAATACAGCTATCGAGTATTTAAGTAATCGAGTACTCTCGAGATTATTTCATCGAGTAATCGTATCAGAAATCCTTTTGTTTGCCGTCCCCAGTACTGAGGTAAGCTGAGGAACTCATATCACTACAGTGTGCCTAACCCTAATCATGATTTACATTAAACGACTTGTGTTACTGTTACGTTATCCGCTCCGTGGACTCGACGCGTGGACCGGTTGCTTCTGCTCAGTATAAATGTGGTTCCAAAGTGGTTTGTGGGTTTAGATGCAGCAGGTTCTGATGTGGTTTAGACTGTGTCAGCGTGGTTTAACTGTCACCTGGTCCAACCTCCCTTTTGTTTTTTTTATGCTGCTCTTGAGTTTCTCGCATGTTTTAATGTCTCGGCTGAGTAAAAGAGCCTCTCAGCAGATCTGGCTGCTCCAGACTGAGAGGCTTTATTAGAGATAAGGGGGAAGTTGTGGTCTTATTAAAACAGTTAGAGACTCAGAGAGCTGCCGGAGTGATGAAACGCCACAGGAAGAGGGAACCAGAGAGGTCACAACACCTCCTCCAAACTATTTAATTGGTATTTTCCTTCTCTGTTGTTCTGCTTCTCCCGTCTGCTGTTTAAGACAGAAAATACATGCTGACTGCTGCACAACACGCTTTCAAGCCTGTCTGTTTGTGTGTGAGAGAGAGAGAGACACTTTTTACAGGTTTTCAATACTGATTACCCCCCCATTCAAATCGCACCTGTTCACAAATAAAGAAGTAAGACTGAAAATGACACCCAAACAATACAAAAACAAAACAGTGCACAGTGAACTGCTCGATCTGAAATGGAAATATGAGTTTTCAGTATCAGTGACTCTCGTCTTGGTGTGACGCTCCGATGAAAACCTCAGCTTCTGTGAGACTGTAGCTTGATAACAATCGACACAAGACCTTTTTGATAAAGAAAAATGAAGTCACGGTAATGAAAGTTTATCTGGAAGTATTTTGATAATTAATTAATTGACCCTTTGCAAAGCCACGCCCCCTTAGTTACTGTTGCTAAGTCCAACAAACTGTCGAACCTTTATCACGGCGCTGCTTCTGTCTATTGCTGCGCTCCCCGGAGAAATATCGTCTACTTTGTCGTGAAAAAGCGATCTCAGAAAGAAGCAGTCAGTTTTGCAGCTGCATTATTCAGGCCGTCAGACTGACGTGAAAAAAATAACGATAGATTACAGAGTAAAAGTGAACCACCATATTACCTGACTATTGAGAAACAGGACAATGATATTGAGTGTGAACACTGTTCCTGTACAGCTGGTAGGCCTCTGTTACGATCATTAAAAAGCAGAACAGTAGGGACTTTATATCGTGACATTCAGTAGTAAGTAAGCTAGCGTTCGCTAACTAACGTCACATTAATCCACAGCCGACATTTTCGGGATTTGTTTTATGTTTTGGGAAGAGAATAAATCGTATTTCCCTGTGTTTGACTTTTACCCAGCCGTCCAATCACGGAGCAGGAGGGGCGGGAGAAATACCACACAGTGGCAACGGTTACTATCCTGGAACCGGGCTTTGTCAAACCTCAGCTCTTGGACCAAACGGTGGTCCTCGACGAACCCACCTACGGCGAGTCCGTCCACTTCATACAGAGCGAGGCCCAGAGCAGGTAGGCTCCTCTACTCTGTGTTGACATTTTTACATCCAGCAAAGTTAGGAAGAACTACTTGCAACCACCGATTTGATGTATCATAGCAACCAAAGCAGTCGGAAAAAATGCTGCGCCTCAAAAACGCCCTCCGCTCCCTGCTGGCTGTTTTCAGAAGAGCAGTTGGTGGACACGGGGCCTAACTTGGTTAAAACACAGCCAGAAAACGATTCCTTTGGATTAGAGTCAACGGAGCGAAGTGTCGGACCTCATTAGAGCGAGTCCCATACTGCTCTGTGATTGGCCAGCTGTTTATTCGGGGCGTGGCTTAGCGAAAGGTAAATTGCTTCAGTTTTGAGTCAGTTGTTGGTTCCAGCTCCTCCAATGTGACGCTTTGCTGCTTTTCTCTGTTAAATATTAAACTACACTGAGTGTGAATTAAACATCTTTTGATATTGAATTGTTAGCAAACCATTCTGAAAAAAAACCCTTCACCTTTGGGAAATTAAACTATTATGCAACAAAACGATTAATCAACAAAACAACTGGCAGTTTGATAAAGAAAATAGATTTTTATCTCCAGTAGATGTTGAGACAATTCTTTCTGAACATAAAGTGTTAACATGGTTGTGGCGCTGCGATTAAAGTAAGAGGATCGCCAACGTCAGCAGGATTCATCCTTACATGTGTGACCCAATGGCGATTTATCCGAACACTTCATGTAGGTAAAGTCACAACTATTCCACTTCATCCAGGACGTCTGGGTGCTTTTACACTACGAGGGGGTTCAGAGAGCTTTTTTACTATCAGGAAAAACACAGGTGTGATATTATATTAAAATAAATTATATTTACGACTGAGCTCTTCCTTCCCTCTGTGTGTATTTGCACGTTATTTTATCCTCCTCACTTACGCGCACATACGCAGGCGTGTGTTTCTGTATGAATTTCAGAAGGATGTGTGTGTGTGTGTGTGTTGGTAACCTGAAGGTGTGTTTTTTGACAGTGCGACCAACCAGCTGTCAGTCAGAAGGGAAAGTGGGCGGAGCCTATGCAGAAAAGAAAGCGGGGGGAACAGGAAGTAGAGCTCTCCGAGGTCAGATTCGCTTACGTCCAAACGGAGCGAGTCACTTTGACGTAATGAGGACACGAAAACATCTCGTTAGGAGCTGCCACTGCTGATTAAACTTCATTAGGTCTCTCTTCTCTCTGCCTGCCTCCCTCTCAGCTGTCTGTCGCCGTCTTGGTTTTCTCTTTTCTGGTTCTTGGAGTCTGAGGATGTTGTTCTGTTTTATTGATTTCTTGATGTAGAAATATACAAATCTTTATTTATTCTGATTAGAAAACTTAGTTCTTTTATTGTAAATGCATATAAATATTCATCTGGTTTGTGTGTTTGTATAAACATTTTAAAATATTTTTCTTTACCATCATCTGTTAGAATGTTTAATTCATTTCTAATTAATCGTGATGTATTAAATCTAAATCAATATTTTCTGTTAGCGGTGCCGAAAAGGCTGCACTGTTTTCTGTCTCTACTTTTTTTTATTCATTTGTTTTTTTATTTTACCAATTCATCTTTTTAACTCTTTTGGGAGGTCAACTTTAAAAGCCTGCAGCTTCTTCTTCTTTCCTACTACGTCTTCTTCACTTCATCTCTTTTCATGTTGTTTGTGTCCAAATGTAATTACTCCTTAATTTATTTCCCCCCTTCCCCTTTCTTACCTCTTTAAAGTTTGTTTTTTTCTGTTCTGTTTGTATTTTCATGGATCAGCAGAGCAGAGCTAAACTTAGTGAACCTTCTAAAAAATGGTCAAAAAGGTTAAATAAATTAAAAACTAGCTGCCGTCTGAGTGTTCTCCTAAAACTATGAGTCATTCTGAAACTGTTGTTCCTCCTGAAGGCGCAAAGTCCAGCGTCAGGCGAACATCATCTCGCACAGAGGGACGCTCTCATTAGTCGTGTTTTTATTCCTTATGGTCACGTGACAGCGTGTGGGCGTCACCTGGACCTTCCGCCAATCAGAGCTGGCGGCGGTCGGCGTGGGCTGGACGGGCTCACAGTTGAGATGTTGGCTGGAGTTTCTTGGAGGGAGTGGGAGGGGTGTTACGTGAGCTGATTGGTGGGAGTTTGTTGTGTAACGGCGGCGCAGCAATGACGAGCTGCAGGAGGCTCTTTGTTAGCAGGAAAATGAAGCTGCATCAGGCTGAGTACAGAGCGGGGAAACGGGGATGACGGTAAATCACGATTACTGCAGGGGTGATAATGATAAAAGGTAAATTACAGTAACAGGAGGTGTCTGTTTCAACCACATCTCGTTGTGTTTACCAGCCAATGGAGGCGAAGTTCCAAAAATGTGTTAAAAAAAGTGTTAAACTGGTTGTTTCAACATGTGTTCAGTCTTTGTGCTAAGCTAGGCTAACACAGCCACAACGCCACCCTGCCCGAAAACAACCTCAAAGTAGAAGCGACAGTCACTTATGAGCGGATCTTTCAGTTTGTTGGTGCTTTACACACTTTTCAAACTGAGAAGACACAAATGAAACAAGTAGAATATCCTGAAAAGGTTGACAGGATCTCTCCTGTTTCCCGTCCTCCTGCTGACACAAACACTCGTCCCCCCCTTTGTGCTTATTTCACAGGCATCCAAAGGTTTGACGCCTACGCGGCTAAATGTGGATTCATAACCGGGTGTCCCAAAGTGTCCGTTGTCTTTATTATCACACTGTTGTCAGAACAACAAACCTCAGTTTTCTCCAGACGCCGCCGCAGCTCCCCCTCCCTTCTTCTTGTTGATTACTTTCTTTTTCAGACCAAACAGCAAATGTTTTTGGATGAAAGGACTGAAAGGACTGCCTTTTTAAAGGAGGAGTTTTCCTTCCCTCCAGCGGTGCCTTGTTGTCTCTCAGTCCCAGCGGCTCCCCTGACAGGAGTCGTCAGTCTGTGTTGCGTTATTCAAAACCTCGGGGATCACCAGAGTCTTCAGCAGCCTCGGGCTTCAGACGTGAACCCGGTAATCCACATTTACATCAACACGCAAACCTTTTTCTCTCCACTAACACAGTGACCGCCGTTTGTTTCCTCCAAAAAAACTTCATAATGTGAATGTTTTTCAGTTCTTGTTGCCTGCTCTAATTATTTGTTTGTTTGTTTATTTCTTTATGTAAAGAAAATGAAAGGGACCATCTGAAGATCATTATTTGTTATTTTATCATTTATTTTTTGTCATTTTAAGTCTTCCTGAACAAACTTAGCAGATAAGGTTTACCAAACAAAAAATATCAGATATTCAAACATGTTTGAGCCCCCAGTTTGTTACAAACCAGCTCGCAGGCAAAAACAAAAACAAGAACGATAGTTAAATAGGATCCCAGTTACCTCGATTACCTGCCTCTGACCTGCAGAACACACACTAACACAAGACAGCACATGTCCAAGGCACGGGCTCTTAAGGGCCATCATACCTTTCATTTTTTCTGCAAAACAAAATTTCCCAAAAATAATAAAAAAGAACAATACAAAACACTCTAGGAGGATAAATTTTAAATAAATAAATAACTGGGTGGACTGAGGTTTTTGATAATGCTCTGCAGTATGAATGTTTTGCAGAATGCCCATGTTGCAGCAGTAGCCCAAAGGCCAAGAATACAAACTATTCTCCAACAGATTTAGTTTTATATGAACAACATCAAGATGTATGTGTGTCTCAGAAAGTAAAATACATGCAGGGAACAAAAGGGACCAAAAGACAAAAACAGAAAGTGAGCAACAGGAAAACAGGGGATTAGGACCCAGGCGCAGAACACGAGGCAGAGTGGATGCAGTAAACAACATTTAATAACAAAAAGGGTGAACTTACAAAGGCAGGTAGTCCAAAACAAAGCAAAATAAGTCCAGACAAAACGGCAGAAAAATTCAACACAACAAAGGCAATAAAACAAAGGAACGGGGCTTAATGCTCAACATAGACGGAGCGAGACCTGACAAAGACCAGGGAGGAAACAGACTGGGCCTTTCTGAAACCACGCTGTCACAGACTGAACTCTGCTCAGAGTCACACTCCGAGCAATCCGGATCCGGACCCAGCCGCCATCCTCTCCAGACCCGGACCTACAGCTGATTTGTTATTGAGAATTACCACCTCGTGATGCAGCTTTTACTTTTCTTTTCTTTTACTTTTCTAGCACAGACTGTACTGGATAAAGGCTCGTGCAGACTACAGGACTTTCAGCGTCATTTTCAACTTGCCATCTTGTGACGGGAGTCTTGGAGTGGTTGAGGCGTGACTGATGGCTGACAGGGGGTCTCACACTACACGAGCTGACAGCGGCTGTATCATCCGACGCTGGTCTCCAAACCACGTTTAGTCAAAAAAAGAGATGTGAAACGGGAAATGAGACGAACGGACGAATCAGCTCAGGTAGCAGTCGGATCGTCTGAGATACAGAGAGCTGGAGGGGAGGAAAAAGGGTTTTGCGGTGAAAAAGTAGCCGCCTGCTCTCATTGGCTGGATGTGGATGTCGAGTCGGCCGACTCTTCCAGATATCTGGCGTGCTTGATATCTGGAAGATGTCGGCGATGTGTCAGAAATGTGTCGGGGAGCCGCTGTGATGCGTCGTTGAGTAGTTGATTGATTGATTTATTCCCGATCACAGCCTGACGGTCGCCGAGCGGCAGATCGGGCTAAAAATCGCGTCGTGTGAACGCGGCACAGGATCACAGATCAACGGCGTGTGTTCCAATGTCTCAGGTTCAGCCAATCAAATCTGTGCATTCCGCTAAGCATTGAGAGTCGAGTCCGCGAGTGAGATACACTGGAGACGTTTCGAAAACACACATGGCCTTTTATCAAGAATGTACAGATTCTTACATGTGCATTCTTCCCGCGGGCAGTTCAGAACCAGAGAACATGAGCACAAGAACAAGAGAAAGTCGGGAGGTGGTAGCAATAAATGAGGGAATGAAAGAGAAGAGGAGGCGTTACAGCTGTTCATTTAGTCAGATGTGTAGTTTATTATATCACTGGTTGAAGCTACACTTCAGTCACTTTATGCTATACTTTGAAAAAATGCTTGATTTCAGAAAAATATTATTAAAAGATACACATTAAAAAACTCTTTTTTATTATCAGACTTGTTATGATGGTTGGGCCGACAGACGAAGGCTCACAGATGGTCGATGGTTGAGCAGGCGTCGTGATTGTTAAGCCCCGGCCCGCGGCAAAAAAAAAAATCCAGAAATTTCCCCATAATATGAACATGTGAAAGCAGGTTTCACTCACCACGAACATTATTAGGTCCGTTATAACATTTTAAATATTCTTCGCACCTTCCTCGGAATTCTCTTCTCCCCACACTCAAGACGAGCAAGAGGCCAACACCTCAGGTAAACACACCGGCTTGCCCCCCCCGATTCAGTCGTTGACTGAAAACGTACAGCTATACATTACGGCACTGACTGTTAACCCAAGTTAGTGGATATGAAGTTCCGGACCTTTGGCGCAATGGATAAGACACATGGCTTTGGTGTGAGAGATCCGGGTTCAATCCACTGTGACCCATCCACCAATGTGTCCCTGAGCAAGACACTTACAACCTCGTTGCTCCAGAGGCGTGAGACCTCTGATATGTGTAGCAATTGTAAGTCACTTTGATAAAAGCATCAGCTAAATGAGTAAATAAAAGATTCAGGATGTATGTAGAGGTAATAAAACATTTTGGTGAGATTTAGAATATTTCTTTAAGCCGTTGACTGGTTCAGCTAACAGTTTATGAAAAAGAGATAGTTTCCTTTAATGATAAGATTGTTATCGATTGTAAAAGACTGGGTTATATATTTTAAACCTCTTTATTTCATATGGAAAATATTACATTCAAAAATGCAAATGCTCTAAAAAGAAGCCACAAATACATTTCAAAGAAGAGATCAAACATCATATTCAAACATTACAGTCTGAAGAATAGTAAAGCAATCAAAAAGCTTGTTACGTGTTCCCCTATGTCTAATTGTGTCGTTTTATTTACTTTTGTTTTGGCTAATTTTTGTATGAGATGTATAAGATTTAATAAAAACAGCAGTTGTCTATCAGACAAACCTTTAGGCTACATTGTTAACCTCCGTGTGGTGATAGAGAAAAGTTAGTGTAGTTTTGGAAATTAAAAATCCGACATGTTTATGGGCGTAGGCACAAAGAACTCCCATTTGCATCGTGCAGCAAAGGGTGTTAAGCTAGTGTTACACTTTCCGCGTACGCGACGGACTGCTAGGGTCTGAGTGACAAAATAAATCATCGTAGGAGGGTGTAGCCTACGCCTAGGCTCTGTGCGGACATCCACGTGCCTTCAGAAGGTGGTGTAAACGAAGCAGGACATTTTCAGGCTTTGCGGTTGCAGGAGCTAAACAGCCGTTCTAGTCAATGTGACCAGAAGCGACCCAGATGGTGCTCAGAGCAGGAAGTTAAACACAGAGACTCCAGTCAATTGTTGAATGTGCAGACTCCCAGTCACAAAACAAAAGTAAACACAGTTAAAACAGACAGAAAAAGAAACCATTTAGTTACGTAGCCCACGTCATCAGTAGAGGCACAAAATGAAAACACCGATTACCAAATCAACTAAATCTAAACATCAAAATCAGGCAGGCAAAACGCTCTGATTCTGAAACGCTCCCTCTGGGATGTGACGCTGAGAAGAGGACGAAACAAAACATTTTGGTTAGATTTAGAATATTTCTTTAAGCCGTTGACTGGTTCAGCTATCAATTTATGAAAAAGCCCGGAGTCAGGGGTCAGTTACGCACCTACCATGGGCGCCGTATCAGGGAAAAGTTAGGACAGTTCCGAAAATGATAAACTCATATCAAATTATATTATACATTATATAAACCATCATCATTGAGTATAAACATATTTCAAATATGATAATAAAATGAATGATCTCTTTGTTTCAACTTGTTTTTGGCAGTAAAAGTTGAATTGACCGACCCCCCCCCGTATCTGCATGAAATGGTTTGGTCCTGCCTTAGCACACTCACGGTGTTTAGTTTCGATCAGTAGATGCAGGAGAAATAACGTGAACACAATGTTGCCTGGTGAACCAAAATCTGGTTTTCAAAAAAGTAAAGAGAGGAAAGACAAAGGACAGGATGTCAGTCTGTAACCCCGTGTTTCCCCATGAAAGGGGGGCAGCCTTTAGTCTGTGAGGGGTTTTAACCTGTTGGCTTAATGTCCACAGTGAAATAAGCTAGCTAGCTACAGACTAGCGTTAGCCTACATTTCATCAACATTTAATCAGCGCAGTGAAACGTTTAGCAAGAGACTCATATTAAATCAGTGTCCCCGCCCCTTTTACAGACCAACAACAGACGAGTCAGCAGCAGCCCAGTCTGCCCAGAACTGCAGCCTCCCTGTCCCAGTGAGGAGGGTGAGCAGCACTGTGCTAATGAGTTAGCATCATTCAGGGAGGCTGTGGGGATTTCTCTTGTTCTTTTTACCAGAACAAAAAAAGGATGAAATATTTCTTAACGACAGAAATTCAAACATTATTTTTCTCACATAATGATCATTATGAAATTAATCAAATAAAAAACACCTTCCTGTCTGTAGGTGCTGGACAGCAGCTGACCTCAGCCTGATTAAATGACATCTACAGATACAGACTTTATTATTCCCGTTATAAAGGCCAATTTATTTGAGAAGCAAATAGTGAACTGCATCCTGTGTGCAGACTTGCATGTACAAATCACCGGCAGTAAATATTGTGCTAGTACTAATATTGAACTGCAAGAGGCCAGACACTTGCAAGCCTTTAATTAGAGTTATGAAAAGCTTTTGATGGGACAGTTCAGTCTCAGAGTAGTAGGTACAGCTCTGTGCACAGTTTGATTTTTTTGTCATGGGGCCTAAAATTCCTGGCGGCCCCCCTGATCTATACACACACACACACAAGAAGGCAGGCTGATTACACAGGTGAGAAACGTTGGGCAATCAGGACAGACAGGAAGCAAAGCGAGACAGCAACACTAGAGGCGGACAACTTTAGAGAAAAGAAAACAGGAAACACAGAAAAAATCCCTAAATGTGACAAAAAAAGTTCAGAAGTGTCTTGTGATCCTCTTTTTCGTTTGATGAAAGAACGTCTTAATTTGAGTCTGTTCTCACTGAGCTCACACTGTGACACGGAAAGCCAGTTAATACTGTGATTATTGCTTTGCCTATTATTTATGTTTATGAAGTATTGTGTGAACATAATGTAGTACTGTGTGTGTGTGTGTGTGTTGTGTGTGGCCTCGGGAAGAATTCCTGGTTTCTATTGATGATACATTATTGATACACTGTCATCAATAATTCATTTACTGCAGAGTCTGCAGGCTGAGCTGAGACTGAATATATATATATATATATATATATATATATATATATATATATATATATATATATATATAAATTTTTAAATTTCCAGCCACAGTTAGCCAACACCTTTTTATACATTAGGCAACAATATATTGTAATTACCTGTCTGGTTTTGATGAGCAGGTGTAGTTCTGAATGCAAACAGCAGGAGGCAAAGAAGACACAATTCTCCACCTGTAGGAAACAGATCTACATTTATCAAAGAATTCTATTAGATTCACATGCTGTGTTTTCAAAATGATATCCTCCTGATCAGCGCTGCAGGCAAAGTGTTTATTAAAGAACTAGTTACTTTAGATGGCATTGTCCTGGCGTCCAGCCCTGAGTTTTCCATGTCCTTGATGGACTGTTTTTTCAATTAAAATGCAAAAATAAGGCACAACCTGTCTGAAAATAAGAAAACGAGTCCACACATTTGTTACATGACAAGAACCGGGACAATATATCTTATTTGTATTACTACTGTTGTAGCTTCTCTGCACTGGCTCCCTGCGAGATCCAGAACAGATCTTCGCTTCACCAGGCACCATCATATCTTAAGGAGCTTGTTTCTAGAACATGGCGCTCCCAGAATGCAGAGTCTCCAAAAGTAGACTGGGAGCCAGAGCGCTCAGCCATCAAGCTGTGGAACCAGGTTCCAGTTTGGGTTCGGGAGGCAGACACCGTCTCTACATTTAAGACTTTCCTCTTTGATAAAGGTTATAGTCAGGGCTGGCTCAGGTGAGTCCTCAACCATCCCTTTAGTTATGCTGCTATAGGCCGGGGGATTTCCCACAATGCACTGAGCTCTCCTCTCCTCCTCCATCTCATCCCATTAATGAGAAAGACTTCGCTCTCCTTCTGTTGCGTTTTGCAGGTGTCTCTGTCTCTACATCTGTGGTTGTGGGCTTCCTGCTGCCCGCATGTTTCTGCTCGACACCCTCTGCTACAATTATTATTATTATTAGTCCAATTATTATCATAATTACTATTATTATTATTTTTAATATTTGTATAATTGCCACTACCAATTCTATTATTGCGTCTCTATCTCGCATTGTGCTTCTGTGTGTTCTCTTTCCTCCTGCTGTCTCCCACTACGGCAGAGAGGAGATGGGAAATAAGATGCACAGCCTAAATTACAGTCAAAAGTAAAGTTCATCCACTTCCTACTGTAGTTTAGGGACCCTGGATGAAAAAAAGCAAATCATTGCTCTCCAGAAAATTGTAGAAAGAGGGCCAGATCTTCCCCAAAATGTCATCTTATTTTTATGAAATTGACTAGAATTCATTCCGTTCGGTCAGTGGGGGTTTCTGCTGTTTCCCATGAACAGGCTGCACAAAGTTCGGCTTCTAACAGGCAGAAATTAATCGAACACACTTCATAGTTTGGGCTTGAGAGGAACCCTTTTAACCGGACACGTGACTGATCAAATCGAGCTTGTTCTCTCCCAAAAGTAAATTATGTTTGGACACTGATTTCATGCATGTGTCTGGAATATTAGGATTAAAATAAGACAGCTTGGCTGGAATAACATACTGTCTATTTATTGATTTATGTTTCACAATCACAAAGGGTACGTACTGTATTTACTGAGTTTGGACCAGTAAACAGGCCTCTGACTGTCTTCCTGTTGCAGATCAACTCTCCACGCCTGCAGGATGTTGCTCTTGGATTCTTTTACATTGGGTTTATACCGTAAAGACAGCTGTTCCCTCGCATTGAGGAGAAGAAGCTTCAAGCTGTTAGACTGCTTTGTTAAAATAAAGCTCCGCAGCTGAAGATATAAATATTTAAAAAAAAGTTGCAGTATTGTTTAGTTTTTATTTTCCAAGTTTACTTGTTGTCATTTCAGCACCAGGAACTGTCCACAGGTGAACTTTTATTGGTCCACTTGCTAGCTTTTCTTGAGCTTTCCACTGGTCTTCATAATTAATGAAAAAGCCAGTTAGGGATGATTTGTTTTAAACTTATATTGGTATTATTGTAAAAAACCCTCTGCTGCCCCCAGAGGGTGTAGAGACAACCGATATGTTTGGAGGAGCAGATTTGGCATCAGGTCTATTTGCTGAACCTCCTCTAAGGCCACCCTTTGAGCCTTTTAGTCTTATTATTATATTTGTTGTTATCGTATTAATCCTCAACAGTTGCAGAGTTAGCTGTAGCTCAGGGTTTGCTGTTAGCTGGAAGCGTTTCTTCCTCCTCTATTTTCCAGAGTGACGCTGGCTGATGATCGAAGCGCTCTTTGTGGCCAGATGATAGCAGACTGGTGGGTTGGATGATGGAAGGAACAGTGATGAGTGGGAGGACGGAGGGAGAGATGCTGTAGGAGTAAAAACACCGAGGAGGGTCACAGGTCAACGCATCACACCGTTCACATGTTATCCCGACAGAAGCAAACGCTGGATGTTGTGTTTGAATGTGAACTCTGAGGCTGGGAGGAATATTAGAGGAAACTGGTGCAATAAATTGTCCTGATAAACACAAATATCACTTTGCTTCTCTCCAGTCGTCAGTTTCAGCTCCTGTCCTGCGAAAAGCTGCAGTTTCGTGAGAGAAATCAAGAGGAGCCGAACAAAAGAGGAAGAACGCAGACGAGTCCAGCTCGATGCGTCTCGTCTGGATGCCTCGTGTTTATACAGTAATAATGAAAATCTTTAACACGGCGCTCTTTTCAAACCACACTGAGCACTTAAGGAGTAAAGAAAAGATCAAATGAGCTGCACATCAATGAGAGAAAGGAAGGATTTTATACAGAAACTCTTTGCAGAAAGCTTTGTTTATCCCTAAAGGTGCATTTCAAGGTGAACCCAGCCGGCAAACAACAGACCACGATGTGAAACAATAAAATACTCAGACGCATGAAGAGCGCGAGTACGAGAGATGAAAGAAATAAGAACAGAAATAGTAATAATGTCTATAAGTTCAGTGCATCCTGGCTGTTACTCGTGGTACCTTCACTGGCCTTTTGACTGACACAGCGCTTCAAGACTTTTTTCATTTTTAGACTGAAATGCTTCAATAGTTTATGTTCAGAAAAACAATGCAGGAAGTTTTTATCCTGTTCTCCTACCTGTGCTGCTTATTTATTCGCTGCGATTAACTAATACAGCTGTGACCGTTTTGCTTTCCTCCGTGGTTACAGTGCGTACAGTCCACGTGGATGCAGCGTGAACAGGCCTTTACTTCCCCCGATGGGAAGTAGACTGGGGGTCTGCAGGTGGTGCTGGGGTGGATGTGGGGCTTTAGCAGCCAGCGGCAGCCTTCAGGTGAACAGGCTGTAAAACAGTGAGCAGAACACTGAGGGCCTACCTCTGAAGATGGTGTCTTATTCATTCACCCTGCTCCCCGAGCGCACGCACTGAAAAAGCCTTCACGGGCTTGAATTTTCGGGCCCTTGGAGCATGCTCAGAAGAGACCTTCTCCATCTGAGCCATTTGAGAGCATGCTCAGAAGAGACCTTCTCCATCTGAGCCATTTGAGAGCATGCTCAGTAGAGACAAAAAAAGGTAATTTTATTCATTTTAAAGGCTTTTGTGATGCTCAGCTGCTCCTTTTCCAGTGCCTTAATCTGAGAAGAATGTTTTATTTGCCAGGTACGTGTGCACATACGAGGAATTTGACTCTGGATTGCTCACAATGTGCTTACTCATACAAAAATACTATAATAAAACTATAATAAAAACAAACACAGGCTGCAGAATAGACAACACAAATATGCACACTATAAACAAAACAGAACAATACAGAGAGATCGACAAATAGTGCAGTGAGCAGAGTGCAAAGCACGCAGGAGTAAATTATTTTAATCATTATTTTTATGTGCATGTCGGAGGTGGATGTGATTTACAGGTACAGATACATGTGCACGGTGCGATGGAGCAGAGTGCAAAGGAGGCTGGAATAAATAAGTATTATGTGCAGGTGTTATTTACTTGAGGTAGGTGGATTTGGTAAACAGTATATACAATATAAAAATATAACAATATGACGACATGAACAGCTCTGAAATAGAGAAGGATGAATAAATGAGAAGTGGTAGCCAGTAAACAGGTGGCTGAGTAACAGGAATTGTTCCTCACTAACGCCTGGTGCACAAGAGAGGGTTTTCAAATCTTATCCGATTTTAGCTTAAGCTGTATTTAATATTTTAATCTTTAGAACGTACACACCGGAAGTCAAGATGCAGGGACGCACGCTTTGTACTCGTCAAACGTGACTTCAGAGGTGAACAAACATGGAGGCAGGCTGTCGTGGTCAGCTGGCTGCACTGCTGTTTGTCGTGTGCTGTGTTTTCCACAAACAAACAAATATCCAACACATTTGATATTTACGGTTTGAAATCCGGGTTCCTCCAGTCCTGTCTGTAAAAGCCCTCGACAGGATCACTGGGGACGATTATCTGCGCCGACCAGCCTCGGCTCGGGAACGAGATTGTTGGGAGGGCGAATCAGATTATAACACCGCTTTTTCTTACTGTAATAAAACTAGTAGAGGTGTAGCATTTTTGAAATATTAATGTTAAATTTGAACTGTCGGCTGGTTATTTAGCTGGTACAAGGAGCGTCTGAATAAAAATGATGCTTGTTTGATGTGTATTTCCCCCGTGCAGCTGTGATTAATTGATTAAAGCTGATTAATAAGTTATTAAAGTGTGGGTGAACTGTGAGGGATGTTTGACAGCTGGGACAGGGTTTTGTTGTTTTTCTGAGTCACAGAGCTGCAGCCGGTTTACTGCTGTCACAGAGAGGCTGACTGTCAAACTCTCAACGTCTAAATAAAAGCTGTGAACTTCATTTGAATATTTTATTCTGAGGGATTTTATTAATGCCGCGCTTTTCTTCAGGGTTAGGTCTGCTTTGCTAATGGACACAAATGAATCCTTACCTTTAGGGTTAGACCTCAAGGATACACACAATGAAATTTTAATGTAAGAATAACTTTTGTTTGTTTACAAGAAAACCACACCGGGCAGATTTCAGGAAGGCTCCCGTCTGATAGTTGGATTATTTTTCTCTATTCTTTTTATGACTCGTATATAACTTGCATTATTTATTCCATATTTATATATTTCTACATTTATTTATGTCAGCGGTATGTTTAATCCTTCATGTGCATCATAATTTATTCGCTACGTCTGTTTCCACTGCACTTTGTCACATTTTGTTTTAGTCTATATTTCCATAAAGTGCTCCTAAAAACAAGTGGACGGAAACTCCTCCACATCCTGACAATCTGTTCTCTCTGCTGGCTGAGTTACACCACCAGATCATCATCCTGCTGAGTTTAGCTTCACCTGTGTGACTGCAATAATTAAAAATACTTACCCTGTCATATATTATCACTTTTATTTCAGCACGTGGATCATCGATCATTTACCACCATATTGTTGTGAATGGTGAGATACTGAAAAGCTGATCGACTCTCCACATGAATGAAAAACCGACCTGCAGATTCGCACGACAAATGTGGGTCTGGGAATCTGGGAGGACGTTTTAAATGTGCAGACTCGCCCTGAAACACTATAAGTACTTTGCTTTGTGTGCAACAGTAAATTCAATACAGAATCCGAGCTGATCAGGCTCGGATGTGCATTCATTTATATGCTTCTCTTCTGCGCCTCCCGTTGGGTGGACGCCTTTTCTAAACTCCTCCTGTCTTGACACCATTATTTACGCATCCTGCTCGTTTGACTCGTCTCGTCTCCGTCTGGGAATAATTCTGTATTTTCCGTCGCGTCAGACGATAACAGAAAAATCCATCAACAGACGTATGTGCTACAATCACAGGCAGGATGAAGGTCTCAGAAAGTACATTTTGTTCCTGCGCTGAAGTGAAGGAAAAGGTGAAGGTTATCAGACCCATGTCAGAGCGTGTGCATGTGCAGGAATGCACAAGTGAAGGCGAAGACCTTCACTTCTGATAACACAGCTTCTCTGGTGGCCAAACATGATGTTCTTATATATCAGTGATGATCAACAAGATTCTTTCCATGTCAGCGATGCACATTTTTACTCCCAACACATCACATACGGCCGCTTGGTGAAGACCGCTTGGCGTCCGGTTTTAATGCCCTGCGGTACCTCTTTTGTGTTTTTTTTTTGGATGAGGCTAACAATACATCGTCCGGTTAGACTCGTCAAACGCAACCACCTCCTTACACGGACACTTCTGTTAAATATCCCACACCTACCTCACCCCAGTGCCCTGAACTCAGACGCTAAGGAGCCATTCGTCTGTGACAGCCTGGGACGGGCTGCTGGATCAGATTATCGTCGTTCTGGGCGGATTTTTCGCGTTCAAGTTGTTAAGTGCATTTAAATTTTATTTTAACCGCATCATTTTCTAGACAAGATAAGTTAACTGACAACCGTGACAATCTGAACCACATCTGTTTGTTTTTGTGTGATGGTTATGGTTTTCATCAGGCCTCTAAAAGTTATAAAAAATACAAATCTATTACTTCTCTGTTTTACTTGTTTTTTCATCCTCCTCTCTCCTGCTTGGTACGTTCGAGTTGTGTTCTGCAGTGGGGTGGAGAGAAAAACAAAATCTAGTTTACATTGTACGTTACACCCTTGAAATCCTCCACAGTCGGAGATGGGAGCTGGCTGGCGGTGACTGAGCCGGGCCCTCGGGGGACGTTGCCTACTCTCTGGTTGCCAGATGCTCTGCCAGGTCGCGGCAACGCCACCTCGACAGCAGCAGCAGGTGGCGGTTAGCGTTTGCCAACAAACTGCTGGCAGCGGCGGCGTGCTTACTTAGCCTCTGCCTCCAGAAAAGGCTTGGCAGCGCGGATCCGCCGTGTTAGGAAGCTGATACGCCTACGAATAATGAGACAAAACAAAGCACCTCTCTTCGCCTCTCTTCTCCTAATATTTCACTCTTTTGGACACTTTTCTCTCTGACAGCATGTCTGCAGATAAATTGAATTTCTCAAATACAAGGTGTTAAATGTCATTAAATTATCTCACATTTGTAAGGTCTTCAGTGTCGTCATCTGCTTCTTTTTCCTTAAATTCAGGAAAGTTAATCTCTTTATAGCCTGCACTTTTACTTTTTATACTTCCAACCTTTTACAGTCAAAGCTCTGAACCAGATTAGCTCATGCGGTTGTGTTTTCCAATCGTGGAAGAATCCTTTTAGATGACAAATTCAAACATAATGTCCTTGAAAACACGATTTGTCCTGGAAAAAAAAGTCATTTCGAGTCTATTTTCTGATTTCAGCTTCGGTGAGTTGTACACAGATTTTTGATTAAACTTTTCTGGTAGCAGCAGGTCGAACTGTACGTCCTGTTGAACATGAATTCAGTCAGAGGTTCTTTATACAAAACATTTTATTTCTATCAATCAGCAAATAATGTCTACTGCCCATAAAAAAGGGAGTGAAATAAACCAAAGGGGAGAGACCTTATTTTCTGTTTAACTTTTAAACTTTTTATATTTTCCTTTTTTGTTTTATTATTTTATATATATTCTTTGAATGACCTTGTTGTTGTGCGATACAAATAAACTTGCCCTGCCTTGCTGACTAATAACGGCAGTGACTGTTTTGCTTTTCATAATACATGTGAGAAAACAATGGAAATAGTTGCTTTGTGCTTCACCTCAAAATCACATTCAGTTAACTTGAGACCTGATACTGTTTGAGGATAACGTTGTATTTGCATCTTAACTGTTCTGCACTTTGGTTTCCAATTTCAGCATCTTATGAGAAGAATTCTGACTGCAAGCACAAACGTTGATCAAATGCTTTCTTACAAAAAAAAAAAACATGCAAAGGATTTGGGAGTACTGAGGTGGGAACATGTTTTTCTGCCCTGGGTTTTGCCTGCAGTCGTCTTCTTTCAGGCTCAACAAACAACCTATGTTGCCTGACGGCTAAAATCCACTGACTCCGGCTGCGGCACTTTACGGCTGTGCCGTGGTTGCTGGAGCTAATCTTGGCCGTTATAGTCAGTACTCGTGAGTCCGCCAGACGCAGCGCGTCCTATAAGCGTCTCTCTGCTCTGCAGAGGATAGGTAGCAGTTATATTTTTGGACGGCACAGAGAATCTCGGTCAATTTTCAAAATAAAGCACCCTGTGGAGACTCCCGATCGTAAAACAACGGTAAACACGGTTAAAACAGACACAAAGGGAAATCATTTCATTACGTAGCCTACTTAATCACAGCAGAAGCTCAAAATGCCGACAGTAATTACCAAATCAACAAAATTTAAACATGTCAGCAAAGCCCAGCAGGTACAATGCTCCTTGTGGGAGATGCAGCCTGAAGTTGACGGAACAAAACGGGGTCACAGAGAGCTGTGGAGAAGGTGGTAGAAGCACGGAAATGACAAATGCATAACAAGTAAATGATGTGGGGCAGGCTGCACTCGCCACTGCTGAAACTCTTCCGGTGGACTTTGACTTCATCAAAACCGTGGCGCAGCCGTAACGTGCCGTCGCTGGAGTCAGTGGATTCCCGCCGTTTTTCCCGGTGAGATTTAAAACGTCTCTCACTGCAGTTTGTTCACCATTTCAGCTTTGAAGGTCATGATATGTCAGTGGCCAAAAAAATGAAAGAATCCAGGTTTCAGATTAAGTTCTGTGAGCGCATGTGGTTTAAGGTGACTCAGATGAGTGTTACCAACATGTCGATCAGCTTCTCTCTTCTCCAAACTGGATTTTAGCAGCAGGACAATAAGATGACATTTTGAAAAAAAGCATTTTTAGTTTAGTAATCAAAAGGCGGATTGGATTTTTAAAGAAGTGGGAATGTCACCCTGTCCCCGGTGACGGTTCTGTTATTTATTTAAAATAAAATTCAAAAACAAACTTGGCACCACTTATATGTAAATACAGAGGCATGTACTCATTTGAAGAGGAAATACAAAAAAACTTTATCGCACGTTAACAGTTTTTATTATTATTTTGAAAGTCCATTTTTTTGAAAGTGCTCTGAATACACATACAGACGTGGGTCACAGGAGGGGGGGTGTTGATCACCCTGCAAATCAGCCACCCAAACCAGCAGTGGCGGGAGGCGTCTGCAGACGACGCTGGATGCAGCGTGTGGTAGAAGTAGATAAACAAAAGCACGACAAACGAGCAAACGCCACGGCGAAGTGGAGAGCTGCATGCTGGTTGGTGTCGGTCCTAAAAATCACAACGTAGTCTCTTGGTCCTACTGATGTGCAACACCACGTAATTCCTATCTGATCCAGTTCCAAGTAAAAACCAGGCTGGTGTTGCCGATACAGATACTTTTTACATATTTTATTTCTAGTTTAATGTGACCTCCCTCTCCCGTCTCTGTATTTCTGAGAGAAATAAAGATCAGGCTGTGGCCTTACCAATTCAAAATAATAGTAGTTTGACATCTTGTCATTGTGCAGCTGTCATATTCTTTAATTATAATGAAAATATCCTGCTCTGAACAGCCGCTTCATGACATCAGCATATTATTGTGGCTTAATCTGAGATGTTTAGCGAAGTTTGCGGTGTTGCCAAAGTATTTCACTGTCTTTGCACACACATCACACACACGGCGTCATTATTACCTTCCCAGCTAAAACAGAGCCAGACGTGACGGCCTTCAGTCAGCCAGTCAGTATTCAGTCTGCAGAGGCTCACTTCAGAGAAGCTCCGTCACAGAGCCGTAGTGCAAGCATGACTTTGACAGGCGGAAGGAAAAGTAGTTCCTATCAACCGAGTATAAGTAGACCATCCTGGTGACAGTGAGATACTTATGATTAAACGCACACTCGCTCCAAATGACTGAGTTTAGACATCGATCCTTTTATATGATATATTATATGTATCAATCCCAGAGCAGCAAACGCTGCTATCAGAAATATCAGTGCTTTAGGATCGATCCGTGCGTCACTACTTGCTACTGAACACAGACTGTTTCTGCTGCTCCCCGATAAAAGAAAAATTGTTCCTGCTGATGAAAAAGGAAAGAAAACAGATTTATACAGGTTAACCTGCTGCTCAGAACCTGTACCTGTTCTGATCGTGGCTCTGGATAAAAGGTGATTCCCTGGCAGTGACAAACAGCTTTGGTTTAATATTTGATTTAATTACATTGATGTTTAAGTCGAGATTTACAAAAAATCTTTTAATGCTGCTGTGTAAAGGGAACACTGCTGGGAAAAGTGTTTGCAAACTACATGTTATTGCACTTTGTGTATACAGCAGTACATTTAAATTAGAGCGCACAATACACTACTTTAGAATTCATTATTCAATTTTGCGATTCAAAATTTTAATCGTTGCCCGGCACTAATATAAACTGAAGTTGTCGTCTCAATACATCACAGTTATTTTTAAAAAAAACATCTTTCAGCTGCTTCTGTTTGTGCCACCTGTCGGCTGAAATCTTCCTGCCTGATTTCTGAAAAAAAAAAAAAAAAAAATTGCTCCTTAATTTCATCATATTTGGTGTAAAAACTCTGGTGTCTGCAAACACACCATCGTGCTGCCTTCAGGCTGCTCACATTTCATAATAACAACCAGATGCACTGAAGCGGGCCGACACTCCGCACGTATAAATTCACATTTCAAGGAAAGAAAACAACCCACCCAATAATTCAGCAGTGTCATAAACACATTCATACATATGGACGAATCGCCCGCAACGGCTGCTGGAGCTGAGCAGCAAATGGCCGTCTCTTGGTTATTGGCTCTGCTTACGGGGCCTTCGGGTGCCATCAAAGATTTAGGTCAGCCATGGGCAGCTTCCCCCCGATCCAGGAGCATGCAGTCACCGCGGAGATGAAGACGCCGCCGGGTCAACTGCTCATCGACCGGGAAGCTGAGATGGTTGGACTGGAAAACAAAACAGAGACGTCCCCGGTGTCTCAGTGAGGATCTAGAACTCCCAGACTGGAGCTCCCGCTCGAAAACCCTATGTATTAATTTATTCACGGGTTGTGTGATAAGGGATGGATGCTGTACGTAGACACACACACACACGCACACACGAGCCTGTTAAACACACACCATGTGACTGGAGCATCTCCCTTTAGACACCAACAGCGGTAGAAGAAGTGTTAAAATATTTTACATAACTGCTTCTCTGTCAAGTCAAGTCAATCTTACTTATATAGCCCAAGATCACAAATTGCAAATTTGCCTTAAAGGTGCTTTTTAATCTGTACAGCAACACAACTGCTGATACAAATTAAAGCAATGCCTCCAAAAACTAAGACCCACACTTTAATATGAATTGTATCAGTTGTGCTCCCGGGGTCATCTGTTCCTCATGCTTATCATCCTCTTAATGTGACACCACCACTTCTTCTTCCCAGGCCGAATGTCCTCTGTCTGCTTCCCTGGGTCAGAGTGTTGAAACCACCACAGCTGTTGATAGCTGCTGATGTTACAGAGAGGCTCCCCTGTACAGTAGCTGCCGGTGAGAGACAATCTTTTTCTTTTTGAACCTTTTTGAATTGTGCCATGAATTACACATATGGTAAATGGACTGTACTGTAAAGCACCTTTTCACTACTTGTCACATTCACACACTGATGGCAGCGGCTGCCATGCAAGGTGCCAACTGCTCGTCAGGAAGAAATGAATCATTCGCACACTGATGGCACAGCCATCGGGAGCAATTTGGGGTTTAGCATTTTGCCCAAAGTCTCTTCAACATGTGGGCTGGAGGAGCCGGGAATTGGAACGACTTTCTGATTAGCAGGCAGCCCTCTTAACCTCTAAGCCACAGTTGCCCCACATGCCCACATAGAAAGTTTATCAATTCCTATCACCGTGAAAAGTTCCTGTTTAGTGTGAAACCGCTCGGTGAAGTACACCTGTCACCTGCGTGTTATAGGAACTGCAGCTACGCAAAAACATTTAGTCAATTCTGGGCTCCTCGAAGTTTCAGTGAGTGTCCAACACGCCCTCATACCTAAACAACAAAATAGCCCAACTGTCCAAGAGCATCATATACAAGTGTTTCCAAAAACGACATGTAGGAGCGTTGGCAAGGATCAGTCCACTGACAGGCGCACTCGACCTCAAGTATGTTGTGTAAGTCATGCAACCTAAGTCACATGGTGTTTAATACGTGTTAACAATTCTGAAATGGTTGTAGTGTGTTCAGGCAACAAAACTACTTGGCTATGATTAGGAAAGGATTGTGATAAACACAATATGTGAGTCACCTGAGACATTTTTTAATGTCTTTTGACTTTTTTCCACATGGAACTGGAACCTTGGTCTCCTGAGTGAAAGTCCTGAGATAACTTGACACATCCCTGATTGATTGAGACATTATTAAAATGGATTCAGGGTCTCTCTCCTTCTGTAGCATCCTGCAGGTGTTATTATTATCCTATTGTTATTCTCATTATAATTGCTATCATTATTATTTCTCGTACTCACCGCCATTGACGTGTATTATTACCACCACCATTACTATTATTTTACATCTGTATGTGGAGGTTGCGTTGGGCAGCTGTGAGTTCTTTCTTCTCCTGAGTCTCCCACAGAAAATGAAAAGGTGTGAACTTTCTGTCCCAATTATACGCTGACCATCTTATCACATCTGGCTGTCTTGTGCATATATATATATATATATATATATATATATATATATATATATATATATTCAGCCTGACACATATTTGCTATCTTTGGAAACTTTGTGACTTCAATTGTTTTACATTCTGGTCACAAAGTTTCCAGTATTTGAAAGTGTAATGAAGGACTCGCTGAGGGGAACCAGCAGGACTGCAAAGGTTTAGGACAGCAGTAAAATAATAAAAATATGCGGTACTAAATTTGGTGATAAGTTAAAATGTAAATCAGAGCACAAATTGACTAAGGAAAGATTATTAATCGAAACTAAGCCAAATATATACTAAATTCTGACAGCAAAATCACGAGTATAATCCAGTCTAATCCCAAAGCCCAGTTTAAAAATCCAAACTTTTGGCTTATAATTGTTTTTGACATATAATTGTTATGTCAGAGGAGAATTGAGTCAACACTCTCGCCCTTTTTGAGAATGTTGAATAAGATATAATCAGTAAAGTGCAAAAAAACTCAATCTTAACAAACCATCTAGTCAGGCTTTGTAGCTTAAAGCGTTTGCCTGCTGAGTTTGAACTGAAATTAGGTGGAAAAGTGCAAATAATCTAAGTTTTGCTCAGGAACAATGCACACAGAGTTCAGCAGCAACGGTTTCATTCATCTTCAAGAAAAACATGTTCAAAGTTTTAAAATTACAATGCCCACTATACACTGGAGCAAAAAGTTTGCACCTCCTGTTTGCATTGTGCCCGTGGATGTACAGACACTCTGAAGCTGAAAGGAGCGTTTTGATTCAGAGATAATCCTCGGGAAGTGTAAGTCACACTGAATCTAAAGCTATGCGTTCAGATTGAAGTGAGTTATGGCTGAGATGTAGTTGAAGTTTTGACACTAGTACCTTTATAGCCTCCCTGAGCTGTGAGTCACAGCGACTGCTGCAACTACTGACCATGTTAGTGAGCTACTAACCACCTGCATGCACCCATCCCTCCCTTTCAAGGCAAGGCAAGTTTATCTCTGTAGCACATTTCAGCAACAAGGCTGTTAGAGCAATAATAAGTTTATTCAAATCAAGTCATTAATTCATAGTATAAAACATTATTTTCTATTGAAATTGGTGATCATGAAATTTAGACTTTGGATTTTAAATCTGCAAACTTTTTAAAACTAATGTCGGGTAGAGGATAGAGGTCGACCGATATGTTTTTTTTCACGCCGATGCCGATACCGATACCGATACCGATCTTGAAATCCGGGTCGGCCGATGGCCGATTAATGCTGCCGATTTATTTTGGCCGATATTTGCTTGGTTTTTAACCTGTATTTGAAATATAAAATGTAAAAGAAATGATAGTTACTTAACAGACAAACTTTCTCAACAAAAACATTTATTGAACACTTGAACAATGAACAATCTGCACTTATAAATTAAAAATGTATAATGTAAAAAAACATATATAAATAAATTGTATAAATAATGTATAAAAATATATTAAATAAACAAAACGACAACACTAGGCTGCCCACAGATGCGCCTGCCTAATAATCGGCTTGATATACTTGGATATTGGCCGATGCCGATTATGTTAAAAATGCCAATAATCGGCCGATTAATCGGCCGACCGATTAATCGGTCTACCTCTAGTAGAGGAGGACTGAAACAGATGTGTGACCGCATTGTGAACATATTATTAGAACATGTTAAGTTTATAGGTTCTGTTAAATGTCAACCACAGTTTCTTTTTTGACGTATTTTGAACGAAGCGTAAGGAACTCTGCGAGTGCTTTTCACACAAACCAGTCACAAACCAGGCACAGTCCTCCTCCTAAAGGCGTCAAAGCAAAAAGATAAAACATAGCAGGCAACATAGGAAATATAAAAGAATAAAAACAGCTTAGTTTAAACAGTAAACCTTTATGTTCACCTGTGATTTTAGCAGGTCCAGTTCGCATTGTTTTGCTGATTTCCCATCTCTCACACCAGTCAAACCTCGTACGATATTTATTTCCTCTTATTCATGAAATCTTGGTAAAAGCAGTCAAAAGAGCGGACAACTATACTAGAGATTTGGTCAGACTAATGAGAGAGGAGAAACAACCGAGTTTCAAAAGCAAGAGATATCTGATTCTAGCAAAGTCTTTCCCCGAAAACAGGACAGTAAATTTTACAGTGCAGTGTAAAATATGAATAAACTAAATGAAAAATTAAAACAGATAATGAGGCTTTTCACCTTTTTTCGAGCACCACCTTTGCCTCATGTCTCTCCCTCCCATGTTTGAAAACCTGTGGAGGGAAATTCACAAACTGACAAAGTGCGTTAAGGATCAAAATGTTGTTTTAATTGTTGACAGAGGCACAAAAAAAATCTGTTTCATAAGAGTGTTATGAATCTTTATCTGATGGCACTGGTTGCAGACTGATGTTGTTGGTCCAAATTAAACTGAGATGTGTGTTAGTTAGTGAGCTTTAGAGGTGTTCATTTCTTCACTTTTTCTCCCTGTTGCTGGTCTGGTTAGCCAAGCTAAGCTAATTTCCTCATGACAGCGGCAAATAGGTGTATTTCTCAATGTTGAGCTGTTCCTTTAAGTAGCGCACATACAGTCCCCTGTTGTAATATTGCCTCTGCATGGCTTGTGAACACGAGTAGGACAGACCATGACTGTACCTGATCTCCCTACATTGGCTGAATTATTTTCTAGTTTTAAGAAAAAAATCTAGCCTATGTGACTAAAGAGTTCACGTTTGCTGTTGGATCATTGAAGCATCTCTCTCAGCTGTAGGACTCCTCTCAGTCCTCGGTATAATCATCCTGTCATTGATGACTGAGGCGTCATTTAGCCGAGTGTTTTCCGGGGAGATTCCCTGTGGTTAATTCCATCAGTCACACCGTTAGATTTCCCTGCAGCTCTCCTCGCTTTGGAGGAGCCGAAATATGAAGAACGCAGCAGCGAATCAGATTCCGTCTCGGGGGGAAACGACTCAGACGCTCCGCTGTGACCGTTAAACCTTAAAACCACAAACTGAATATTGGAATATTTAAGCCCAAATGGAAAAGCTTCCATCTCTCAGTGTCTCTCGTCACATTTCACAGGTATTTAGCTAACAGCCTCATCCTGAATCACTTTCAGGATAATTAAGTGTAAACAGCGGAGTCGGCCCCTCTTTGTGCAAAACCCAACCAAGCATTGCTAAAGAGGAAAGAGCTGTGTAGACCATCACTGGATCAAGACCCAGAACTCATCGTACTCATTTGGCTTTCAGTTCAGGAAGATAATTTCGCCTGATGAGATTTCTTAAATTACACGTGGCTGCCCAGATGTTCTACATTGAAAAGAGACCAAAAGATCAGCGATTCTTATCTCTGTGCATTTAATCCAGTGACACTGTCAACCAGTGGCGGCTCCTGCCAAACCTCTCGGGGGGGGCAATGGTTGCGATGATTGGCTAAGGTGATGTCTGCTATAAGACAAGGATTGTTCCTTAGGCTACATCCTGTACAGTGTTTGTGAACAGCTACATACTTTATAATTCATTATCAGTGTCTACAATGAATGAACAGTCCTCGGTTAAGATCAGCAGATCTTTAGACCTTTGGATGTAAAGGCAACTTCTTTAGCATTAATGAAAAAAAGGATGACTCACACCATCATCTGATTTATGTGTGACAAACTTTCTATCACGGAACAACAAATCCAGAATAAAGCGCAGTATTTATACATAAACAACAAGGCCTGTAAGGGGAAATCTAAAAAGGTATATTCTATTGTTTTTGGTTTATTTTCTGTGTTTCTTTCCTTCTTCTTCTTTTTACCCTCCTGACAAGATCCCAGCGGTGCCACATCATGCTGCCTCCTCTTCTTCTTCGGTTTCTTGCAATAAAAGAAAAAAACACATCAAATAATTGTTACTGGTTAAGTGCAGCTAACTTTAAATTGACTCCACCAACACATAAAACATGGCTTAATAACAATCACATTTAACATAAGAATAAAATTCAAAAATAAAAACTGTCAAGATTATTAGCTTAGCCTGTGGCATTTTACACAGCATAAATTAGCCTAGCTGCTAGCAGACTTTTCCTCTTAACAAATTACATGTATTATTTAAACTGTGTCTTTCTCACCGCTGCTAAAGTTGCTGCATCTCCCGACACCACGGTCGAATTTTCAGCCTGAACGTACGTTTTCTGCAGCAGCTGCTCGTAGTGAGAGCAACAAGCTGGAGGACGCCGAGTCGTTTTCAGGCGGCAGAAGCTCTGCTGCTGGGCGCGTGACATAAACACGTTAGCGCGAGCCCTCCAGGCACCCGTAGAGATCGCACTGCATCGGCCGCAGCTCAAAAAAAAGTGCCTTTACGTGAAAGTCCATGAGCGAGATCTGATTTCCAACCAGACTGAAATCGCACCAAAAGAGGCGGGACTCCACGGAACACGACTTGATATTCAGGGAAAACTGTCAAACAGTCTCAGCTAACTAACAGTGTGATAGAAAGTGGTAGAAAAATATCCCCTGCCTTTGCGGCTTGGCGGTGCGTCGCCCGGTCGCCCTGATGAACAAGCCGCCCCTGCTGCCAACTTAAAAACTCTTTAATGAAGCATCACATGTATATTAGAGTATACCTTAAGAGTAAACATCAACTAAACATCAGGTGTTGCATAATCACTTCACAAGCAACTAAGTTGAAATGTAGGTAGGCTAACGCCTCTAGGTGGCTAGCTAGTTTTGCAAAGCTAGCATTAGCTAACCAGATGGCCGCAGCTAGTTTTGTAAATAGACTGTATAAAAGAAGTGCATGTAGCTTTGTGGAGTACCAACTTAAAGCCTTGAGTTTGGCGCTTTGGCCGTCGCCGTGTTGATTGTATTTTACTGGAAATGGGACCATAATTTACCAAATGAACATCGTGCACTGAACAAGATATAAAACTGGTGATTGAGACCATAAAGTCATCAGTAAAGTGTTCACTGAGCTAATAAATCAAGTGAAAGGTTTTCCATTTTCTCATAGACTTCTATACAATTGGACTTCTTTTTGCAACCGGTGGCCATTACAAAGAATGCAGTATCAAAAATAAAACAAACTGATCAAATCAAATGACAGCGCTTCGTTAGCAGAGTCCTGCATTGCATTTTTACAGGTCAAGTCCGAACCAAAGAGCAAATTGCAGTTTGGCTGAACTGTTGCAGCAACGGTTTGTATGTGAGGATTACAGTGTAAAACTGGATTTCAGCTGTTGTACTCGGGGATTTTCTCTGTCATGTTAACACTCTCAGATCACTACATCAGTGCTAACAGTGCAGCTGGCGATCAGCTCTGCGATGTAGCTGTTATCTGAGCTGCTGCTATCTGCTGTCGGCTTCCTGACTTTACCCCTTATCTCCTGACTCGCCCCGTCTTTCTCCATGACTCTTCCGCTCCCTCATTTTTTCCAGATTACTCTCCGTCTGTTTCTGCCTGCTGTCAGAGGACGAGGCAGTAAATGAGATTAGTGATGGTGGCTGAGGGAAGCCCTGGCCTGAGGCTCTGCGGGCTTTCCAGACGTTTTTGTTTTTCGGGTGAAGTGACGAAGTGAGGGTGACATTCAGTCAGTCAGGGAGGAAGACAAAAGGCAGAACAAGCCTTCCTCTGTCCACCCAGCCGGCATACAACACCCATCGGTCACGGTCTCATTGTGAAATGACGACTTGTACAGAATCCAATTTCATGACACTATTACAATAAAAGAAAATACAAAATAAAAGCCTCTCCTCGGCCGCCATGAACTCAGCCGATGTCTTCATTTACCTCTCCGGCAGCGACACTGCACATACAGATTTGTGCCTTCATGAATAAACGAATACATAAATAACGCAGATAGCATGAATTATTCAAATCCTCCAGCAACGATGTAGGTGGGAGTGGAAGCTAACCAGCTCTGACAAGAGACTCACACGGGGAAAAGTAATAAAGGTTCAAATAACCTCGGTGGGTCTGCAATCACTTTGGTTTAATCCGAAGATGCTGAGTGTGTTTCTTGCAGCAGACATGTTTTTATGAGACTGTTCTGCTGTTATCGCACCGTTGCTTCTACTGTCTCATATTAAAAGGGAAACTCTACTTTTTTCAGCTAATTTAGGAGCTTTTCCATCACTTTTATATTAACCGTAAGATGCCACACTGTGTTCTCCCCTCTCTCTGTTTCCTTTTTCTTTCTCTGACAATGCTAGGCCGTTAACAACTGATGTACAGTTTGAGCTTGAAACACTTTCAAATCTTTATTGTCTTTTGAATGTCTCCATTTTGATTTAGACGCGCAAAACAAACAAACAACAAAAAAAAACATAATGCAAGTGCCTCACATGAAGCTAAAGAGTCATGTGGAATTATGCTTCAGCAGATATAAATATACAGTATAGCTGATAATGTAGCTGAATATGCTGAAGAAAAAGGTCCTCACTTATGTGATCAGATGTAACGATGTTTGTGCTCGTAACGTCTTAAATGAATTAGCTAGACGATATGCCTCCGTGATAAAAAGCTAACCTACCTTGTTATATAATTATTAAGTGTCAGTTTACTATGATAGACTTTGGGACATGGATATAACATTGAAATGGAAGAGGACAGGAGACCCAGAGTGAAGCTTTTTTTATAGGAATTAAGGTAATTTGAGACTGTAATTAATTAGCGGTTCATTACAGATTTCAGTTGAGAAGCATTGCAGGAAATTCGCAATTAAATACTGCAAGTATGTCCCGTTGCAGTCATAAATATTCCAGCGTATTTATAAATTGGAACAAATATGGGTTCTTGTGACGAGAGCAGAACATTTTCTTTGGCTTTGGTTCCAATAACTGATACCAGCTAGAGAGAGGAGTAACGCAGGCGCTAATGCTAACCCGTTTCAGAGCATCTGGGGAAGTTCAGGATCCACGTGGAGGAAGAGGATGAAACCTTTTCTCTTAACACAGGTCGCAACATCACCACCAGAGTAAGTTTATGCTAACTAGTTTCTGACAACACATTCACGACTCGTCACACGTGGACGCTTGGTCAAGACCCCTCGGCGACGCTTTTTGACGCCCTCGTTACTCCTTTAGTGTCATGTTTCAACATTTAGAGTTACGCAGGTCAAGTTAGCAACAGTTGGTAACAATAAATATGCAACTGGATAGACTTTCAAAATGCCTCAGTGTTAAAGTTGTGAAATATTGCAGTTTGTTTAGGTTTAGGCAACAAAAGTACTTGGTTAGGGTTAGAAAAGGTTTGGGTTAAAATAACTGTACGTCAGTTATGCAATTTATGAGACCTACGTAACTTAAATAAAAATATTTAATGTTCACCCTGGTAACAAACATCAGCCTCCTGGTTCAAAGTCTGATTTCTGGCCCTCCATCCACCCCGACCTTTCTTTTAAATACCATACACCCCACCTTTACTGTCCAAAAGTGACACAACAGGGCGGACGCCCATGGGTCTTCACCATTTGTCCATGTGTAATAAGATGGGAGTGAGAACAGGTTGTTTCTGAACAGCATACAGTTTACAATGACAATGTTTCTCCACGTCCTTCCTGTGACATCCCAGGCTAGAAGAACGGCCTGACCTTCACCTTACACATGATGGATCCGTGTGACTCTTTGTACTTTGCTGTACTTCTGTCAGAGGCGAGAGAGAAAAAGCTCAGGCAGCTGAACCTGGACTATTAGTGGACGAAGCTGAGACTCTGTTGATGCTCTGCTTTGTTTCCTTGCCCTCATCACTGGCCAGGCAGTCAACCAGAGGGAGGTGTAGTTCTGTCACACACCAGCCAAAACCGCAGAACAACAACACGACGACTGAATAGATCATCTTCCAGCACCTGTTTGGGCTCCTGAAGCCAACCGGATCGCCAGATGTTTGTGTTTCATAATGTCTGCATACTACAGCTGGGTGCCTGCACCAACAGCTTTGTAGAGAAGAAGCAAGTGACAGCGCGTCACAGAAGACATGCAGCTTTTCTTGATGTTGGAGGCAAAACAACATTATGACCAGTTGTCTTCGTGAAGCGCCTGAGGCAGGACCTGCTGAGAGCAACGAACGGTGGGTCTTAATGTGTGTTTTCTGTGTAACATAAGCATTCGCATGTATTCAGTCTGACATGAAATGAGCATCCCACAGTGAGACCTTCCTAAAGGACACTTACTTGATTTAAGAAAGAGAGAGTCAAGAAAGAATATTTCATATGACTCCTCCTCGTCAGTGACCGCGCAAGGCAGAATTTACCTGACCCTCCTCTGCGACTCAAACACAAAGGTCAAAACTTAGAAACGAATTATTTAACCCTCTTTGCTGTCCTAACAGAAGAATGCTGGAAAAAGAAAGAAACTGGGAAAAGCTCTTTGAGCTGTTTGAATTATCCGTAGTGGCTTACTAGAATTTTGCAGAATGTAATAATTGAAATTAGCTGAAATTAGTCATTTAGACGTGAAGTACAAATTCAGCTGAAGGGTGTATCATAAATGTTACCCCCAAATTAATAAAAATCCAACGCACAGAGTGGATGTTTTCTGTGTGTGGGTCAGCCCCTATAAAAAAACATTATATTAGGCCCCACCACTGAACAGAAAACACAATCACTGGAGCCTAAAATATTCATCATGCATCTCTCCGAAGAAGAGCAGGCACAAGAAGCAGACAGCACACAGACATTTTACTGAAGAGTAAAGAAGCCACAGACTGTGACCCAGAAAGGGCAGTTAAAATGCAAAGGTCAAAGATCAGCGGCTTCTTTTTTTTTACAGTTTTTCTGAACAGCTAACTTGCTGTTAAAAACAGGGGAAATGTACTCAAAAAGAGTTTCTCTTAATACGACAGAAGAAATGAATATGTGTTTCTTCATTAGCTCAGATGTACTTTTTTTTTAACAACTTAACAAGCAGCTTGTAAAGTGGTACAGTGACCATGAATATCAACACAATAATCACAGAAACTTTCAATTCAGGAAAACCAATCAGGCCTTTTTTTTTAATGTCAGAACAGGGGAAAGCTTTATTTCAATTCATTAATCTGACTGCTCGTTAATGTGAAAGCTGAACCCATGACTTTTTTTCCCTCCCTGCTAAAATTACAAATCAGTTTGCAGGCAGCTCCGAGCAGCAGTTTAATCTCAAGGTCCCCGATGGCCAAATGAAAGCCTCTCGCTTTTTTCTTCTTTAATACACCTCCTGTTTGGTACAAAAATACTCTCATCAACAATAGTCCATATTGTGCAAACTGCCACTTGAACTCCAAGAAGAGCGTCCCTTTTTTCTTTTTTTGTATATTTTTCATCCAATCAGGGAAAGCGGCTGTGAGCAGAGCTGTCGGCTGTCTGATGAAAGACAGCGTCTGCAGCAATCACTTGGACATCTGCCGCTGCTTTGAGGCGAGCCATTGTCTGCTGCTCCGTGTGTCCGTCCACTCCAGACGATCGCCACGGGCTATGAGCCGGCCTCAGCTGTCAGAGATGAGCTCTCGACGTACAAGGAGGGAACTGTTCTGCGGGGAGGAATCTGCTCGGTGGAAATCGATGAAGACTGGCGGGGATCTGTTGACTGTGGGTGGGATAGAGGAGGGAGGTCTGGGGACCACCATGGGCTCGCCAGATGATGCTGCTGCTGGAGGGGAAACACTCACTGGGAAAGAATGGTGGTTTCTAAGAAGATACTGTAAAATATGTGTTATGTTGTAAGGCTTATTTTTATATTCTGATGCCTATCAAAGTCTCAAACAACAAAGAAAGGGAAAGAAGGGTGTAAATATGTCAACTTGTGTGTGGAGGGAAAAAAAAGATTTGGATTTTTGATCTCGCCATGCTTTGTTTAATCCAAATCAAAAGTGAACACATTTGCATGACTCCAAATGTAACTTGATTCGAACGCGTCAGCTCTATGTGATAAAGATGTTATGTAAAAACATGTGGTGTAAAAGATCCGCCCTTTCACAAAGGTACGCAGGAGTATTTAATCAGCTTTGCTTCAACAGAAATGACTTCATTGTAATTTTTCACAGCATGATTATGTTTAAAAAACATAATCTCAGATTTGATTTGAAGTTAAGCCTTCAGATACTTCAGCTGAAGCCAACTAGACATGTTTTAAAAGATACACCTGAAGACTCTTCTCATGATGAGTGTGTACCATAAACCTCATATATCTTTTTTTAATTTCCAGTTTTAATTCTGTGTTAAACTCTTTGCAGCTTTGTTTTCTGTAAAATTGAAAATTAATGTTTATTTAGCAGCAACAGTTGTATTTTCTTTCTGGTCTTATGTTCACTACTAAATGTTGTCATAGTTTCCTGGTTTTCAAGGTTTCCAACGCCCGGTTTAAAAAAAAACAACACGCTTATTTTATTATTTTCACTATGTCACAGGAAAATGCAAATGAGCTGTTCATTGTGCACCACAGTCCCTCTCAGTATACATGTGTGTCACAGGTGTCATTTACACAGGGGACGCTGGGGACATGTCCCCATCACTTTTTGAAATGGCTGATTTTGTCCCCATCACGTTCTGAAAGCATAATTTGTTCAATGTTGTTCTGGAAAGTAGCTTGAACCAAGAAATGTTCAATGACAAATTGAAAAATTTGTTGAGACAGCTTCATTTGCATAATAAGAAAACATGCACTGCAATTTAAATATGTAAAGAAAGTAAATATAACGATATAAAAAGCTTCTGATGACAGCACTATATTCCATTACATTTTCATATTTTGAATTGTCACATGACACCTGAATTTTGTGTTTTCCTTCATATAAATCAAGACATTTACACCATAAGTTGGTGCAGGAAATTTAAGAGATTAATCCTCAACATTCACTCAAATATTTCGTAACTGAATATTGCTTCAAAATACAGTGGAAATATTGTCTTATTTATATCTTCTTTTCTTCGTGTCGTTCTCGTGACCATCGTCCGTCATCACACCTCTAATCTCTTTATACATTATGTCTGAAAAGTGACGCCCGTACCAAGAGCGTCACTTCTCAACACACAGTGACGCCCCTGGTTTGTGTGTGGAGAGCATATTTATTAAACAGTGTGTTTGTGCTGTAAGTCGTACTTAAAAAAAATCAGTTTCAGCCAGAACTTTGTAAATATAGATATTGTAAAACTAAATACTAACTTATCAGGTTTTTTTTAAAATAAAAGCACTTATTGCAAGTATGAAAAGGGATTCTATAATATATGTACAAGTCTTGTACGGTCTTCTAAAGAGAGCAGAGAAGACGAGGCAAGACAATTTCATATATGTGTATATATTACCCCCTCAAACTCCCAGGACCCAAGCTTGAGGATGACACATACCACCTCACAAGGGCTGAGAGGGGGATTTTTATATATATATATATATATATATTACAGGGGAACTCAATGTGCTTTATATTAAAGCAATACAATTAAATAAATTTACAATAAAAGTTATGAAACATAAAATAACTTAAATTCATTTAAAATTTTGCAATAAAATGAAATAAAAGACAACCATCCCACACACACACACACACACACACACACACACACAATAACTAGTCATAATCCAGAGAAAACAGAAGTTGTCTGTTTACTGTTGGACGTGGATCTCAGGTCGCCTTTAAAGGATATGAAGCCACCCTGTCTGGAACAACACAAGGGGAACGTTTTTGTGCGGGGGGAGGCGTGGGATTAATTCTTATAATAACGGTACCGTGGTCTTTATTTTATGTTCCAACAAACACAGTTTAGTAGGTGTGAAACAGCTAGGTATCATAACCTTGCTGCTGCGTTACACCCACCTGGTGGTTGATAAGAAGACAAAGACACAGTGTGTAATAGGTAAAATGTAAAATATGATGTACCAACTGCCTGCTTTGTTTTATCAAAAGGGTTTGTTTTGTTTTTTTGTGCAATCATGGGGTCTTTCTCATCACCATTATCCAGTACAGCAATTTGAATATGGAAAATACTGAATGGGGCAGTGAACTGATTTTAATTTTCATCAGTGATTTGTAATGTTAAGACACAAATTATTACATACTAATTTGAGGGAACAATGACAAAAAAATTGTAATAAATATTATCCCTTTGACCAGGCTGCATATTTTTGAGTATGTATTTGGATAATCATTTCACACAGTGGTACTTAGTGTTGATGGTTGCATTAATTAGCCGAGCTGTCGTCCACCCACGGCCAGTAGGAGAACAGGAAGCCACTTAAAATCAACAGGCAGCATTCAGCAGCGCCTACATTCATTCTAACACGCATCCAAGCGTTAAAGCCAACATCACTGCCCGGTTAAAGATCCAACAACAGCCTGTTGTCATGTTAAATTACACTTGTTTACTGAAAACAAGTAAATGCTTGTCATGAGTTAAATAAAAAAGGATTTAATTTGAAGCCACAGTCATTATTTTCTTCCACATTCAGTGTAACTGTGTCAACACAGAAAAGAAAGGACTGAAGCTGCCTTTTTTTTTTTTGCTTGTTTGAGTTTATTAACATCAACTCTTTGCAAGGCTACTCTCAACATCTCCGAGACACCCTGTCACGTACGGGTTTTTAGCTTTTTAGCCTCAGTATCGCTGTGGCTTTATAGAGAATTTGGTTCAGACATTGATTTTTCATCTAGTGCCTGCATGCGGTCGACCGCTTAATTTGTCAAATACATTATAACCAAATACCTTCAAAGCTAATGATGCTGATTGTAGCCTACTTTGTTTAGTGCTAGCATATATTAGCAGGCTAACACACTACACTAACATGGTGAGTTAGATTATAACAGAGTACGCTACTCCATAGTCCTTTTATTATTGTGTACTAGTGTGGTATTTTGTTTTCAGACCAGGGGTCTGCAAAGAAGTCTGGCATCTGGCCAAAATTTTTTTCAAGCTGTTACATGGCGAGCCAGAATATAGTAAAATTATTTCAAATCCTTGGAAACTCGTGCGCACATTTAACTCAGTCTGTAGTGTGCAGAACATTTTTTTTCTCCCTTGTTAAACAAATAGGTTAAAAGGACACTTTTGCACATGCTCACGATAATCCATGTGCTGCAGGTGGTTTGATCCGCATTCATAAACCTTATTGGATGCTGATTTTCATTTCACATGTTTACTGACGGCGTTTTAGCCAAGAAGAACGCCAGAGTCTCTTTTGAATGTCCTTCAGAACTTTTCAAAGTAAAAGCCCTTAATAAACGCGACATAAATCATTGCTGCAAAAACGTTCCTGTGCTTTTATGTTGGAGGCACAATCACTTAAGAGGAAGTGATTGCGTGAGAAACTGTATTTTTCTGCTATCAAAGCAATCTGGCGGCTCGCGGGGCAGAACTGGTCTGACAGCAATAATATCTGGCCCGGCCTACTGCCGACCACGGTTGAACACTTTGTTCGTGTAAACTTGCATTTGTGTGTGTTGTGAACTTGGAAAGCGCTTTGGGTCAGCTCCTGTTGTTTTTAAATGTGTTATGTAAATAAAGTTGACTTGACTACACCTGCTAAACATCAGCATGTTAACATTGTCATTGCGAGCATGTTAGCATGCAGAATGTTAGCATTTAGCGGGGCAGCTGTGGCTCAGGAGGTGGAGCGGGTTTCCTATGTTACGGACCCTCCCCCCTGCCTGCTTCCTTCTCTTGCAGGAGGCTGCAGGGAGACTGATTGGGCTGGGCAGTCACCTGTGCGGCTCAATCTGGAGAGTTTATTTAACCAGGACTGATTAGTTTTCTGTCTCTCTCTTCCTAGGCTGACGTCCTACCGGGTTTGGCTTGTTTCATTTTTGGTTAATCCTGACAACACGCACATCTCAATCATCCATTCACTGCTGACACCACTGATAGTCATACTTTTCCACAGATTATTGATGTTTATTTAATAATTCTTTTACTTTTATAATAAATCATGCATTTTGTTTGTAAACCTGTTGTCTCACCTCCTTTTGTCACAAGCTAAGAGCTGGCTTGTGACAATTGGAGGCTCGATCGGGATCCTCGCTTCAGGTGCGAGGAGTGTTGGAATTGGTTTGGTCAGGGTGTCAGATATATATTCTGTGTAATTTCAGAATCCCTAGCTTATTGCTAGGGTGTCGGATATATTCTGTGTAATTTCAGGATCCCTAACTTTTGTAAGGGTGACAGATATATTCTGTGTAATTTTTGGATCCCGATTTTGGTCCAGGAGATTGTGGACTAGGTTTGTTTGTGAGGTGAGAAACTTCAGGTTTGGTTAGGCCAGTTAATGTTTCCTAGGAGAGAGGTGCATGGTCCGTTTGTCAGTGGCGTAGCTAAGATTTTCCAGTTGAATTTGTTTTGTTGGACTTCAGCTGGGTTTTCAATGTGAGCAGGAGTACTTTCCCCCTGTTAGGCTTGACAGCGATTTCCCTTAGGGAATTCGTGGTGTGGTGGTTTAGGTGGCGGTGAACGTGGGTAGAGCTTTGCTCGGGAGCACCTCCGTGGCTGTGAGAGGGTCACTGGTTTTCTGGTTGCCCTTTTTGGCTTTTGTTGAGGGTTTCCTTGAGGCTCCTTCAGTGTGTGTTTCATATAATTCTAATATCTGCAGATACTATCAGGCCATGGGACATTGGAAGAATGAGTGCCCCGTGTTGAATGCCAGGTTTTCTAGCAATGTAAAACCTGTTGTCATGGCCGCTGCAGTCCCATCATTGGAGTGCGGGGAATTGAGTCAGTTGCAGGCTGACCATAGGTATATGGGGGAGTCCTCTGCTCAGGTAGCCTAGGGTTTTTATCTGTAATGGAAGGAGTAGTGTATCATTTTAAACTCACACCTGATGATATTGTCATGCCAACGGGTATTTGAAGAATGAGGGCCCGTATGGAAGTAGTCTGTTTTTTAACTATACAATATTAATGCCATGTGTTTTTCTTATGCCTCTCTCTTCCGTTCGTTTCCTTGTTCTTACTCCTCTTAAAGTGCTCCTCTGGTACCGAGGTTGCAGAACTGGTGAGATGTGAGGATGCAGCTTGAATTGGAATGTATGGCAGATGGGTAATGTATTGATTGCAGACTACCGCTTGACCATTCTGAAGCTAAATGGTAATGACTTTTTGTATATTGTATTGCTGTCTTTGGGTGGGCCAAATTCAAGGTTCTTAGAAGAACCTTGTTCTTAAGGGGGGGAATGTTACGGACCCTCCCCCCTGCCTGCTTCCTTCTCTTGCAGGAGGCTGCAGGGAGACTGATTGGGCTGGGCAGTCACCTGTGCGGCTCAATCTGGAGAGTTTATTTAACCAGGACTGATTAGTTTTCTGTCTCTCTCTTCCTAGGCTGACGTCCTACCGGGTTTGGCTTGTTTCATTTTTGGTTAATCCTGACAACACGCACATCTCAATCATCCATTCACTGCTGACACCACTGATAGTCATACTTTTCCACAGATTATTGATGTTTATTTAATAATTCTTTTACTTTTATAATAAATCATGCATTTTGTTTGTAAACCTGTTGTCTCACCTCCTTTTTGTCACAAGCTAAGAGCTGGCTTGTGACAATTGGGGGCTCGTCCGGGATCCTCGCTTCAGGTGCGAGGAGTGTTGGAATTGGTTTGGTCAGGGTGTCAGATATATATTCTGTGTAATTTCAGAATCCCTAGCTTATTGCTAGGGTGTCGGATATATTCTGTGTAATTTCAGGATCCCTAACTTTTGTAAGGGTGACAGATATATTCTGTGTAATTTTTGGATCCCGATTTTGGTCCAGGAGATTGTGGACTAGGTTTGTTTGTGAGGTGAGAAACTTCAGGTTTGGTTAGGCCAGTTAATGTTTCCTAGGAGAGAGGTGCATGGTCCGTTTGTCAGTGGCGTAGCTAAGATTTTCCAGTTGAATTTGTTTTGTTGGACTTCAGCTGGGTTTTCAATGTGAGCAGGAGTACTTTCCCCCTGTTAGGCTTGACAGCGATTTCCCTTAGGGAATTCGTGGTGTGGTGGTTTAGGTGGCGGTGAACGTGGGTAGAGCTTTGCTCGGGAGCACCTCCGTGGCTGTGAGAGGGTCACTGGTTTTCTGGTTGCCCTTTTTGGCTTTTGTTGAGGGTTTCCTTGAGGCTCCTTCAGTGTGTGTTTCATATAATTCTAATATCTGCAGATACTATCAGGCCATGGGACATTGGAAGAATGAGTGCCCCGTGTTGAATGCCAGGTTTTCTAGCAATGTAAAACCTGTTGTCATGGCCGCTGCAGTCCCATCATTGGAGTGCGGGGAATTGAGTCAGTTGCAGGCTGACCATAGGTATATGGGGGAGTCCTCTGCTCAGGTAGCCTAGGGTTTTTATCTGTAATGGAAGGAGTAGTGTATCATTTTAAACTCACACCTGATGATATTGTCATGCCAACGGGTATTTGAAGAATGAGGGCCCGTATGGAAGTAGTCTGTTTTTAACTATACAATATTAATGCCATGTGTTTTTCTTATGCCTCTCTCTTCCGTTCGTTTCCTTGTTCTTACTCCTCTTAAAGTGCTCCTCTGGTACCGAGGTTGCAGAACTGGTGAGATGTGAGGATGCAGCTTGAATTGGAATGTATGGCAGATGGGTAATGTATTGATTGCAGACTACCGCTTGACCATTCTGAAGCTAAATGGTAATGACTTTTTGTATATTGTATTGCTGTCTTTGGGTGGGCCAAATTCAAGGTTCTTAGAAGAACCTTGTTCTTAAGGGGGGGAATGTTACGGACCCTCCCCCCTGCCTGCTTCCTTCTCTTGCAGGAGGCTGCAGGGAGACTGATTGGGCTGGGCAGTCACCTGTGCGGCTCAATCTGGAGAGTTTATTTAACCAGGACTGATTAGTTTTCTGTCTCTCTCTTCCTAGGCTGACGTCCTACCGGGTTTGGCTTGTTTCATTTTTGGTTAATCCTGACAACACGCACATCTCAATCATCCATTCACTGCTGACACCACTGATAGTCATACTTTTCCACAGATTATTGATGTTTATTTAATAATTCTTTTACTTTTATAATAAATCATGCATTTTGTTTGTTAACCTGTTGTCTCACCTCCTTTTTGTCACAAGCTAAGAGCTGGCTTGTGACACCTGTTAATTGAAAAATCGGCGGTTCAATCCCCGGCTCCTCCAGGCTGCATGTCGAAGTGTCCTTGGGCAAGATACTGAACCCTGAATTGGCCCTGGTGGCTGTTCCACCAGGACTGGCGACCTGGACCTCGCCTTTCGCCCAATGTCAGCTGGGATAGGCTCCAGCCCCCCCGCGACCCTGTACGCAGGATAAGCGGTTGACGATGGATGGACGGCTGTTCCACCAGTGTGTGAATGGTTAATGTGATGTAGTGTTAAAGCGCTTTGAGCGGGCGTGGCGCTATACAAATACGGCGCATTTCCATTTAGCTCACAGAGCCGCTAGTCTTGTTGGAACCATCCAGGCAGCCAAGACTCAACAGTAGTTATGTGTGAACAGTGGGGGAGCCAATCTCATTAATAGAGCAGAACTACTTTTAGCTTCATATAAACCTATATCATAACAATTTAATTGATAAAATAAAGTTATGTGTCTGTATAGTTGTGTATTTATTTATTAACCATATTTCTTGAATCTTGAATATTTATTTCTTGCAACTAATAAGAATGTAATTTAGGCAGTGACCAGCAGAAGTGGTAGGCGTCTATGCGAAGAGAGGGAGCTGAAGAGTCGTCTCTCGGAAAGGAACGATGTCATGAGATCCAGCTCCCTTCAACTTCTTGACAGATGATGAGACAATATTAAGTCAAGCTTTTGTTGGTAGTAATGTAGTGGTCACTTTAATTCACAGAAACAAAAGTAGAGACAAGAAAATGTTTGGCTTCTGTAATCCTCAGTGTTTCATTTCAAGACATCAAACGTGTTTCTGTAACATAAAAAGTGATTCTTTTTTTTTTTGCTCTTCCCTTGGCTTTTCTCTTTTCGTTTTTATATTAAATCCTGTTTTATTTTTCTTTAACTTTCCTCAGCACAAGCATGTAGCTGTTTCTGTCAAATGTATTTATTTTATTTTGACTGTCTGGAGCTTGTTTTGTCTTTATCAAATACCTCTTGAAACACATTTCCAATTCCTGTCTGTCCTGGAAGACGTTTCAGAGAAATACAGTCTGACTTCAAATACATTGCTGCATCTTCTCATGTTACTTCAAGCTTCTTAAAAAAAATATTTAAAACATTTTAAATCAACCATGTGATGCCGGCGTGCTGTGGTTGATGACATCACGTTTCTTCTTGTCAGAGGGATGCAAATGTTCACACGATGCCTTCACTGACTCTCGCACCGCGGGTGAAAACTAATGAAAGCAACGCTGAGTGAATCGGGCCACAAATTTACTTCCTGCGATGTTCAGCTTGCCGCCGCTGGCTGCTGCTGATGGAGATGATGGTGATGATGATGATGATGATGTAGCAGAAGGCCTGCAGGAGTTTATGATCCGTGCAAATGGAGGAATATGCATATTGTTGCATATGAGTTTGCCTAATGGACGCCTACACAGCTGAAGAGATGATAATAATAGAACATGGAGCGCAAGCTAACTGCTTAACACACACACTGACATGCAGACACGCCGACACACCTCCGCCCGGCTTGGATCATGGGGAGAGGAAACTAAAGGAGGAAAGGAAATGAGGAGGCAAGGAGTGAAGTGGAGGTGAAAGGGAAAGGAGAAAAGTGGACATGTATGGGAAGAGAGACAGAAGGCAAAAAAGGAAAGAGAGAAGGTTCAGAAGAGAATAGAGAAAAGGAAATGGGATATGAACAGGAGGCGGTGGGGAAAGGAGGGATGAGAACAAAAAGAAAAGGACAAAACAAAGGAAATAAAAGGAGAGAAAGGAAATGAATTGAGAAAAGGGAGAAACTGAAGAAAGGAGACGGTTAAAAGGGGATAAGGACAGTATAAGTGGTGAAGAGGCAGCGAACACAAATGTGAGGAAGAGAAGAGGGAGAGAAAAGGGAAAGGAGACAAAGGAGGAAGGAGAGAGAGAATAAAAGAAGGGAAGACCGAGAAAAGAGATGGACAAAGAAACGTGAAAGGAAATGAAAGCAGGGGAGAAGAGGGAAGAATAAAGGAAGACATTCGATGGGACAAAGATGGATTATAAATGTTCAGAGGACAAAAGGAAAGGAAGCAGTGAAGAGAAGGGAAACAAGAAAAGGAGAGAGGAGGGAAAACAGTTGGAAAGCAGATGAAGAGGGGAGGAAAGAAAAGAAGTGAGACTTCAAATATGTGACACTCTTCACTTGACCTTTGACCTTCTCCTTTCCAGTTTGCTGCAGGGTTCAGCTCTCCTGTGTGAGTTGCCTGTTCCAGCAGATATTTTGGTTTTCACCGCACACACACTCTCCAGGCTCTGGATGTCTGCCAGATATTAAAAACCCTCAGCAGAGATGCAGATGAAGGAAATCATGTCGACTGTGAGGATTGGCCAACAGCAATTAGGCCGTTTGTCTGCCGGTTTGTGTGTCTATTAAAGTGAAGTATACACAAAACGTAGAACACAACACATTGCTGGATGCGGTTTGTGTTTTGGTCATGATGCAGCTACAGAACGCTTCATTTGTGCTATGTGGCGTTTTGTATTTAGCAGCTCCAGGAAGTGTTTTACTTGTGTTAGCAGCTGTTTGTTTCTTATGTTTATGTTACGGTGTCTACTAGATTCAATGTTTAAAGACACCATCCTTTTACCCTCAGTCTTCCGTTTAGCTCCTGTCTCTTTAAAGCCCCCCCTGCTTAAAACAAAGTGTGAAGGCAGGTCTGGCTGTGCAAGACTAGGCCTCACTGATTACAGAGCAAAGACTCAACTTTCTCACTGGCTTTGGGTAAACTGGATTATATTTTTCTGGACTCTCCAGCTCTAACTCAGCGATAGAATGACGGCTGGAGGAGGTGCTCTGCTACACAGTCCAAGAAAGGAGGCAAATTCAAACAGGATGTTTGCACACACATTTACTGAGAAACTGTGCAGGAGAAATAGAGTTTGGGTCTTTAGACGATCCAGGGATGCATATTTAGTTTGAAAAGAAATGAAAAGGTGGGTTTTGCATAATATGGGACCTTTAACATCACACATTGTGAACATATTTGCATCTCTATTCAACGTGTGGAGCCCAGGGGCCGAGGGCCGTGGTCCTGGTAGGTAATCCATCTTTAATTTATTGACTAAATTCATCCACAGTCCCTCAACGATAAGTATCAACAAAACAATTGGGACCAAATAGAAAACCAGACCAACTAACTGACTGAAAGACTGACCAACTAACACAAACTAGTTTATGTTAACTTTTACTTCCGCAGTGTCTGTGCTGAGGCTGTACCAACGTTGGATTTCACCTGCTGATATAAATGTGTGGTACGTTGTCAAACTGTTTTGAATTTTTTTTTACCCGAAAATTAACCAATGAATGGAGAAAACAGCATCTAATGCCGCGTTCCAGTTCCAGACTGCTCGGAACTGGAACCTGTCTGAGCTGCGTTCCAGGTGCATGGTGGTGCATGATGACGCCGAAAGTCAACGAAATACATGACAGACCTCGACAAACTCTTTGCCAAGTTTCCGAGAAGCCCCTGACTGCAGTGTGCAGATCGGGGCGGGGCTCAACGTGGGTCAATGTGGGCGGGGGTCAAACGCTTGACCCGCCCACACCGAGCACTGCCCTTCCAAGAAGCACGAAGCCCGTCTCCTTCGTCTTCACTTGAGATTTACGTTCGTGGAAATGGATGGAAATTAGCCTGTTGAACTAACTCTGGCTCATTTACAGTACAGCTGTTAATTAATGAGCACTGTCCCTGTCAAAAAACAAATTAAATTAAATAATTAAAAAAGGTGTCTGTGTTAATAGCATCAATTGTGTTACGATTTTTAAGTAAAAATTATGTCGTATGTCACCAACTGATCTCTTGATTCAGCCTGTTCTCATGCTTTTGCGTCACATATACACGCTTTGGGAAAGCCGTGTCTATAGTACACAAAACGGCGATTTTGCGTGTATCGTTTACGCCCCCAGGTATGTGTCTATGAGACGCATCACGGCAGCGTGTGTATTTGACGCCCCCGGGTGACCGGATGTGCAAGCAGTGCTTCCGGTCGCTAACTAGCTAGGTAGCTAGCGATGTTTTTATTTAAGGAATTGACAGCCTCCCCGAGGCAATTTCCCTAACCTCAACCATGACATTAGTTAGTGCCTAAACCTAAGTCAGTAAATATATGCATGCCGGCTAACCCTACCTGCTAGCACGTGCACAGCTGTAGGGTCCTTTGTGCTGCAACGCTATTGTACACGTTTTTACACGTTTGACCCCGCCCACATTGACCCACGTTGAGCCCCGCCCCGATCTGCACACTGCAGTCAGGGGTACTTGAAGTTTCCACCCAGTTGAATCCTCTGTCCTTGGTGTTGAATAATATTATGGACGTTTTAATGAAAACAATGACCTGAAGTGGTTATCCTCAAAATAAATGTTGCAGATTAGCCTTTGTAAGGTTTTCAAATGTTTGGGAATTTTTAACATTTTCCTGAATAACTTTTGGGTAGTGAAGATGACTTTCAGAGATTGTTTACTGTAACCAGCTACCTAATAACATTAACAAAATATTTCTACGTCAATTTACATGCAGAGGCGGGGTCCTTTTTTTTTTCTCAAGTAGGAACTTCAAGTGGCGTTCCAGGATAGTATTTCTAGTTGGAGGTCGTAAATTTCCCAGTTCCGAGTTGCCTGGAACGCAGCACAAGCATCACCTGCATCACCTGCAGCACCTGATCCAATGACCCAGCCGTCCAGCTGCTCCTTGTTCCACAATCAGCCCAGCAGCAGTTAGCTTCTCTCATTGGCTGTTCAGATCACCTGTGTCGTATTAAAGCTGTCGAGCTCCAGCCTTTACAGCGCCGCCTCCTTCCACCTGTTGCTCTGATCGTCTCTCTGTTAAAATGTAAATGAATTTGCCTCGTATGTCTTCTGTCTTTTTGCTTTCCATTTCACCAACAACAAACAAACACACTCGATTTAAACTAAAAGCACAACAAAGCCTGAATTAAAACTTTAAAATGCTGATAAAAGAAGAGGAATATTAATCACTAGTAAAACAATACGAGCCCACAGGGACGTAGAATAAAAGTACAAGAAAGCAATTACTTTACTCAGACGGAAGCGGAGGGCTTTGAATTAGTGAGGTTTTTCCAAAGTAAAACTTCTAAAGATGGACTCATCTGTGGAAAAGAAACCACCTGCAGGCAACAAAATCAGTGATGTTACATTTGAACCCAGGGTTTCAAGGCGCGCAATGAACATTGAGGGAGTTTCCATTACACCATTATGCGCAATTATATTATCAAAGTAAGAGAAACAAAAAAAAGATTTTAAAGCCTTGAATTCTGCCGTAAAGTTTTTAGATTTATATCAAAGTTAACGGCCCTCTAATATCGGCGCCTGCTCTCTGTGGCTTGACCTTTTTTTATAAATGTTTTTTGTCTTTCTAATACTACTCATATTAACTGCACTACTATCCTGCAGAGGCAAAACATACTGTATACGACTGGGTCCCAGAGGCCAGTTTTACTCTCCTTCCTAATCAAACAGTGTGTGACCTTAGAGGAAAAACTCCCTGAGGACAGGCTGCGTTTGCGTTCAGATGAAGCTGCTGAAATTAAACTTCAGGTCTCTCCGTGTTTTTTTTTTTTTTCTCCATCTGACTGTCCAGTTGATGGAGGAGGAGAGTAGAGCAGGATGAGGCTGTGCTGAAGACAAACACATGAGGGGGAATGAAAAGGAGGGGAAAAAAAGGAAAACGAAAGAAAAGAAATGAGAAGCTGTAATTACCCAGAGGGAAAGGTCAAGACGTTTGGGGCGGGTTTTTATAATTAGCTTTATTTCTGAGAGCAGAACAAACAGAGCAGTCTTTTGTGAAATTGTGTTAGAAAGGTTACACAGACCTTTATAGTTGGAGGATTAGCTTTTCACTTGAAGCTCTGACTGCTGTCTGCCCAGCAAACAGCTGAAACTAGAAACCTTCAATCTCCGCTGGGCACAGAAAGCATCGCTCTGAGAAAAGAAATAATACATTTTAGATCAGCTGGGGAAGATTAGAAATGGGAACATTTAGAAAGTGAGATTATAATTAAAACCAAGTCAAATTTCTTGATAAATTCCTAGTGAAAGTCATTAAACTGATGAATTGACTGTAGGGTAAAGTACATTTTCTACAGTATATTGGAATTCCCGTTTTACTACCAGTGACATCAGTCACATTTATGGTTTTATTAAACCGAGAATGATTTTGTTTATTTTACTTATACTACTATAAATGTGATACCGAAGGCATGGCTGTATGAGACAAGAAAAACTAGTGCAAAGTTAAGGTGCTCCACACAGAAATACTAAACATATTGAAATGCAAAAAGTAAAATTAAGGAAGTTTGGATGAAAACAAAATCCCCCTGGATAACAAAACAGAGTAAAATAGAATAAACATGAGTGAAAATGAGGTGTGTTGTGTTTGCTTATGTTGGTGCAGACTAAACAGCTTAACCAGAAGCTGCATTATTAAGCCATATTTTTGTCTGGTCAGTAAGGCTGGAAAAGAGGTTTAACAACTTTCTACATTTTAATACTTATACTGTAAACTAATTCTCCACCACTGAACAGTAGACTATAGCACATTTTGCAGTAGTAAATGTGGTCAAAGATGATTTACTGCCAATTCTGAAATAAAAGACATTCAAATACTGTGTGCACAAACAACAAAGCTTTAAACAAGCAATCCCATAGTTATATTACCACAAAGATTAAAGATATAGGGGAAAAAACAGGCTGGGGTTGAATTACCAGTACTATAATGGCTCACATGGTAATTTTAGCATAATGCTAATTTCCCCAGCTCTGCTTTTATGAGTACAACAACCGAGTCACGTCATATCAACCATTCTCCTGCTTCCAGGTTCTCCTTTTAATAGAAATACTGTTCTCCCTCATTAACTATTAATCCAATTTCTTCTACTTCATTCAATGTTAATATATTAATTTATTATATTTAGTTTCCTGTGGGTGTTTCTGTCTACCAGGAAAAAGACTGACTGTGCCCTTTAGCCAATGCAAAGTTTTTTAAATGTGAAACATCTGTGCTGGAGTAGCTTAACAATTAAATGACGACAAAGAAGAAGCAACCAGAAGTCAGTTAGTGAGAAGAGATTTGAATATGAAGTGGGTGTTTTGTGGAAGTGTGTATTTTTCTGAATTTATTATGATAAAATATGGAATTACGGCGCCTGTGGTTGAATTCCTCCGCCAAACAAACAGGTTGCAGTTTACATCCATGTCTGTCCTGACTTAGATGAAATATGTATTGAATAGAGTTGAATAAAAAAGGTCTAAAGTGTAATTCTTGGCTAAACAGAAGTTACTGGCTATAATGACTGATGATCAATGACTATATTGATATTACATATGTGCGATTCCAGTGAATATACATTGTTGAACTGATTAATGAAGCATTATCAAAGATGAGCTGGCTAACAGATACACATGTACTTGATTACTATGTAAAGATGGATTATTTAAGCTTATACTATGACAGTTTTTTAGATCTGAAGCTTTAAAGAGCTGCAGATGAAACTCACCCACAGGAGTCACATGATTCAGATGACACTTTAGAATAAGGCAGGAAGTGAAAAGCTGATTGGCCGAGATGAAAGAAAGCCTGCACTGTGCTAGTTTACTGATGGTGTCATCCCTGACAGCATCTGGGTGTGAAATCTGGAATCACCCAATTCATTCTTACACTATGGCTAAAAACCTATTCTGTGGTCACCACATACCTGTCAAGTTTTGGGTTTGAAAATAAGGGAAATGTTCCGGCGACCACCGCGAGGAGTCCCACCACCCCAACCAAGCTCCAGTGTCCTGTACATTTTAAGACAGGTGTTAGAGCCTAAATGAAAAAACAAAAGGGTATATATGAAGAGAGCATTTATTTAAATGCTTATTTGCATATTTTCTGTTCATTTAACATTGCTTTTCTTTTACATTTTATTCCACACATTCTTTTCATTTCATATTGCTTTTCTTTTAAAGTTTTTCTTTTAATTTCACATAACTTTTCTTTACTCTTTTACTGAGTTATTGTATAAATTTGTTGCAGACTTTGCATTCTTTAAATTCTGTTTTGGAAGGAGTGTATATTGTGGGCGGGGCCAGCTCAGACTGGGTATAGGTGTGTTCGAGATGACGGCGGCTGACTTTCGCCGACTTCATAGTCTAACGTGAGCTGCGGGGGCGGGGTATAAAAATGCCGCCGTAAAGTTGGACACATTCTACCTGCGTGAGCTTTACTGTGAGATGCAGCGAGACCGGGCAAAAGTGTGGTTCCAACTTTGTGCAGCCTGAGAACAGCAACTGTGGCTGCAGGCGCCGAGTCCGGCAGCCTTGCTCCCGCAAGGTTTTAATGTCATATGACATGGTGACGTTTTGCTGCGCCGAAGTCGGACACGATTTCTAACCAGCATACCTTATTTTAAGTCCAACATGCATCACCTTAAGTCAGCCCTGCGCAGCGCTGCATGAAGTCAAACGCACCTAATGTTTTTTTTTTTTTTTACTCCGCCCAGGCCGGGGTATTATTATTTTCTAATAACGCAGGTTAAAATACAGGAGATTTACGGGAAAATACTAATACGGGAGGACGGCGGGAAAGAATGGTAAAATACAGGACTTTCCTGGCCAAAACGGGATACTTGACAGGTATGGGTCACCATGACCTTTGAGTCAAAAGTGCCACCTATTCATCGTCCAACCAACTGTAAAATACGGTCACAATCTTTTGTTGTAAGTTATGTTGTTAAATAAAAGACATTATGATGTCACAGTCAGCTGGATTGTTGAAGTTTTGGGTAAAAAAAATTAATTACAAAATGACAGTGTCAATCCTTCAGTTAAAAACATTTATTAAAGTCATTTTCTTGACAAAAAAAGGGAAATTCTTGACCTTAACCACCAGTTCTAACGAGTTCATCCTTGTGGCCAAGTGGCGTTTGTGCTAAATTTGAAGAAAACCCTTCCAGGCTTTCCTAAGATATTCACAGGAACAGTAGGAATTGCTGCAAATAACAGCTGCAGCAAGTTAAACATGCATCTCTGCAGTTAAGGTGAATACCAGCATTAAATTAATGGCAGTGCAGCTTAAAGGTGGTCTGAAAAAGTCATGCAAAATTTATGCATTCCTCCTTTCCCAATTAATTAACTCCCTTTAACTAATTTTAAGACGGTCTGACATTAATTAAAGAGAACTTCATCTAAAAAATAAGGTTATTTTAAGTTATGAGGTTTGTAAAGGGATGCGGTGCGCAGTCTGAAATGCTGTGTAATAAAAACAACAACTCTAAACTACAGTCTGATGCAGAACAGCAAAATGTGATGAAATATTAAAATATGACAAAAGTTTTGAGTTTGCTGCTCTGCCTGCAGTCAGATGGTAAAGGGCATGTCAGGATTCAGTTGAGAACATTACAGTTTTAACACTGTTTCTCACACACACTCAGTTTTTTCCCCTTATTAATGAGCGAAGCCGCTGGCTGCTGTCAGGCCTCCATACACACCGTCACAACCAGACAGCAAGATAATCATTTTTCAACCTGCTGGCATAAGCATTAAAACTCTTGTCTAAACCCCCTTCTCTTTCCTCTCTCATTGTCTCTCGCCCTCTGCCTCTCTCTGTCTTTTCAGATCTCTGGTTCTTATCGGCCCAGAAGCTCCAGCAGTGTTGAACCACTCTGGAACCTCTTATTAAGTTGGCTGGCAGCTGTGGAGCTATCAGGCACGCCGTCGCTTTATAATCACGAATAGCAGGACTTTTCTGACGGGACGGCCACCCCTTCTTGCTGAATCAGGACAAACGCTTCGATCTTCAGTGTCAAATTTTAAACAAAAGCTGACAGTGACATGGGTCGGAGCTGCACTTATTTCAGAGGGAGTTCACGGGCAGATTCAGTTTTTTATTAGTCTTAGTGTGACGGTCCAGGTGTAGACAAGCAGGAGTAGCACATGTGGAAAGCAGGAATCACAAATTGCTGTCCAGTTTATGAAATTTCAATTAATACCATTTATTTATTTTCTGAGGTTGGTTGTCTCCGACAGCTGCTACAAGTGTTGTAGTACTCGAGACCGGTCTTATGACCGCATATTGATGACCTTGTCTTGGACTCAACAGTATTAGTACTCGGTCTTGTCTTGGTCTCGGACATCGAGGACTTGGGATTGTATTCCAAGACCATAACTTTGGGTAAATCAATAACATCCACATCCAAACTTTGATTGGATGTAAATGTATTGCTTCAAATGCAACCACTAACCCTAATTAAAAATGTGTTGTTGCCGTTAACGACTCCCGGCGATGGTAAACATTGAAAAGGAGTATTGTATAAAGAATCAGGTCTTTGTGTTTGTATGTGGGTGTTTTTATGGGAATGTGGATCTTTCAGATCAATTTGAGAATAACCTATGATCTTGTTCCACATTTTATCGTGTGTCATGTAATGTGTGGAAGTGGTCTTGGTCTTGTCTCTGTCTCAGTAACCTCAGGTCTTGGTCTTGTCTCGGTCTCTGTTTGGGCGGTCTTGACTACAGCACTAGCTGCTACTAAACTGCCTCCAACAAGCTTCCAACAAAATCGTGTTTTGGGTCGGTTCGGACCGCTCTGTCGTGTAAAGCTTTGGGCTCAAGCCTGATTTGGGTTTTTTTTGAAAGGTAATTTATTGTTGGGCTACCTTGGACACCACAGTCTGCACTTATCTGTACTCTCATTCCCGTCCAAGTACGTGTCTCGTCTTGTCCTGTCTTGGTCACCAAGTATCTGTCCTCTGTAGCTTCACACTGTCTGTTGCCATCCCAGCTGATATTTTACCGCGGCCGAGGCAAAAAGAGGGAAAAGTTAAGGAGTGGGTTAAGGAAACGTCATTTCAATCGTCCTCTTCCCTCGATCATACTATCAAATGTACAATCTCTCCTGCGTAAACTGGATATGCTTCATGCTAGGTGCCCGGTGGTCAACGGCCTTTTGGGAGGTTTAAAATAATCACCCTGACTGAGACATGGTTGGACGAGTCTGTTTCTGAAGAGGTTAGCTTGGACAACTTCCCCATCACCAGTGTGAGGGAATCGGGTAAGGAATGGGGTGGTGGGGTTTGTATCTGGAGGATGCGATGGCATGTCTTCACCATACCGTCCTCCGCCATACCGTCCTCCACCATACCGTCCTCTTCCATATTGTCCTCTTCCATACCGTCCTCTGTCATACCATTCTCCGCCATACCGTCCTCTGTCATACCATTCTCCGCCATACCGTCCTCCGCCATACCGTCCTCCAGCACTTGAATTGCCCTCTCCTTTGCACCAGGGTGTTGTCCTCTTCCATACCGTCCTCCGCCATACCGTCCTCCACCATACCGTCCTCTTCCATATTGTCCTCTTCCATACCGTCCTCTGTCATACCATTCTCCGCCATACCGTCCTCTGTCATACCATCCTCCGCCATACCATCCTCCGCCATACCATCCTCCACCATACCGTCCTCTTCCATATTGTCCTCTTCCATACCTTCCTCTGTCATACCGTCCTCCGCCATACCATCCTCCACCATACCGTCCTCCACCATACCGTCCTCTTCCATATTGTCCTCTTCCATACCGTCCTTTGTCATACCATTCTCCGCCATACCATCCTCCAGCACTTGAATTGCCCTCTCCTTTGCACCAGGGTGTTATTTAGCGCTGCCTTCAACACCATCCAACGCCACCGGATGATCAGCAGATTCCACCATCTCAGTGTCCCACCTCATCCCCTCAACGCACAGCTTCCTCAGTAACAGACTCCAAGCCTTCAGGGTGGGCACCACTACATCACCCGCCATCATCACTAACTCCGGGGCTTCCCATGGCTGCGTGCTGAGTCCCTTCCTGTTTACCCTCTAGACGAATGCAGTGTCAACCCCAACCCCCATTACACAGTATTTCAAATATAACTCAGTCATGGCATATCAGCAGTCCATCTCCAACGTCAGTGGGGCAAAGAGAATCACCTGCTCCTGAATATCTCCAAGACTAAGGAAGTCCTCATTAAAACCCTCAAGTCCGCTGCCATGTCTCCATCAACAGTGAGCCAGTTGAGAAGTATTTTCATTCTCTTTTGTCTCTTGGTTGGTGAGGCAAGAGTCAGTACTTCATAAAATAAAGCAAAAATATACATCTGGGTCTCAATTCTTGCAGCACCAGTTGAATTTAGCCAATTCTCCAATAAGCTCACTGCCAGAGTAAATTAGACATGTATACAATCAAAGTCACTGAAAACATTTTTTACCAGAAAAACCAAGAAATATTTCAGAGGTGTGATCTCACAATCTTCCTAACAAGCAATTTGCTGTTGCTGCCACCAAGTGCTAAACATGTTTATATTAGCTGTGATTTTAACGCCGTACTGTGAAGGATTAAAATTGTACCGTAACCTTGGTGTGAAAAAATATACTGTAAGCAAAATGCTCAATGCTCATGCTAAAGTTGCTAATGTTAATCATAATGTGCCGTTACAAGATTAGCTTGCTGCATTAGATCACTGAAGTTAAGGTACTTTGTTCTTATCCTGAGTGGAAAAGATTCAAGGCCACAAAGGTAAACTGCAAGAATTTTGTTTGTTTTGAAGGCAGTTTGTATTTGGGTGCAGGCAAACTGACACTGTGTTTTGTTGTCAGTTTTCCTGCAGGTGATATACATATAAAGATCCCTTCTCCCTGCTATTAACAGCATTTTTAATAATTAATATTAATTTAATAATAATTTGAGTCCAGTGTTTCAGTTAGATTATATAAATATCACAAGCTTGTTTAATTGGTTTGTTTCATTGTTTTAGGATTATGATCTGTTGAAAGGACTCCACCTAAGGGTCTGTGTGTGACGGGGGTTTTTTGTTTGTTTTCTTCTGCCTGGGATATCGTGTCAGAGCTGCTGCTCAATCAGGGAGAATGAAAACAGGTTTGCATCATTAACGTCCTCTCGGCAGGGGAAGGCTGGTCACTGGTGTAGGGAGATAGTTCTGCAGTAAATTTGGTGCCCAGAGGTGAATTGTGCAGCATCTAAAGAATCTTACATCCAATGTTTTGTTAATTATTTTGTATGATTGTGATGCTGAATCTCTGTATAGCTCACCCTAAACTTACCTGAGCAGGTGGCTGGGTCCACCCAGGTGACGCTGTGAGGGTAAACTGCCATTCACTGCAGCAGCTGCTCTGAATCTTTCATTAGTTTTTTTTGCTTTAGTTTCATGTAGTTACATTTCACCTCTGTTTGCACTTGCTCCTGCTGTCAATTGGCTTCTTCTACAACCGTTTAAAGTCTTCTGTTGGCAAGTAACCTCATCTGTCCTTTGTATTGGGTGTAACGGCATGTTTTTACAGCCCTGGTTTAACATTACTGGGATGTATTTAGCTAAAACGCAACATGAATCCGTTTGGGATTAGCTTTTGTCTTTTTCTTGTCAAACAACCAATGAGGGTTTAGGAAAGAATTTGCTAAGGGTAGTAAGGTCTGCAGTAAGACATATTTCCAATTTTATTTATTTATTTTATTTATTTATTTTTTGGCGGAAGGAGGCAGTCCTTTCAGTCTGATATGAGTGTTTACTGAGTATCTGTGTTCTTACGTCTCCTGAAAATCAAAGAGCTGCTTTTCCAATGTTGTGAATGTTTCAGACTGTTTGACGTCCTGCTGGTTAGTGTTTTAAGTTGATGTGATGTAATTTAAATTTGATTTGATTTGGGCAGCACAACAGCAGCGTTAGTTGAAACTTTAATTTCCATTACTGATGGAAGACGAAAGAACATGAAACACAAGCCAGTAAAACAACACAAACCCGTAGGGACGGAGAATAAAAATAGAAAAAAATGAAATAAAAACACACACTGTGACGCCATGAGTCGGAAATAATTGTGTCTCTTTATAAAAATCAGTTTTATCAGATTCGACAGTGATTGTTTTCCCTGCTGACGCCTTTGAAACTCAAGGAAACTTTATTCCTTTTCATAGCCTCCCCTGTGTTTTTATTCTCACTTGATTTGTTCTTAATAATTTTCGTCATTTTTAATACATAAACAACCTATTTTGATGTTCTCGTCTTCTGTATTTCTCACAAAGTGCTGAAAATGATGAATACCCAGTGATTTCTCCAAACTCAGCTTGTCAGTCAGTATGTTAATACTGAGCCGTCAGTCATTTCTCTCTTCACTGCAAGTGAAGAGAGAAACAAATAATGCACAATAAAAAGATGGAAATCATCCCTTCCCCCATCTAAACCATAAATTTCCACTTAATGTCTTAATTTTTTGTTAATCTGTCAAATCTGCTTTCATTACTGAGCTTTCTGATAGTAAAACCAACATTATGGTGTCCATTTAAACGCCTCAAACACAGAAATGAGCAGCAGATTGTAGTTTATTTGGGTTAAATGCCCACTGACACTCCAGATGTTCCAGCTTAATAATCACAAAATGCAAATCGGAGTGGGTAATGGATAAATAAACACCTCATTACAGTAAAAAAAAAAAAAATCATAAATCTGTCTGAGGGACATTTTATGACCAATTGTTCCATCAAAGTAGTAAGTTGACCCCGAAATTATAAATCATTCCCTCAAATTTGTCATTTATAAGCTCAGTATACAGTAAAAGTGAGTCCACCGCCCACATTTGTGTAAATATTTGATTATATCTTCTCATGTGTTGTCATATTTACACAGATGTGAGAGGTGCAGTGTTGGGCAAGTTACTCAGAAATTGTAATATATTACTAATTACTTATTACATTCTACATTGGGGTTTGTGCAGCGGTGTTCACGAGAGAGAGGGAGCGAGCCAGAAGGTGCTGCACGAATAAACGCTCCTCAAGACAGCTCTTTAATCAAACATGATTTTAAATACGCCAAGTAAAAATTTGGAAAATCAATATGTGGCGGTCAGCGTTGATAATTATCCAGGTTAATTATTTTTAACAGCCAAACCTTAGGTACTTCCAAATTGTCTCAGTCCAAGATCAAATTCAAAAGTATTCAATATCTAAAGTATTGATAGAACTGATACACCTGTGTGACGCCAAGGACAAAAACAGGAAGTGTGTTTCCATCCCCCAGTTGTTATGCACATTTTCAAAAACCTGAGTGGATCTGCAGAAAATAAGTTTTCACTCTTGGGTGAAGGAACCTTCCTCGAGTCAATACGTACGGAACAGACGGATGCCATATTTCCATCCTGTATTCTACATTTTATCCTGACAGGCTTGGCTTCAATGCGGTGATACTTGTTGCTTGAGAAACATGGATTTTTGATGTATTTCTTTGATCTGTTTTATTGCCCTTGTGTCTGTTCAACTCTCACAATCAGGCCAGCCCCCCGTTTCAATAAAACATGCACGGCCTTTAACCTTCCGTCTCTGTTCCGCTCTCACAGACAGAAAATAACAAGGTGAGTCTACAGATGTAGCAACAGTGGGAAAGCTATCAATAATTCATATGCAGCTACCTGTAGAAATGACTGCTGTTTAATGGATCTGCTATCACTATAGATTGTTCCAATTACTCTACGCCAAAATTAAACAGCCAGGTTTTCAGAGAGCATTAATGCATATTAATTAATCTGTCAGAAGGTGGAGGCAGAACGTCGCGCTGAGTCTGAAGATGGTCGACTGCTGACGCCTCGATAGTAAATGATAAAATCACCTCGCTGTTTTGATGATGAGCTATTTCTAGTTTATTACTGACTATTGTTTGCCATTAATTTTTAATCAACTGCTGCAGCTTCATTACTCCCTTTTTTTTCTAAGGCGCTCCCTGTAACGGTAAATTATCTTTTTTTTTTTTTATTACACGGCAGCACACTGATGAAAATAAAAAGTAATTATTGTGAAAGTGTGCCTGAGAATCAGTAAGATGGACAGAGGTCAAAATACAGATACACAAATGTTTTCTTATTTTCTCCAATTGATTGTCTTTGACTTTGATGATACTTTTGATTGTAGTACTTCAGTGCTGCTTTTGTCAATTTCAGATTCATTTGATGTAGGGCTGCAACTAATTACTATTGTCATCAGAAATACATCAATAAAAATGTAGTACATGGATCAGGAGAGGATCCTTTCATGGATTATTTGGGAGCAATATCTGGCTCCTTAAAATGTTTTGGATTCCTTAAAAGAAACTATTAAAATCAACTGAATCTGTGATGAAACTTTGGTATTGAGATTTTCTTTGATTATTGGCATTTTTTTGTGCTTAAACTGAGCTAATTGATGATTTACAGAACTTTCGCTTTGTTACATTTACATTTACTCGTTTGGCAGACGCTTCTATCCAAAGCGACTTACATTTGAGGAACAACTTACAAGCATCAACAGAGCATCAAATACAGATCTACACCTGACAATACATACTAGTAAGAGCTCATAGTACAAATCACATCAAGGGGTAAATAACTAGGGAAGGAAGAGTTAATCAGAACAAAAGTGCAGTCAATACAAGATAACTGTAGGGGATAGAAGAAGAAGAGCACAGGAAGTGCATGTTAGAGGTTAGTTGGTTAGAGGTGTTATAAGAGGAAGTGTTCTCGGAAGAGATGAGTTTTCAAGAGCTTCTTGGAGTCAGAGAGGGACGCCCCTGCTCTGATGGCGTGCGGTAGCTCGTTCCACCATCGTGGCGTCACAGATGAGAACAGGGACTGAGGTCGCTTTGTGTGAAGGGCTGGCAGAGCCAGGCGGCGTTCGTTGGAGGAGCGTAGCGGCCGAGAAGAACGTAGGTTTGTATTATGGAGTTTAGGTAGATGGTGCAGACCCGGTGGCCACTCTGTATGCAGCATTAGTGAATTGGACCTGATTCTGGAGGCCCCGGGGGGGGGCCAGTGGAGGTCACTGAGTAATGGAGTGACATGAGTCCTTTTGGGCTGATCAAAAACCAGACGAGCTGCTGCGTTCTGAACCATTTGTAAGGGTTTCACCGCACAAGCTGGAAGACCTGGCATTGCAATAGTCGAGGCGAGAGATAACCATGTCCTGTACCAGAAGCTGGGTGGTGTACTGAGTGAGATAGGGCCTGATTTTCCTTATGTTGTATAGAGCAAAGCGGCATGACCGAGAGACAGCAGCAACATGGTCTGAAGAGGACAGCTGGGCATCAATCATCACACCCAAGTTTCTCACCACCTTGGTTGGAGTGATGGTTGAGGAGTCAATTTGTAGTTTGATGTTATGGTGAATAGATTTGGCTGAAATGACCAAGAGTTCAGTCTTGAGGTTGAGTTGAATTGTTATAATCATGCCTTTCCATTGCATTCAACCGTTTGAGTTGAACAGCTTTAATGAATGTGACTTAGTTTGACACATTGAGTGCATTTTGGGCTTTCCTCTGTCATCCTGGGGATTTCCCCTTGCTGTGATGTAGAGTGAGTGTTTCCTGTTCTGTCCAGGCCCCGGCCGTCCACCTGAGGGCCTGGTCCTTTGTTGTCCAGCCCCCCCGGCCGTCCGCCTGAGGTTTCCTGCTCCTCCAGTCCTGATGTCTTTGGTTCCCTGTTTCCACTTTCCCCCACCTTCCCTGCAGTAACCCATTTCCTGGCAGTCAGAGTCACCTGACCCTCCTCTCCCACCTTCTTACCTGTTTCCACTCTCCCTCGTCAGCCCTGCACTATAAAACCGGCCCATTTTTATTCATTACTTGTCAGATTGTCAAAGTTGCAATGATGCTTCATGCTGTTGCTCTCAAACCTTTATTTCCTGAAACCTGCACCCCTCAATCTGAAACCCTGCATCCAGTTACCTGAAGTCTGGTCTGGAATCTGTGCCTGCCTGCACCTTTTCCCCAGATACATTAGTCGTATGCAGTGTTTTACAGCCTTAACAGAGTGGCATGTTTGGCCTTTTGAGTGCCTGTGACCTGTGACCTCTGTCAGAGCTCTTTCCCTATGTACATGGCCACGGTTGGGCTGTTTTAGAAGGATCTTGTAGACCATGTTGGTACAGCTAATTTAATTTTGTTGGGTTCAAGTTGGTCTTGTGATCCAACTGGAGGGAAATGTGGAAGAAATGAACTTTAGTGTAAATGAAATGTGTATGTAAGTCATACTTGAGAGAAGGTTCAGACTGCCGGGTCGTAAAGAGCAGAAGACCTTGGGGTGTCTCAACTTCGTGACATTTGAGAGAGGTTGAACTCGTTCTAGCTGGTAACAGCCCCTCTTTATGACCTTGAGTTCGTGACAACTTTAGGTGCGTGTTGAATGAGTGGAACGTGTGTTATTAGGTAACAGACACTTTGTTGTCCAATTTCCTGACACCAATCTATGTGAGCAAACGTTCAACTGAAGTCAACGGAGGCTGAAGTAATTTTTTCATCAAAATCTATGCTGAACAAAATGTTTTATTCGTCAAAGGCTGTTGTTTTAGGACAGACCCATCACACAGTTCTTTTAGAATTAATTTGAAAATGATTTTGATTAGGTAGTAAATGGTAAACGATCCAGATTGTATTGCTGAACAGCTACAGTCTGACTGTTCTTGGCGATATCTACGACTGCTACTCGAACCGAACTGAGATCTAAGGAGGACCGAGCTTAGCGTGGCATCTAAAGAATCGAAAACAAACTGTTTCACTTAATATTTTGATTGAATGCACATTTTTATAGCTCTGCTTTTTTGCAGTTATTTATTTAGTTGTAATTATTGCACCTATTTGTTGATTTACACCCTTTTTTGGTATTGTAATGTTTTAAATGTTTATTTCATTGTGACCACTTATCAGGGTCAGCAAACAGTGTGCTACTGCGACTTCATCAGATCATTTTTTAAAATTATTTACTGACTTGGACAAAGTAACTTATTACCGTGAATGGATTACAGTAATTATGTGCGTGTGTGTGTGTGTTTGTCCATTGGACGTTTTCCCTCGTTAATCCAATTTCCTGAATAATCTGCTTTACAGAAGAAAACAAGTCTGGTCCTCCCACTCTCGCCTGCAGCTCCTGTCTGTCTGTGTGTGTGTGTGGTTCATATAAAGTAATACCACATGAGGTCATTTTATAAACAGATTAGATTAATTGAAAAATGATTAATGATGAAAACAGTCATTAATGCAGCTGGACTCTCGACAGTTTCTTCCTTCTGCTCTGATCACTGTGTTGGGGAATCCTTTTATTCACTACAAAATTTACTCACTGCAAAAGTGATTATGGTTTCAGAAATGGCTGCGGTTTTGAGGCAAAATCCTGCAGTTAGTTACTGTTATACTACTCAAATGCCGGACCCAGAAGCATTTAACTATTTAACCTCCGTGGGGTCGTTTGCCAACGATGGTTGATACTGCTGGTTTGTTAGTGCTCCTGGCTGTTGTAACGACAGTCTATATGGTCAATTGGACTACCCAAGGCAAAGACCATGAACGACCATCGTCCAGAGAGACCAGAGAGAGCAATGGGGGTGTACGGAGATGCCGGTCTGAGTGGGGAAGGCAAATCTAGCAGTATGAGGCAGGAAGAGACCCAACCCAACCACCAATGTGTAACACCCACCTGGGTGATGCACGGCAGCCAATTAGCGCCGGAACGTGGAGAGGGAGGGAAACATTGAGCCAATTACTTGGGGTGGGGGGTAGATGGCCAGATGGTGAAAGCCAGGTTGGGAATTTCGCCATGGCACCAGGGAACCCCCTACTCTTTGTGACAAGTGCCCTGGGATCTTTAATGACCACAATGAGTCAGGACCTCGGTTTAACGTCTCATCCGAAGGACGGCAGCTCCTACAGCGCTCGGTCCCCATCATGCACTGGGGCATCAGGATTTTCTTATTAGGACCAGAGGGAAGACCGCCCCCTACTGGCCCACCAACACCTCTTCCAGCAGCAACTTAGTTTTCCCAGGAGGTCTCCCATCCAGGTACTGGCCAAGCCCAAACCTGCTTAGCTTCGGTCATTCAGCAGTAGCAGGGCTACGTTGGTGTGGCTGCTGGCAAAATATCAGTTACTGCATATCGGTCAGGTTGATTCAAAGAGCTACATTAGACAGAAATAGGTAAACCGGTATATCTGAGCATGCAGGGAAAAACAGCTGGCCACAGCGTATTACCAGGCTGGAACCGGGCTGGATCCACTGCTGGCACTGACTGCTGGATACGGGGCCGGTGTGTGGACATCTGACAGCAGCAGCCAGAGGAAGACAGCCAGTAAACTAACCGGAACATCAGGGCAGCGAAAACAATACAGAGCACAGGGGAACGTGAGTAAAGCAGCCATGGGATATGACAGTTATGGGTTTTTTAAAATCTATTTTCTTATCTATTTTTTAGTTGCGTCCAACTGCTCTCCATCCATTGACTAATTGCTGATCTATCTTTCACTTACTGTATCGACACCTTTATCTATTTCTGTCTAATTTAGCTTTTAGGATCAACCTGACCGATCTAACAGTGTCTCCAATGAAAAGTTGATATGTAATTGTCTGACTGGAAGTGAATGCATCACATTCGGGCCTCTAGAGGACCCCTAACCTTAACACACACACACACACACACACACTAAAGCCATTACAGCTGCATTACTGTAAGAGGCTTTTAAGAACGTGGCAGACCTCATTTAGAGCTGCGTTCAGGAAGCATCTCTCCGTCCATCAGACACTCACCATCATTTATTTTCTTTTGCTTTCTACTCTTACACTCATCCATATGCAGGGTGGTCTGGAACAAAAGGACACACTCAGAAAGGGGGGAGGGATGATGGATGGATGAAACTGAGAGAACTTCACTACCCATTTAAAAAATATAAAGAGAAAATAGTTTGAAAAGCTGAAGTTCACCTGGGGAGAGAGAGAGAGCGTTCTCCAGGTGGTCTGAAGCCCGTCTGGCTCTGTGATTGGTCCCCGGGGCCTGTCAATCAAGCCTGTGAAGTCAGGTGTGACCACCCTTCTTGCTTCATGATTGACAGAAGGTTCTGCCAATTAGAGTCCAAACACACACGCACAGTAAAACACACACTCAGCCTGTCTGTGGTGTTGCTGCAGCTGCTGAGCTGTCTGTCTCTGGCTGGAAATGTCGCGTTCGGACGGCTCTCCTGGTCGCCATGATGATAATAATGATGCCCTGACTTGAAGACACTGATGCCTGCCATGGACGCCGCATCAGTCTGCACTATGCTCCTTATTTAATTACTTCACCATACAAGGAAAAGGAACGACTGATGACAGAGAGGGTGTGTGAACAGAGTGCAAACTGTTACTTTAATGTGTTTATATTTGAGTCACATACAGCAAACGCTCTGTCCCTGATCCGATGGGCGTTATCACTATGGAAACCAGGCGGTCCATCATTTTTCAGACAAATCGACATACTTCATACAAACTAGGAGTTGTTTAATAAATTACCTATTTACAAGTTTATGCTCTTAATTTCACGTTTACGCTTATACAGTGTTTCACACTTATGCTGGTGTCACCTGCCTTCTTAAACTTTAACGAATGAAAGTTGAACAGCTAAATATAACCCGTTGTTGTCAGACGTCAGGAACTGTGGGGATGCACGGATCAATATTACACCTCATTAAGTGGGATCGGATGTTGGCCATGATGTGACTGCTCCACATTAAAAACGACTCTGTTGTCATTATAAGAGTTCACAGCCATGATGGCTGCTAAAGCACAGCAAGGCTTCAAGAGGACGAGGGAATCAGTGTCCACAGTTCTTCCTGGGGGGGGGCATCAATGTGTATACCAAATGTGACAATCTAATAATGAAGGTCAGGCTAACAGTATACTTTTTTTTGTTAACAATTTATATTGTTTATTTTTAATATGCAATTTAGGGTTTTCCCTAATATTTACAGATATATTGCCACATAAAATGAGAATGATAAAACGTTCTTTTTAAAAAATCAGTGTCTGGCTCTTAGACCAAAGAAAAAGGCCCACTGTGTAAAATTATGATGATCTAACTGCCATGAAGGGAGAGGAAAATGACGTACAGGCCTACAGGAAACATGTCATTTTGAGAGAGAAGCTGTTAATAAAATACCTCAAATGAAGACATCTCTTAAAGACATAAATATACTTATATATGAATTGGGAGTTAATAAAAAGATTAATACACATAGGTGTCATGTAGCCTGGGGACATGTCCCCATCACTTTGTTCTGAAAATAGCTTGCTACAAAAAAGGTAACTAACAAATGAAAATGCTTTGAAAGATTTATTTGCTGAATAATAAAAAACATGCAATTCAATTTAAATATAGAAGAAACAAATGTGCGTTGTCCAAAAAAGGTAACTTAAGCTAAAAAAAAGTAAACAAGCAGCTGTTTACTGCATTTCATTCTGTTATATTTATGAATTTTCACTTGTTATCTGATTTTATGTTTCCCTTTATATAAAAACAGACATTTCATCCCATAAATTTGAGCAGAATGCAAGAAATTAAGTGTTTAGTGCTCCAATTTTGTAGGGGAGGGCCGCCAAGACCCCCCGCTCACATATTTAAAGTTAAAATCTTGTCGTCTTGTTCTTGTACATCGTCACGTCTCGTGATCGTGGGCCCTTATGTCCCCAACACTTGTCCACACAAAGTGACGCCCTTGCTGATAAATCCTAATTACTCATTTTAAGCAATAAAACACACAATAAAAGATCTGCATTCGATGGCCTTAATGAAATATACAAAACAATGTTTATATTATTCAAGCTTGTTTTGTACATTTATGAAAGTATAAATAACTTTAAATGTGAAAACTGACAGATGAGATCAAGCAAAATCACCATGCTGGAGTGTGTTGACTGGGCTTTAAAACAACAAATGTCCACCTGATGGTGGTGTGATGCCCTGTGGGGTCATGTGTGGGTGTGGCCCATCTCTCCCTCTTCCTTGTGGCTGGAGAGCTAAGGCTGATTGCAGTAGCTCTGGGCTCCTGGGCCTCTTGCCCTGTAGAGCATTTCTAACTCTTTGTTCTCTTTCTGAGGGCTGCTGCTGGGCCGAGGTCACAGACCTCCCTGCTAACTGATTCTCCTGTTTCTCTCCACAGGCTCCACCTTTGCTTTGGTTCTTGGAAATGTTGCTTTAGTTGTATTTTCCTTGTGTCTTGCACATTAAAACACTCTCACACACCCGTTCATGCATCCATCATCCTGCCCTGACACCACAGAAACCACCACTCATGCTTATACCCCATACTGTAACACACAGTTCTTAATTGGGCTTATTTTGGTTTAAATACATATTTTATCAAATGGTTGCCATGGTGTGTCTCCCTTTTTTGTTGTGGCCACTTAAGCCAGGTCATAACAGTGGCGCCGCAGGAAAAGTCGGGATAACGAAACGAAGATCTGGGATGCTCATGTGGTGCAGGGCCATGTTACGGCCGGCATCCCTGGTATCAGGTTACTTTACATAAAAACAATCAAGGACTTACAGATTGTAATTTGTAATGAATTTGCTGCAGAAGAAAAAACCACTGGTTCCAGGTGGACTGTGGTTCAGTCCGTGTGCAGGAAGAAGATTCATGTGCGCTGGTCTTGAGGACAACATTACCATCATTACTGCAATGTAAGAAAACAGAGTGCCTCACTCATGTCTGAGCAGAGAAAGACATTTCAGACAAAATAGAAAGTACGCCCGTAGTTTGGTCCAAGGCCACGGTAAGAGGGGTACTTGTTGTTCTCAATGCACTCGCAGTTAGATGCCTCCTGCGGCTCTGCTTGCCTATTTGAGCCTGACCAACGTTAACAGCTAATGCTAGCTCACTATAGAAACTGCGGTAGAGAAATGCCAAAGATAATTTTCTACCTGAGAGCAAAGGTTTATTTTTACACTGTAAAATTACTGTCCATGATGGCCCCAACTCTTGAGTCAGCCGTAGCTCTCCAGGGTCTTTCATCAACATGCTCTTTAAGAGCAGATGGAGTTTGCTCAGTTGGTATTGTAAATGTTCAATCTACATGTACACATTTAGTGCATGTTGTATGATTGACCAAAGAAGCTCAATCAGAGTTTCAAACTCGCCCATTCGTCACATAAGTATACTGATATTAAAATATACTGCTACACTTTGCTCTGGTTCTTTTAAGAAAAGCATCACACACACCTATAAAGACTTTAAAAAAAACAGTAAACATAGTTTTCATAAACATTATTGCATTTATCCTGTGATGTTGGGAAGAAATTTGGTCAAATCATTCCTGCCATGAGCACAAGGTGAAGAATTATTCGATCTCCATTCTTATGTTTTAGTAGTTTAAATATTAAAAATTTAAAGTGATTGCCACCACGTACGTTGGTTAACGTTTTACTAAAAGTGAAAGTAATTACTGCAAAGCTTATAACACCGAGGTCTGACATAACCGATTAATAATTTGAATAACAAAGCTTCAAAATAATTGTTGGCTAGTGAACAGCCGTGTAAGTCACGTGCTGAAGTCAGTGGCCTGTCGGTTTACAGCTTAATAACTGGAGGAGTGATCATTTCACTGCCATTTCTGTCTACCTGCCATCCAGCCTGTTCTCACCAGAAAAATGTCAGTATAGGTAAATTATTATACAACTTTTTATGACCGTTTTTTGTAAGGTCATGGCCTCTACTGGCAGAAGAAGTCAGGTGACGCAGTATAAAGAGCGACAAAGTCCGTGTAAGGAGGTGGATGGAGGACGGATGAGATAAGAAAGCATGGTTTCTTCTATCACTTCTATGTGGATGACTCCCAAATATAGAAGTGAAAACAACTCGTTATACCTCTACTACTGCTTTTTAAATAAAACCTGTTGTCACTGTGTTTGGACCCAGTCTGTGATGTCCTTCCTGTGGACCTGGGCCGCCTGCAAAATACGTAGACAACGGCTGTTTCTCAGTACCGAGTTCGCCAAGTTCAGACAAATTATGTCAAATAAAGGCTTGAAATATCTCACTTTGCATGTAATGAGTCTATATATTAGTTGAATTACTGAAATAAATGAACTTTTGCACAATTTGAGTTTCACCTGTAGATATGTAAAAGGGATTCAATTAGGAAGTTGACAGATTTTAAGTTAAATTATGTTTTGTAGGAGATTTATTTGGGTCATATATGTTGTTAAGCGTCCGAATAATTTAAAAAGTAGCCCAACTGGGAGGAAAAACCTCACCAGTCTTTCCACACTGCTTCTAATTCATGTTGGATTGAAAATTGAGCATCTTGACCGTTACATTTCTGTGAAAAGCAGGTCCAAACAACATGCAGAAATATAGTGACTGAAAAGTTAAAAGCAATCCATCATCCACGTCTTCCAGTATTTTAAAAGCAGTCGTTCTTATCTCCTGCTCACCACAGTTAAAATACTTTTATCATTGCCACTGTTGGATTGTTATTGTTCCTGCGTGTTGACAGTAAACTGCTCTAAACTGGTTGTTCATAGAGGCAGATGAGCTGATCAGAGCGACCGTCAGGATAATGCTCTGCAGTGGAAACGCACACAGCGAAGAGCTCTAGTCATTCCAGTTATTTCACCTGTCAGTAGTTAAAGACTGCTGCCACTCATTTCCTCTTCACCTTCGTTTCCTGCAACGTGTCAAAATTGTTCAAACCCGCTGAGATGTTTTTTTTCCCGAGGAGCTCTGAACTACAATTTACCTTGTCGCAATCTTGAAATAAAACTGCCTGGAGGCTTTTGTCTTTTCCTCTAAATGATAGTGAATAATCACAGGCTCCTGATTTTAATAAAAGCCTTCCAATCAGGGCTGACTTCCACTGATGGCAGGTTGACAGGCTGAATGTGCAGAGGCTGAAGAAAATCCAGTTCTGACGAATTAAGCTCCTCTCTCTGCTTTCATGCCTCCTTTTCATGTCAGGTTTCTGTCCACGTCAGCCCACGTCTTTTAATTGCAGCTCCGTCTCTGCTCTCTGAGCTGCTTTTAACTGTTGAGCCGCAAGTTTAAAAGCACATAGAGCTGACATGTGATTACATTACAAGGATGTTCTTTTAAAAACTCAGCAGTGAGTTAAAACACATTAAGATCTCAACAGCTTCTTGTCTTCTGGAAATGAAAGTAGGTTTTGTTCTTCAATGCAAACATGTCTTATCCGTCTCTGTTAAAAATCAATGGATTTATTTTACCCCTTTAAAGAGGGCGACCATACTTTCAAACCCCCGAAGCGGGGCGTACCGACATGCATATATGTGCTTATGCACGCACCATAGGCGCTTTCATCACGACAGTTTGCGACAGTCTTTCAGAGAGTAGAAACCGTCCCCCTTGTTTCTGCCCTTTAATATGATAATATAACACATTGACCTGCAGGACCTTAACGTGCTGCGAACGTTGATACTAGATGTTTCCTACTTTGCTGCAGTGCAGAAGCTCTTCTCACCTGCTCTTTGATCGTTTATGACAACGATTGAAACGCCACAATGGCAACGCAACCCAAACAGAAACTTAGTGGACTACTGACAGACTGTTACTACTCATGGACCTTCTGCTTTAAAGAGGGGCCTCTAAGCGCTTTAAATTTAGACTTAGTGAACTGCAGGTGAATGATTTTAATTAATGGTTTTATTATCAAGCACAATGTTGATTCTACGTTTTTAACTGAAGGTTTAACAGCAGGTTTATTGGGTCAAACTCTGCCAAAGTTAGTGTTATGAGTGAAGAGGAGATGCAGTTACCAATTTTGTTTATGCAGGTGTCTTATGGGAAATGTGCTTCTTTTGAGTGCGTCGCTCTTCAGTTGAATTCCTCATGTCGAACTGTATTCTTAAACATCTGCAAACATAACGCAAACTTTATTGACGACTTTGCTGAACTCAGCTGCGTGCATCGACTTTGACTGTGTGATTGTTGGTGTTTTCAACATTCGTGTTGACAACCTCCAGGAAAGCAGCACTGAAGACACGTGTTGCTGTCAGGATAAATATGGACTGACAGACCCCACACACAGTGGGCACACTTAATTATCTTCAAAGGTCCTACCATTTCTAAGGTTGCAGTGACTCGTGTTGCTGTCGTGATCTTGCTTTTGCTGATCATTCCTGTGTTTTCTTTGAGAATTAAGAATTTCTGTGCACAAAAATGACGGAGCTAATACGAAAATCCCTGACAAAAAGCAGTCAGTTATTCTTCCACATCCACCCTCGCTTGGGTCAATATTCTTTAAATAATAACAGTTATAATATTACAAATGTAGAAGGTGAAGCTAGTCTCAAGGTGTCAGAAAGTTGAAGGCGAGTGGTGGAAAAACAAATCTCCAGGTTCATTCTGACATCTCTAAAAAGAGACTTTGCATTTATAATTCAGAGTTGAGAAAAGCATGAGCCTTATTTGCTGCCGTTGACAGACAGCAAAACAACTGACAAACTAATACTGTTGGTTTTTGAAGCACTGAATGGTTTATCTGTGATCCACTGCTACATAATGAACCATCCCGACCCCTTTGGATGGTCTGGGATCAGGTCTGTTTACTGTCCCTGGAGTCCATATTAAACATGGAGAAGTAAAATTCAGTTTTTATACTCCACATATCACAAGCAAATTCCCAGAAAACCAACTCTCAGTTCTTTTAAATGAGGGCATAACATTTTTCTGTTTGGTGCTGCATTTTGTAAAGAAAAAAAATTAGTTTAAGTATTTTTTATTCTGCTGCTATTCTATTTTGTTTTATCTTAATCTTCTATTTTACTTTGTATTAATCCTTTAAAATCCTGTATGTGTCCTTTTCCATTGTGGGTTAGGGTTAGGGGGCACATGTGCTCTTAATTTGTAGGGAAACGTGGCTATAGAAATCAGTAAGTGTGGTCTTAGTGATATAACAGACTAGGATTCTCTTCTCTACAACCTTGGACGCCAATAAAATGTAAAATTCAGGAACCTTTAAAAAGAACAGTTTACCTTGAATGTGTTTCCACATACTGCATGTGTCTGCATGCAGTGATGAGGTGCTGCTGTCTCTTTACTTTTTTGATGGTCTAATTCCTAATATTTTACTCTTGTAAAACACTTTGTGACCTTGATCTGCAAAAGGTGCAATATTAAGTAAACTTTACTTACTGACTTAGTATTCCTCCTGATGTCAAGCATGTTGGTTAGTTTGACAACAAAGACGTGAGGGGCTGCTTTGTCTCAGATCCAAGGACGAACACTGCCGAGTCTGTTTCCAGGAAGAAAGACCCGAAGAGGTTCTGAAGTTTCAAGTGCTTTTTCTTGTTTGAATTAAATGGTTTTAAATGGTGGGCTGACCTCTGATCTACCCACTGTATTTTTTCTCAAGATGGAAAAGAAAAAGAAATAATTTTTATATGAATACTCTGCATGTAGAGATATGTTTCAGTCTTTAGGGTGCATTTTATTTAAGCTCATTGAGATAATATATACTGTGTGGTTCAATAATATATATCTAATGAGTTCAATGTTTGGAATATATTACTATTGATTATTTTGGCATTTACTTAACTGATTAGCTGTTGGGTGGATAATATTGATTACTTTGGGTCCCTATAATTGCCTTCCTGTCACTTTGAGTTGGGTGCAGGGTCCAGGGTCCAGGTCTTAATTTAGATTTTACTTCACTCAAGACAGATGCTGTAGCCTTCTTGCCTTAAAGAGGTGGTATTCTGCTCATTTTCAGGTTCATAATCTTATTTAGAGGTTGTACCAGAACAGGTTCACATGGTTTAATTTAAAAAAAAACCACCATATTTTTGTCAGACTGCTCATTGCTGCAGCTCCTCTTTTCACCCTGTGCTGAAGGCTTCGTTTTAGCTATGGAGTGATACATCTTGTCTCTAAATGATCTTTGTTGGGAGTTGCACACGCTCAGTTCCTAGTTAAGGACCACTAGCCAATCAGAAGCAGAGTAGGGCGGGTCATGAGAAGCCGGTAAACAGCTCGGGTTCAGCTGTACGTGTTGCCGACCAGCTTGGCAACATGGACTGGAGCAAGAGTTTCAGAGCGGTGAGTTATTAATCTGTAACAAAAGGATCTTTCATCCATAAAGTTTTAACCGAGCTCTGTCTCTACATCACAGTAACAACTTTATGTCCACTGACTGCCTGGAGGGTAGCTAGTGTTTGGAAGGGAGAGGAGAGCTGTGTGCTGCAGCTCGCTGTTTCTGAGGACCAACAGCAGCAGATGACATGCCCCCCAAACCATCACTGACTGTGGAAACTTTACACTGGACTTCAAGCAACGTGGATTCTGTGCCTCTCCTCCTCCAGACTCTGGGAGCTTGGAAATGCAAAATTTACTTTCATCAGAGAACATAACTTCTCAGCAGTCCAGTCCTTTTTGTCTTTAGCCCAGGCGAGACACTTCTGACACTGTGTCTTGTTCAAGAGTGGCTTGACACGAGGAATGCGACAGCTGAAACCCAGGTCTTCATACGTCTGTGCGTGGTGGTTCTTGAAGCACTGACTCCAGCTGCGGTCCACTCTTTGTGAATCTACCCCACATTTTTGAATTGGTTTTGTTTCACAATCCTCTCCAGGATGCGGTTCTCCCTGTTGCTTGTACACTTTTTTTCTACCACATCTTTTCCTTCCCTTCGCCTCTCTGTTAATCTGTTAATGTGCTTGGACACAGAGCTCTGTGAACAGCCAGCCTCTTTAGCAATGACCTTTTGTGTCTTACCCTCCTTGTGAGAGGTGTCAATGGTCGTCTTTTGGACAGCTGTCAAGTCAGCAGTCTTCCCCGTGATTGTGTAGCCTACAGAACTAGACTGAGAGACCATTTAAAGGCCTTTGCAGGTGTTCTGAGTTAATTAGCTGATTAGAGTGATGCACCAGGTGTCTTCAATATTGAACCTTTTCACAATATTCTAATTTTCTGAGATACTGATTTTGGGATTTTCATTAGTTGTCAGTTATAATCATCAAAATGAAAAGGAATGAACACTCGAAATATATCAGTCTGTGTGGAATGAATGTTTACATGATACAAGTTTCACTTTTTGAATGCAGTTACTGAAATAAATCAACTTTTTGATGATATTCTAATTATATGACCAGCACCTTTACAAACATTTCAGAACAACCTACAACTTTGTACGACAACTGCCTGTGTATTCAGACTTGACTGAACGACAAGAACGAGCATAATAGTTGACGCAAATTGCAGCAAACGAGCACAGAGCATTTTAAATCATGCATTTACATTACATTTTAGTCATTTAGCTGACGCTTTTATCCAAAGCGACTTACAATTGCTATTCATATCAGAGGTTGCACGCCTCTGGAGCAACGAGGGGTTAAGTGTCTTGCTCAGGGACACAATGGTGGATGGGTCACAGTGGGGGATTGAACCCGGGTCTCTCACACCAAAGGCATACGTCTTATTCATTGCGCCATCACCACCCCAACAAATCATAATCGCCTTTATTGTCGAGCACGTCCTCAGCTGGGCCTTCTTTGTGTCATGATCCTGTCTGTTTATCCTGTCTGTGTGTTATGTTGGGGGGTTTAGTTTTATGTCATTAGTCTTAGTTCTTGTGTTCATTATTTTGGTCTGTTTGGAGTTCTGTATTATCTAGTGTTTTGTATTGTCTAGTGTTTCCCCAGTGATCCCTCTGCATGTCTGTCTCTGTTTTCCTCTGCTCCCTGCCTGTGCCTCGTTATCCCTGATTCCCATCACCTGTGTTGCTCCCGCCCTGCTTGTTACCCCTGTGTATATATACCTGGTGTTTCTGTCTTGTCTTTGTCGGATCATTGTTCTGTTGTTCTGGTGTCAGTGCTCGTGCCTTGTGTCTTGTGAACCTCCTGTGTTTGAATTCCCTGTCTTGTTGATTTTGGATTTTGGATTGTTGAGTTGCCTTCTGGATTTTGGATTTTTGGTTATCTCCTGGACTTTGTTTTTTGGGCTTTGTTATCAGCCACTAAATCTGTAAGTGTGCTCGCTTTTTGTTGTCTTCGCCTTTTCGTTAAATAAACTGTTGAATCTACTCAGCAAGTGTGTCCAGCATTTGGGTCCTACAACCTGCCTCCCACACGATGTCCCATAACACTTTGTGAGGGAGCTGACATTCAGTTCCCACCTGAGGTCCTGGGAGATGATGGTGCCCAGGAAGCAGAAAGCTGGCGGGGGCGGTTGGGGCTGGGTTCTTTCTGAAATCCACAACCTTCTCCACAAGAGCTCCAAGTTGTTCTGTCTGCACCAGGTCACCAGATGAAAAGTACCTTAATTACCTCCATTAGCTGTGTGTCACTGCCGACTGTGTTGATAAGCACCTGTCAACTCAAGCGGTCTCTTTCCCACAAGTCTCTCCCTCCCTCACAACCTTTGGTTCACCCTAACTGCTTTTAAATACAGTGATATACATGTTATATTATATAAATGTAACACTGTGACCTACAGGATCTAGTTGCTTTCTTACTTTAAAAGCATAGAAAGCATTGATAAGAAGCCATTTTAAGTGTTTGCAACTGTTTGCATTAAGAATAAAATTAAAGATATATTACTGATATTAATAATTATAATAATAATAATACTATTCAATAATTTGTGTGCTGTGGTTGAAGGTCACATCATTTTCCTGCAGAATATCCTTGAATGCAGAGCCAGCTCCTATAACATGCCATTCAGAACACAGAAGATATTTTATTACTCACCTGATAAGGATAACGATAAAGAGACCATTTCAAAGCCCTGAGCTTAACCTGAAAATGATCCACCAGCCAATCAGAATACAGTGTTCCTTGTAGTGTTTGTATGAAAGCATCGTACTGCATTCAAAGAATGGATGTGGTTAAGAGAATACCCCGGCATGAAGCAAATGTTCCTTGTGGTTGTTTGAGTTCATCATATTTTTCAAACAACCGTAAATCTCCATTTGTTCATTTTAAAAGCTTTTACTGTCTGCTTTTGTTTTCCAATTGTGCAGGAGCCAACAGAGTAAAATAAATGTCTATGATTGGTCAGGAGGCAGACAGAGGGGCGGAGTCAGACGTCTTAATCTGTCTCTCGGTTTTTCATATTTACTGTCAAAATCATTTAACTAATGCTGTTTACCCAGGAGAGATTAAGCCACTCTGCAATCTCCCTGCACAAACACAGTGTGTGTGTGTGTGTGTGATACCTGAGTGTGTTTCCCTTTCAGATCTTCATGTCCACAGGATAAAACCGCCTGAATTTAATGACTACGGTATATTTCACTCAAACAGCAGGATGAAAGCTTCAGTCCTCAAACTTTAGGGATTTTTTCCTTTCAATCATAACAAGGTCTTTCATAGATTTGAATGTGGTGTCATAGAATGACAGTATAGAAATCAACTTGCAGGTACTTCAAACTTGCAGATCATCCGTCACAGTCAAGTCTGATTGTGCTTTGGAGACTTTTAGGCAAAAGAAGAGAGAACTCCGGCACACTGTCCTTTTACTTGCAAAAGTTAATAAAACTTTTGCTCTTTCTTCTCTTGCCTATGGATATCATCTCCTACGCACCTGTCTAAAGGAAACTGTAGGTGTGCATGAGTCCTAATTTTATAGACTTTTCAAATCAATTTGCAATTATAATTTAATTTCTCTCTTTCACACAAAGACCTTTCCTTCCTCTTCTATCTTTCTTTCTTCCCTACAGTACTACAGCCCTTTTATACAGAGCCATTATAGGTTCTTTTTTTATTGGCTCTTTTTGCAACAAAGATTTAAAGTGGAAAAAATATCCCTGTGTCCAACACCACATAAATGCACCATCGTTCACCGCTCACCCCTCCCTTTCCAAGCCACAGCAGAAGCTTCGACGGCCGACGCACTCTGTCATCTCTTGTGCTAAATAACACATGTAGTCCTTTTGTCCAAATTTCTCTGACGACTACTACTCTGCTTCTTCTTCGTTCGAAGGTAATGAAAACATAACTGTTCATTATGTAAGGGCTTTACGTACCACTGAAGACATTGTTGTCAATAGATTCTCCTAAATATTACACACTGGACCTTGAAATGTAAACTTACTGTGAAAAGAAACACTAATAGTTAGGGGGGGGAAAATCGAGTATCAATATTTTATTATATGAATTGTGCATGAGAATTTTACTTTTTGGTACTAAAATAATAAAATCAGTTGCTTTTTCAGTCCACGAGAAAGAGTTTTCCTTTGGGGACACAATTTGAGGTTGGAAAAAAGGTAAAGGGTTTAAAATCGCAATGACATCGTATTGTGACATCAGTATTGTGATAATATTGTATCGGGGGTCCTCTGGTGATTCCCACCCCTACTAATAGACCTTGCAGATGTTCTCACTATGCTGCTCTCAACATGTGATAATATGGAATCAGAATATTTATGTGTTCTGAGGATGATGATGATGATGATTATGATACAGAAGGAGTCTCTTGTCTCCACGCAGACCCAGCTGATTGGCTTAGTGTGTCAGGCCTGTGTTAAAATGCTAAATCAAACAAGTTGTCGTGGTTTTCCAGGTTTAGTTAATTAGGTGTTTATCACTTCCTGTCTCTGTGTTTTCTTGTTCTCTGTATTTGCAATATTACACACTGGACCTTTAATGTGGCTGTTGAAATTCCATGTCTGAACCAAGATTTCTGGTTTAGTCCATGGTTTTTCAAGTTACCAACTGAAGCAACATATAAATGTTAAACAGAGAGGGCCCCAGAATGGAGCCTTGCGGAACTCCGCAGATCATTTATGTTCGTTCAGATGTGTAATTACCTACAGACACAAAGTAGTTGAATTGTGGACAACACATACTGCCTGTCATTTATTTTAAAAATTTTGTCAATGAAGGAGAAAAAATTCATTGAGGGAATAGTGAGAACACCTGCAGGTGAATAGTTGATTGGTGTGTCGATTGTAGCAAATAAGTCACTTGCCTTATTATTGTTTTTGGCAATGACATCACAGAAGAAGAAAATCCAAAGTCTCTCTTTATAGCTAGAGGTTTGTTTTTCGCACCAGCGTGGCATTCACCTTTGTGTGCGCAATGGCATGAATAACGTGAAATCATCTGTAAGCTCAAGACCCAAAAGACCGTGGGTTTAACATATAGAACATATTTTACTTTCAGGGATACACTGTTTTGTGATCAACTCTCTTTGAACATTAGTGTGCACGGCGATAGCACTCTAAAAGAAGACAGAAAAATGATCAGAAAGAGCAACATCAGTCACCAAAACCTTAGAAATGTTCAGACCCTTGAAGATAATTAAGTCCTGAGCGTGCCCCTTATTGTGTGTGGGCTCCGTCACATGCTGAGTTAGTCCATAGTTATCAAGAACATGACACATTTCTTTTTACCCAGGAGAGATTAAGACACAGCTCCAGGGTTTGATAGGACAGAAGAATGCATAAAATAAAAAGAGACAATATCTCCGGTTCTGCTGCATCGATTTTCATCATTTTTTACAAATTGCCCATTGTGGGTCCGTCAATGTTATCCTGCCTGTATGTAATTAACATATAATTCATCTGCAACAATTGTGATAATCGATTAACAGTTAACTCATTAGCTTCTCAAATGTGACAATTTGCAGCTTTCCTGAGTTTAATTTAAATATTAACTGAATATTTTTGAGTTTGAGGGCTGTCGGTTAGACAAAAGAAGCAATATTAAGATGGCAGCTTTGGACTCGTCACCTCCATTACAGCCGGAGACCAAAAGCACACCAAAGAATGTTAATAGCGGTTTGACCTGCACAACATGCAGAACGTAAAACACAGGCTGTCATTGTTATAAACCTAGAAAATAACCAAATGAAATAAATTAACCAAAAAAAAATGCTAGTACAAGAAAGAAATTAAGATCCCTATGAAATATAAAACACATTTATGTTTCTGCATTGTGAAAAAGCTGTCCGCCCTGACCTTTGACCTCCTGACTATTGTCACACTGCTGATCCTCCTTCACGTCAGCAGCTCCTTCCTTCCTGCTTCCTGCTCTAAATGTGAATCTGGGCAGCTCTCCTCTCCAGCGGTGGGAGGGGCTGGCTTTGATTCCCTCTCTTTTCATGCCCGGCTGCCTGTCACCTTCTCTTCTCCTTTAATGCTGTGCAGGACAGGAGTTTGGCAACTTTCAACACGAGGTGGGGAGAGAAAAAAAAGAGAGGGAAAAAAATAAATAGAGAGCGAGAAGAGAAGAGGGAAGATGAGGGAGCGCGTGCGGCGGATCAAAGCCACCTGGGACGGAGAGATAGAATTTAAGTCAGCCGCTAACAAATGATGTACACAGCTAACGCGTGCCAGGAGAAAGAGACAGAGACAAACTCGCGACGAGGGACGAAAACAAACCAGCTATCAGGGATTAGAGCGAGGAGCTGAGCCTTTCAACAACTTCCTTTCAGCTCCGAAATGAAAACACAAAAGGGAAGAAGCTGAGCTCTGGATGCTGAGAGTTTGCGGCTGGAAGAGTTGGCCGTCCTGTAACAGATAAGTCGGTGGTTGGAACACCTGCTGTGTGTCCCTGAGCAAGGCATTGAGGCCCTGCTGTGTATTTCCCCAAACATGACGATGATTTTGTCCAGGTTAAAAGACAAGTTAGTATATTTTTACTGAAAATAAAATCTGAGTGCTGTGTCATTTTAACAACAGCTGCAGCAGTGGGAGCTGTCCAATACTAACAAAATCTGTTTTACTTCCTATTAATTTCCTGAAACACTAATTTGAACA